>LPNX010902065.1:407650-437882 GCA_001517045.1 Pseudotsuga menziesii | reverse complement strand
GAGTTCAAAATAGAAATAAATAAATAGTATTTTACATAAGAAAAAGAGAAAGAGAATCTCAAAAGGCTATAAATAAGAGAAAAGGGATTTTCACTCGGATAACTTTTTATTCCCTAATATTGGATGGATGAAATAATATCAATTTGAGTTTGAAGGTTACCATGGAGAGTTTGGTTAGTCGGTTTGTGAACAGGGTTCAAAGGCCCCTTAGCGAATCTATGCATTCTGATCGTGTTAAAGTTATTTCCATACAATCCTCATTGCAACTAGGGGGGTCTTAGGGAAAGAAGAGTGCCATAGGATTCGTAGGGTGGTCAACTAGTGGGGTTATCTTTATTTGAAAGCTAATTTGAGGATTGGATTTATCAAGAATCATGTGTTAATCGATGAAGGAACAATCCCTTAGCCACAAAAGAAGATCAATAAAATCAATTACATCTTGAACATCAAATCGGGATCAATGCATTGTTTATTTCATGTTATGTATAAAATTAGTATTCCTTTGGTGTGTTTCCATTTGTTTAGTATTTTTTAGCATTGCATTCATAATATATATTGAATAAGAAGTTCTTTGAAGTGTGGGGTACAAGACAAAATGACAATTAAATATTTATATCCTTTGCCTCGTATTGGCGACCAGTTCGATCAAATATGAGGGGTGACAATATTTTCAGAAATAGAATTAAGATCCATATACCATCAAGTATGGATCAAGGATAAGGACATATTTAACACTGCTTTTAGAACCAAATACAGTCATTATGAATTTGTCGTAATTACCTTTGGGTTAAAATATGCCCGATGAATTTTATGTGTTTAATGGATAGTATATTAAGTAAATATTTAGATAAATGTTTAGTCATCTTTATCAACGAAATATTAATCTATTCTAAAAATAAAAATATCACAAAGAACACTTAAAAATAATCTTACAAATGTTAAGGGAACATCAACTATTTGCTAATTTTAGCAAGTGTGACTTTTTCAAGGACATGATTCAATATCTAGGATATGTGGTGTCTAAGGATGGGATATATGGAGATCCTGATAAAATTAAATCTAGAATTGAATGGCATGTTCCAAATAATGAAACTAATATAATATCATTTACGTGGATTACTAAAAACTACCGTAAATTCATTGAAGTATTTTCTAAGATAACATACCCTACATCTTCATTACAAAAGAAAAGTAATAAATTTGATTGGAATGAAAAATGTATAGAGAGTTTTAATAAATTAAAACACTCGTTAACAACAACCCCTATGTAAAAAATTAGTCATCCATTTAAAAAGTTTGTTGTATGTATAGACTCATGGAAAGAAGGTCTAGGTACAACTAATTCAATAAAAGTACTATTTCAATAAAACTATGTCATAGCCTATAAGTCTAGGAAGCAAAATGAACTCTAAGGCACAAACAAATGCCTTTAAATGAAAATGTGTGATATTGGTATCAACCCTTTTTGAAATAGAGGTAATAATAGCTAGTAAAATTAGGAAAGAGAAAAATGAGAATTGTGTCGAGTTCTCGTTTCATGGTATAAGTGGTTGATTGGAGTTTTCCAAACATTGGAATAATCAAATTGAGTTAATATCTAGGAATTATAACAACAGAGTTAAGATTATCCCGTGAATCAGTATTTGAAGTTCTTTATATACAATTAAATGCAAACGATAAAATGTATGATGGTTGATTACCAATAATCTAATCACATATAAAACCAATTTATTAAATCACTCTAGGAGAAAACCAAACATATTCTCTTTGAATCGAAGGCCTCTGTACATACTTCTATTATATTTAAAAAATAATAATTAACATACAATGTCTCAATCTTTGTTTCAGGATTCTATACTGAGAAATAGACATATTTGGTATAAATATTAAATAAACACAGAAACACGATATGAAGGTACATTAGAATAGACATCCCACTAAATACATAAGGAAAATAATAGGAGTAAATATCAAATCAATAAAGGATTAAAGAGTGATTATCCACCAAATAGATCCACATGAGAATCTTATTAATAACCAAATTACAAATTGAAAAATCTATGATGGTGATATGCCAATTGTTGAACCATTATTTAGTCATCGCCAAGAATCTGAAAATTGACGAACATATCAAAATATTATTAATAAAAGAATCAAACTTATCTTAAGCGATAGAGGCTGTGAAGCCTCTCACTTCCCTTTTCATCGAATTTGAAGTAACCCTGGTAAACCCGCATACAATCAAGAGGAGGCATGACTTAGAGCTATTTGCATTCGCCTGAGTATATAGTGAAAGAGCCACGCTAGTGCATATATGCGTACATGAAAGAAAGGATACTAACATTAGTATAAAATAACAATCCTTTAATTAAATAAACTTTGTTGTCAAGAAGAGTGAATGATAGGGTTCGTCACCTAAAGACAGAGAAGGACACAACTTGATAGGAGGTAACCTTGTCACCACCCTTGAGTGGCCATACACCTGCACCCACATTACTATTCAAGATTTGAAAATCTATCTGATTAAATATTTTATAAAAACTGAAAGAAGTTTACAAATGTAACTACAAATGTTACCTCGTTGAAGGGATGCAGGTCGTGAAGGAAATGCTAGTTTTTTCCTAAGCCTCAAGGCATCCTTGCATTATCACCCTGGTATCACCCACATGGGGTTCACTAGAAAGGGAAATATCAGATTACGTCCATTCATATTAGGGGTTTGATTATTCCTAAAAACCTCAAAAACATATTACCTCGTATTAAGGGGTCAAGGGGTTTTTTCAATTTGACATAGTAATAAATATTAGGGTTTATTTTATTTGTATGAGATGAGGAATACAATTCAAATTGTTGGATGGATTCATATATTTAACTTCTTTTTCATATATTTGGAGGCCACCAAAATACACCTATTCTTGGAGAACAAGCAAGAAATATGAAATATTTTGGTTTGGAATGTTAATAGCCATGCTCCCCTATCGTGGATTGCAGGCATTGACTCGAGCCTCAATCACTTTTGTTTAAAATATTAACTTGTAATATATATATATATATATAGAGAGAGAGAGAGAGAGAGAGGTTCCAAGGAAAAACCTTTTATTCATTGAATAAATGTGAACTACTCTGACGAGCTTACACAAAGATCATCCTTTGTGACTTCCATCATACATAACGTTCACCCTATATGGACTCTATCATAAAAAAAGAGATTTACAAAAGCCATCATTTTTTCTTGTGCTTAAATTTCTTCATAATGTAGGGTTGTCATCCCATTCGAAACTTCCTCGATTTCCATCATTCCTCACTAAAAAGAAAGAGCTTGTTTTGAAACGGTATCTGCTTATTTGTTGATTTATCTATATATGTGGGAACAAGATATCCTTTTATTATAAGACTTCAAGTTCTGTATTTTAGCGAGTAGATGCTGAAGGTGGGGTGCTTTGATGTTGTTTCTTCCATTTTCCCAGTCTACCACCAAGTTTTGAGTCTTCGAATATCTGAATATCTAGAATTTGTTTGCTTAGGGCCAGTCTCTCAAAACTCCCATAAAGCTGTAATTTATGCCTTTGTGTTGGTTACTTGGCCAATGACATATTTGATGTGTACTTTATTCTTTGCAGAGATAAAAATGACTGCTCTAGCACCTCCAAGAAGAGGAATACCTTGACTTTCTCCATCAAACAATTCTTATGGTATATCCTTTATTATATTTGGTGCTCAGATGAGTTTGTGTTCTTGGATCTTGTTCATTAGCAAAGCCATGGTGAGCTCAAGAGGTACCCATGTATTTTTGAAAATGGTTTTGTTCCGAGCCTCCTAAATACTATATACAAAAGGAACCGGGAATGGTTCATATAAACCTACTACCTCATCCTGCCACCAGGATTTGGTGCGCTCCCCCAAAGTTGTAATTGGGATTTCATGTGTTCCTTTGTTTGAGAGTTTCCTTGTCACCCCCTGTCAATATGCTTCCCACAAATGGACACAAGGAAAATAAATGGGAGCTTGTCTCTTCATTCATCTCATACATTGAGCAAATACTAGGGCCCTCAAAGCCTCTCTTCTTCAACATTTCCCAGGTTAATAATTTGTTGGATAGTGCCACCCACATTGTGAGAATGGTATTTTGTGGGCTCTGAATTATCCATAACCTACTCCACCACCATCATTCGTCCAAATCTATCTGCTCTTTGATTGCTACTGCATAGCCGTGTTTCACTATATACTATCATGCTTTTGTGTTTTTAGTCCAAATAATCCTATCGGGTTCTGAGCTTAGGTGTATATAATTGTAGACTAGGATATTTAGAAATATGTTCCATTTTGCAGCATGGGCCACAGTTATACCAAGATCGAGGGGGATTTTAAAACTTTTCCTTCCACTTGGAAGATTATTTCATCTTGCATCTGCTAAGGTGAATATTTTTTGTGACCTTAAAACTTGAACTATATGTGATGGTAGTTAGAAGTTTTCTCCTACTCCAGACCATGGATGTT
Organism: Pseudotsuga menziesii; assembly: GCA_001517045.1. Taxonomy (NCBI): domain Eukaryota; kingdom Viridiplantae; phylum Streptophyta; class Pinopsida; order Pinales; family Pinaceae; genus Pseudotsuga; species Pseudotsuga menziesii. Next base: position 433,385 of record LPNX010902065.1, on the reverse strand, counting down.
CCCCTAATCTCAAGGTTGTCTAGTTCCCAACTAATGAATATACCAATTCCCCTAATCTTCTAGGTTCTCCAATTCCCAAATAATGGATATGCCAAGATCAACACTTTCCACCCAATTGAAACATTCTTATGTGGTTTAAGTGGACTCCTAATCCAATTAGTTAAGCTTAAACATGAGCAATATTTGTAGAGAATGATCCATTCTCGGAGTGAGCCTGAATTCTAAAATAGTCTCCACAAATGTTTTGCAGCTAGGGCTTTGCAAAAAAACTCTATATTCTTTACTCCCCATCCTCCTAATTCCTTTGGAAGATAAATGGCCCTCCATTTTACCAAAGGGGTTCCTTCTACCTTCTTGTGTTTCTTCCACATGAAGGAGAATCATTTCTTTCTGATCTTCATCAAGATGCACCTGGGAATGTATGCTATTGGTTCCTAGTATACTGGAATAATTTGCAAAATGGCCTTTAAGAGCACTAATATTCCCCCTCTTTAGAGAAATGGTTGGCCCAGTTATTAACCCTTCTCTCTATATTTTGGCCCAATATTGATATGAGTAACTATTGGGATTGATAAAAAAAACCCAGGTAATTGAAGCCCTCCTCGACTGTTGATGTAATTGTAACTTCAGAATGTATTCATCCATATATCTTATGTACTGCACCCTGATGTTTATTCCAGGATGTGTCTATAATGTAATTGAGTCATGTCATACCCCGATGTTTATTCCGCGAAGTTTCTATAATGTAATAAGTCATGTCAAGTCATTGTGGGTAACCCTCCTATTGGTCAAGGGTTAAAGTCCCCGCAGTTGTGTGGATTTAGGGTTATTAGACTGTCCTAGAGAATTCAAACCTAGGTGAGTCATTGTAAGTCATGGAAATAGTCCCCACCATTGTTTTAAGGACAAAGCTCCTTGTTGGTTGGAGGAGGAAAAGTCCCCACAAGTTGTGGGGCACTAGGGTTATTAGACACTCCTAGAGATGTCGTCTCTAGTAAGTAATTGTTAAGTGAGGTCGACATGTTGGAGTGGGTTTCAAGTGAACGAAAGAATATAAATAGAGAGTGAGCCTCTCTATTTATCACACACTCACTCACTCATTGGGGCGCATGAGTGAGAGAGGAGAAGCTCTCTCAGTGTGAGAGAAACAGACAGAAGTTGTGGAGATCATCTTTATGTTTTTGGGTTTTACTTTTGGTGTTGATTCTATCTCTAAGGAAGCTATGGGGTTTTCACAATTTATGGTTTCCCTGAGGATAAACACTATGTTCATTGTCTCTTTTGTTTGATTGTTGTGATTGTTATTCTCTCAGCAATGATCCTAATATAATGCTAGCTTAATGATAAAGATCTAACATGGTATCACAACTAACCTGAGAAGAAGACATTGTGCAGCTACATAATCTAGGGATTCTTACCTTTTGGGTATCTATCCACAATCCATCGGAAAAAGTATGCTAGCCTAACTCTCCATTGAAGGGAACATTTTTCTGTCGAAGCATAATTCAATTCCAAGCATTTTCAATTTTCGATGCGGGAAATTAGGGCTTGTTAGAGAAGAGGAATTTTTTAGTGAGCCCAGCATAGGATTTCTATGCTCATAAAAATAGAATTTTAGAGACCTAGATCAATATTTTTTGGTTGGATGAAACTCCGAGAAAGTCAAACCCTAGTTTGACCCCGAGCTAGAAAAACCCTAAATACTAAAAATGCTAAGTTTTGGTACATTTGCTATATCCCCATATTGGCAAATTTTCAGGAGCAAAAAATTTCTGAGGATGAAGATGAAATCCTGATTTACACTGTGTCCAAAATTCCTCCTCACATTCCCTATATTCTAGGAGATATTATCCCTCCAAGTTAGGCTTCCAGCCTCTTCTGGAATTCATCTCTAAACAGGAAACCTAGGGAGAATTGATATATCTTGGGCTACAAAGGTCCAAATTACATTTATGAAGATGTTACAGAAAGGGAACGAAATGTACATTATTTGTTCCAAATTTCAGACTTATAATATGAACCAATGACACGTGGTAGTCCATACAACATCAATGTTCTGAACAGTCCTATAACAGGTCACCTTGGGAAAATGATCATAAGTCCCAATTGGTAAAACCAATTCTGATGAAACCTATGGTGTTGGAACAGGGACATGCAAGGATACCTCATTGCAATGTTTTAGACATATAGGAGCATTAATTTCGGAGCAACCATAGAAACAGTAACAGGAATGTCTGCAAAATTAATTGGAAAACTAGGGCTTCCTGTTCTGGGAGCTTCCCTCCACTGTTTTCAGAAAAGGAGTACATTGGAAAGCTCAAATTGAAGAGATATATCGTTCTATCCAATCATATCTAAAATATTCCAAATTTTGAAAATTAGGGTTTCTATAACAAACCCTAGATTAGCCAGCTCTGAAACCAAGACAGACACCTCAAATCGGTAAGATCTAATTTTTTGCTATTTTCATTTGAGGTTCTCATTTCAAATTGATGTATCACATCATATTGATGATAATCTTGGTGAAGTTGACAACTTTCAAGCATGGAAGTATTTCATCACTAAATAAAATGAATTGGACATCTACATGAGTAGAGAGGTTCCATTTCCAGAAGGAAATAAGGCTCAAAGCCTTTCACAAGAAGAACTTGGTCAAGTCCAAGAAGATCATTGTTGACTCAATCACAGATCAAATTGTACCACAAGTGTATTCCCTAAAGACACCGAAAGATATGTTTGATTCCTTGACCAAGATATTTGAAGGGAAGAACATAAATCAGAATGTGACCTTAAGAAACCAGTTGAAGAATGTGAAGAACCAGAATGCAAAGACCATACAGTCATCTCTCAAATCAAAGAACAACTTGTAGTAGTATAAAAAGAAGTGGAGAATGCAGAAGTGGTGATATCCACCTTGAACAACCTCCCAGGATCATGAGATTCATTCATGCAAGGAATGTGTGCCAGAAGGAAGTGATTACTTTCAATAGACTCTGGGAAGAGCACACTCAAGAAGAATAATCTCGACTCATAATAAGAGAAGAGAATATGGGAGCAACTGAAGATCAAGCTCTCACCATCCAAAGAAGATCCATGAAGTGATGAGGAATATGAAGAGCTCAACTCTTGAAGAACCTCTTATCCACCTTAGCATTTGGATAAGAAACGATGCTATTATGAAAGAAGAAGATGATGAAGCTGAAGGATCAAGAAGCAGTCTACCCACAAAACAAATAAAGATAAGTATTCAATTGTCATTTCATGATATTGTTTTGTTATGCATTTGTTTATATTCAGCTAATGTATTAGGCATGATAGAATGTTTGCATTAATGACAATATACTACTAATATGCATGTGATGGGTAATTAGATCATGGTGCTATACAACTCTCCATTGCTACTTATCTAGAATGAAACCTCTTTGCTGACATATTGGATTAGTGCACAATCTCAATGTTGTCCTAGTAGAGATGGAAGGCATCTAGAAAAGTTTCCGTGAGATATGGATGAATGTTGTATTGGATAAAGTAGTTGCATGATCATATATTTATGCATAAGAACTTGCCAGTATGAATATTCCTTATGAAATGTTTCTAACCATACAAATAAATTTGATTTGTAGGGAAGATTGCATACACAATCGGCTACAAGCAAAGAAGGATGAGACTTCTTCCGAAGAACAAGTGACGACATTTCAAAATGAAAAATAATATGACGAATACAATGACATAATTGATGCAGAATCTTCCAAGAACAATGGGAAGATCAGTTCAAGAAGAACGATGTCTAGGATGAAATATAGATATGTCAAGGAAAGTTCATAGTTCCATCATGCAGTAGATGGAAACATCGTGGGATACAAGGCAAGATTCATAGCATGAGGCCTTTCACGAAAAGAAGGCATAGACTACGAAGAGACATTTGCAGCCACTACAAGTGAAGACACATGACAGGTAGAATCATGTGTGAAAATGAAAGAAGGCCTTGTACGAGCTCAGAAGACACCCATGGGATAACACATACATGAGGAGCTTTATGAAGATCTGAACCTTTGCGACAAGGATGATAAAGGATGAAAACCTCACAGATGGGTGCAAGAAGAACTTTTGTAAAGGTTCAAGATAGAGGATCTTGGTATCTAGTGATCCTAAATGGATACATAGAATATTAGTAGCATAGGAAGCTACTTGTCACTCCGGTACAGAATGTTTCAGTGCATAGAGTACGGAAGACAGAGGGAGTATGATGCCTCAGAGGGAGTGACTGTAGAAGATCCTTAGGTTCAACATGGTATGACAGGATGGATAGATTACTGATGACACTAGGCTTTACTGAGAGTAAAGTGGATTCCAACCTTTGCTTCAAGGTTGAAGGCGGAATACCATTGATGCTCCTGTTATGTGTCGATGCACTACGTTCTAGGCATGGAGGTGTGGACAAGGGAAGTATGCAGTAGAGATCCTGAAGAGGTTCAGGATGATAGATCGAATGACCACACCTATGGCATCGAACCTGAGACTATCAAGTGTTGCTTCATCAGAGTCAGTTGATGCCACAATGTATCATTTGTTCCTTGATGTACCTAATGGATATGAGACCAGATACTTGCTTTGTTGTGAACACATTGAGACATGGTCACTTGATGGCTACAAGTATGATACGAATCAGAATATTAACCTGGAAGGTTATATGGATTTAGATTGGGTAGTGCGATTGATAGGAAGAGCACTTTGGAGTGCTTCTTCACTATGAGATCATGTGTGATCTCTTGGTTGACAAGATGGAGTCCTGCATGTCCCCGAGTATAGCCGAGGCAAAATATGTTGCCACTTGCTATTTGGGAGGTAGTATGTTTCCTTTGAAAACTACTATTTCATTTGTTTGATTTGATTTGGATTTTTGGTATGATGTAGAGAGGAGCAGTGAAGCTCTAGTTTGTGATACAGATCAAGATCTATCGAAACAGGGAGTTCTAGCATAGCTGGTGAGACAGGTTGTCTAAGCATAAATCCTAGCGAATCTCATAGGTTTCTCACACATAAATGGTCCTGTAGGTTGTCCTCGGATGTAATTGGTCCTGGCGAAGCTCATAGGTTATCCTTGGACATAATCAACCCTGATGTGATTCTATGCTAGAAATGGCCAGAGTGAAGTTTGAGTACTTCAAGGAGAAGCTTAGTGTTCTCTAGATCGAGATTCCTCCCAAATGGAAGTGATGTGTCTGTGTTGAGCCCTTCTGACATGGTGAGAGGATTGGTTCCTTCCATTGTTATATATAAGTGTTGTGCCATTTTGACATCGTGAGAGGATTGGTTCCTTCCATTGTCAGATATAATTGCTATGCCCTTCCGACATGGTGAGAGGATTGGTTCCTTCCATGGTCGGATGTAAGAGCTATGACATGGTGAGAGGAACGGTTCCTTCCATTGTAAAATGTATGTGGATGCCACATCGAGCATGAAAAAGGGTTGGCTCTATGAAGATGCATATAGTATAAAAAAGGACTAGCTCTATGAAGACTCATCCAGTATGAGAAAGGACTGGCTCTCTATAGCTGCCACATCTAGTATGAAAAAGGACTAGCTCTCTGAAGACTCATCTAGTATGAAAAAGGACTGGCTGTGTGTGCGTTCCACATCCAGTATGAAAAAGGATTGGCTCTGTGTGTGTTCCACATATGGTATGAAAGATTACTAGCTCTGGGATGATACATCCAGTATGAAAAAGGACTGGCTCTATAGATATACATCTAGCATGAAAAAGGGTTGACTCTGTAGATATTCCTATGATGAGAAGAATCAAGAGATATCACCCATGATGATGACCCAGTGATGATGATCCAGTAGTGATGATCTAGATCGAGTGATGATCCAGATCCAAGGATGATTTCCAGTGGTGATCCAGATCGAGTGATGATGTCCAGTGGTGATCAAGATCAAGTGATGATCTAGATCTAGTGATGATGTCCAGTGGTGATCCAAATCAAGTGATGATCCAGATCCAATGATGATGTCCAGTGGTGATCCAGATCTAGTGATGATGTCTAGTGGTGATCCATATTGAGCGATGATCCAGATCCGATGATGAAGATGACTTGAAAATGAAGATGACCTGAAGATAAAGATAACTTGAAGATGAATATGAATTGATGATGATTCAGATGATACAGAGAAGAAGACTTGTGCTGATATATTGTGTCGAGAGAATACCTTCCTAATTAAGAGGGAGTGTTGATGTAATTGCAACCTCGAAATGTATTCATCTGTATATCTTATGTATTGCACCCTGATGTTTATTCTGGGATGTTTCTATAATGTAATTGAGTCATGTCATACCCTGATGTTTATTACAGGAAATTTCTATAATGTAATAAGTCATGTCAAGTCATTGTCAGTAACCCTCCTATTGGTCAAGGGTTAAAGTCCCCGTAGTTGTGGGGCCCTAGGGTTATTAGACTATACTAGAGAAGTCAACCCTAGGTTAGTCATCATAAGTCAGGGAAACAGTCCCCACAATTGTTTTAAGGATAAACCTCCTTATTGGTCGGAGGAGGAAAAGTTCCCTCAAGTTGTGGGGCACTAGGGTTGTTAGACACTCTTAGAGATGTCAGCTCTAGTAAGTAATTGTTAATTGAGGCTGATATGTTGGAGTGGGTTTCAAGTGAATGAAATAATATAAATAGAGAGTGAGCCTCTCTATTTATCACACACACACTCACTCATTGGGGTGCATGAGTGAGAGAGGAGAAGATCTCTTAGTGTGAGAGAAAGAGGCAGAAGTTGTGGAGATCATCTTTATGTTTTCAGGTTTTACTTTTGGTGCTGATTCTATCTCTAAGGAAGTTGCGCGGTTTTCACCATTTATGGTTTCCTTGAGGATAAACAATGTGTTCATTGTCTCTTGTGTTTGATTGTTGTGCTTGTTATTCTCTTAGTTAAAGATCCTAATATAATACTAGCTTAATGATAAATATCTAACATCTATAGGTGTGATCCGATAAGGTAGTATCTCCGTTACCCTATGCATCATATCATCTGAGAGATCATTATGAATTAGATTGGAATTTTCCATAGTAACTAGCATTTGTGTAGCTCTTTTGTATGTATCTATCAAAGAAGCAAAGGCCTTGATATTTCTGATGGGTCCTTCTGCAAATATCAGTACATCATCCACAAAAATTGTGTGAGTGACTTCTTCATAGGTGGACACTTTAATTCTTTTTATCTCCCTATTTTCTTTTGCATTATGGATTATCCTACTTAATGCTTCCGTAACTAGAAGAAAAATGAAAGGTGAGAGAGGACATTCCTGCCTTATGCCCCTTGTTGGGTGGAAAACATTGGTTGGAGATCCATTGATTAAAATAGCAAAGGAGGTGGATTGTAAAAAACCCATAATCCATTCCACTACTTCCAAAGATATTCCAATTTTAATTAGAAACAACCTAGCAAAAGTCCATCCTACTCCGTCATAAGCCTTTGATAGATCCAAATTTAAAGAAAAGGATATTTGTTTTTCCTTTTTGATCGCGTGAATTGCCTCTTGGGCTAGTTACACTGCATCATGAATTTTCCTCTTGAAAAGGAAACGGAATTGTTCTTCGGAGATGATTTCACTTAGTATTAGTTTGATCCTCAATGATATGACCTTGGATACAATTTTATATATCATGTTGCAGCATGATATTGGTCTGAAATCATGAAAGGATTGACATTTTTGTTTTATTGGGATCAAAGTCAGAAATGTAGAGTTTAACATTCTCGGGACTTTCCCTCATCTTTGGGATTATTTTACCACCTCAAATATTTCCTTCTTCATCATTTCATTAAATCCAAGATAGAATTCCATAGTAAAGCCATCAGGACCAGGGCTCTTTCCTTTTTGGAAGGTATGTAGGGTGCATATTATTTCTTCCTATGAAATTTCCTTTGTTAGTTCCTCGTCAATTTCCTCCGTTATCATCCTAGGAAAAAAACCTAATGATTCCAAAATTTCCTTAATTGGACACCCTTTTGGATCCTTGAAAATGTTTTGGAAGAAATCCATCCCTACTTTTGCTTTATCCTCAAAATATTTTACCATTATTCCCTATCTGTTCTTATTTTCACATATGGTGTTTTTGTTCTTTCTATGGGGTGAAAACCTGTGAAACAAATTTGTATTTTTATCTCCTGCTTCTAGCCACAGTGCCCTTCTCTTTAAACGCATTATTTGCTCTTATTTGGCAAGCAGTGAGTCCCTCTTGATTTCTAATGATTTCAATTGTTATGTTTCCTCTATGTTGAAAATCCTCTATCGTTTTTACGGAACATCACCTCTGTCCTTTTCTTCACGTCCTTCAACTCCTCCTGAGACAAAGTTTTATGCTTTTTGTCCCTCTCTTTGGATATTTTATTTTCCCTAGCTAGGTTTTCTGTAAATTGTTGCGTTGGAGTATGATTTGGTGCATTTATTACAGGTTGTTAGGAACTTATTATTTGGTCTTTATACTCATCCTCTTCCATCCATAAAGGGTTAAATTTGAAGGGAGATGGGGGTTTCTTTTCTGGGGGGGTTATTATTAAAGAGACTCATCCGTGATCCAAGTTTCCCCCTATCTCTACTATGGATTTTAGTATTAGGTTTACATTTAGTAAGTTTCCTTCTACCATAAAATGATCTAATATTTTGAATATGTCATGACCTCCTCCCCTTTTATTCCTCAAAGTGGGCTCCAGTTTTAGCACAACAACATCCACTCGCTTTCTTTTTACAAAGAGGTCTAAAAATGGAGGGCTCATAGCATATTCTTTAGCGTTTTTTCCCCATACTCCCCCCATTGTTAAGGTTATATTTTAATATTCCCCGAGGATTACATTTTTTTGATCCATTGAGCCACTGTGACTAAACTTTACCTAGAAGGTTTTTTAATCAAAGAAATGTCCATACACATTTAGAATAGTAAATTCTATCTCTTTTTCTCCATATTTGAGTTTAGTTTCTAAAACTGAATGATGTTTTTTAACTCGAATTGGTTATAAAATTGGGCTCCATGCTATCACTAGACCTCCCTAATTCCCATTTGCATCAATACTCTCCATTTCCCAGTCTTTGACTATCTCTTTAATTATTTATTCTGCCTTTGATCCTTCCAGCATTCTTTCCTGGATCATTAACACAATGGGTCTATAGTTGTTGATCAACCTTATTAGGGAGTTTTTTTTTTAGGCCCTCCCCAGTCCTCTTGAATTGAAGGTTAGTAGGTGCATCAAGCACCCCTACCTTGGGCCAATACTCTAAGAGCCCATTTAATTGTAGCCTGTTTTCCTTCTTTAAGGTCTAAGGCTTCTTGTACTTGAGCCTTGGAAAGGTAGGATTTCCTTCCTAATATAGTTTTTTGTAAGGTATTGAGAGTCGATCCGCTTGAGGAAACCCATTCTTCTTCTTCTTCTAAGTAGGTACTTCCTGATTTGAGATTGTAGGTTCTTTTGATCTCTACCCTTTTGCAAAGGTTTTTTAAATTCAATTTTTTCTCCTTTAAAGGTGAAGCAGTGAAATTTTTCATGAACATGGAAGGTGTAAGAGAGTCGTTTTTACCTTCATCCTTTTGAGTTGAAAAAGAATCCGATGCCTTTGCATTCTTTGTTTGATGAGATTGTATTTCTCCATCAGGTTCACCATCATTTTTCCTCACTTTCAATTTTGTTGAGTCTATCACCTTCCCTTTATTTTCCTCATCCTGCATAGAAAATGGTTCAAATTGTATTTTTGTTGGTAGAGTTTGTTCTCCATTACCTTGTTCATCCTGTAATAAAAAATTTTCGACATGCGCCTTTGATGATTTTGCTTCATTCCATTTAAGCCTCCCCATTTCCAGTATTATTGATTGATATGAGGCAGTTCTTGTGGGTATTAGTTTTTCCTTTTTAGCACAGACTTTCTTATGGACAGGTTTCATGAAGGTGGCTCGACAATCGTTCTGTAGATTCCCGATTATTCTACAATTGAAGCATCTAAAGGGGACTTTCTAGTAGTCCAACTTCTACCACCAGACACTTCCATGCATCACAATATCTAGATCTTCAATTAGCCCATCCCTTATTTCCCCTCCCAGTTTTCCTCCATGGAAATGAACTTTCCTAATTTGTTCCCAATGGGTTCAAATATATTTTGTTGCCAAAACACCATTGGAAGGCCTGGTAATAAGACCCAAATTTTATGCACGTTGTGTGGTGTTCTATACGTGTTGAAATAAATTGTCCAATTTTTGACAATTAGTCTCGACGAACCCCATCTCCAATTAATCCCAAAAAGTTTGGTGTTATCCTCCTGCTATGAACTTTGATTAAAAACTAGCCTCCGCGGATGGTGTAAAAAATTGGTCCATATTCTCGAACGCTTATCCAATTGGCATGTATCTTGAGTTGCAATGATGCTCCTACTATCACCCTCCCACAAAAGTGGTCATCCAGGGTGTGAGAAATAAAATCAGGCTCCTGATCTAGGCTGATATCCTTTCTTACGAGTAATTATGAATTACCATTCCTTGCTTGGATCCCTCTGCACTTCTTTGGTAAATATGGTGACTTTCTCACACGCTCCTCTTCAAGATCTAGTTGATCATTGCATTTCACGGGGACTGTTAATGGATCATTATCTGACGAAACTTCTGTATGTGCCATGATCTTTAATTTTTTGGTTCGTACTTTGCCTTTTGTGAAAAAAACTGATCTAGAATCACTGACCACATCGTAATCGACCTCTTCACTATACATGATTGCACTATCCAAGGTACCTAAGCTCAAACTTTGCTCCTATTCTTCAATCTGCTCTTATTAAAGAGTTAAAAGATAAAAGATAAAATGAAATCTCCTTTCTCCTCACATGAAATCTCACCTCTGAGCCTATTGTCATAGAGAAATATTTTTCCTTCTGTTATGAAAAGCCAACCCCCTCCTCATATTGCATGCTTTTTCCACCTCCAAGTCAAATGAATAAAATTTAGAGCATGGAGGGACTTTAAACCCTTCCTAACAGTGAAATAGTTGTCTTAAACCTTCTTCTTCCCTTTAGATATCTATTTTTCACACACTTCCTTCTGCACCTAGGCTTTTCGCCTTTCACTTTTCTGGAGTGCAGAAATTAGAAATAAAAAAACCTTTTTTTATTTTATTTTTGAATTCATGTCCTTCCACACTTCAAAAATCGAAAGATCTATTCTCCAATTTCCTGAATTCAGAAATTTCGCACTTTTTCACCCGCACTTCCTCACTTGCACATCCGCACCCCCACTTCATCTTCTGCACTTCCCCCTCTGCACTTTGGAATGCGGAAATTAGAAGATTAATTCTCTAATTTTTGAGCTTCGGCAATTTTGCACTTTCGCACCCGTATTTCCACACCTGCACTTCTGCACCCTCAGTTCCACACCCGCACTTCAGCTCCCGTAATTTCGCGCTTGAACTTCTACTCCTATACTTCTGCACCCACACTTCCCCCTCTGTGCTTCGGAATGGAGAAATTCAAAAGATCAATTCTCCAATTTTCAGGATTTGACAATTTTCACACCCGCACTTCCACACCTACACTTCTACACCCAAGGCTTTTGCACCCTCATATCCTCTCCCGCACTTACGCCCCCACACTTTTGCCTCCACACTTCGGAATGTGAAATCAAAAAATCAATTCTAAAATTTTCAGACTTCGACAGTTTCCGCACCTGCACTTATGCACCCACACTTCCACACCTATACTTCGGCTTCTATACTTCTTCCCCCACACTCCTGCCTCCGCGCTTCAAAATGTAGAAATCAGAAGATCATTGGGTTTTATTATTTAAATTCTATATATTTAGTTTTTGGATCCATGATGTGCCATGCCTATTGATGTAATTGTAACTTCGGAATGTATTCACTTGTATTTCTTATCTATTGTAACCTGATGTATATTCTGGGATGTTAACATGTTATGTCATACCTCGATGTTCCGATCGGGAGAATCAATAGTGTAAACAAGTCATGTCAAGTCATTAAGGGTAACCATCCGATTGTCTATGGGTTAAAGTCCCCGCAGTTCCAGGGCACTAGGGTTATTAGACTCTCCAAGTAGAGGTCAGCCCTAGTAGGGTTTTAGTCATGTTGGGATTAGTATAAATAGAGATCTCGACTCTCTATTTAGTACACATCACTTACACACTCAAGTGTAGTGCATAGTTGAGGAAGGAGAAGACACTGGGGCTAGACAAGAATAAGGTTACTACTATCGGGAGTGCATCTTACTTTTTTGGGGTTTTACCTTTTGTGTTGATTCTATCTCTGAGGAAGTTGCAGGGTTTTCTCCATTTCTGGTTTCCCCAATGAAAAACACCGTGTTCATTGTCTCTTATGTTTGATTGATTTACTTGTTATTCTCTCGATTAAAGATCCTAACATAATGCTAGCTTGAATGTTGAAAAAATAACATGGTATCAGAGCTAACCTCAGAAGAAGACACTGTGTAGATGAAGGAGCTAGGGCTTCCTACTTTGTGGATCTCTCTCCATATATTTTCAGCAAAAGTAAGGTGGAATAACTCTCCTCCTTAGGGCGCATCTTTCTGTCGAAGAAGAATCCAATTTTGAGGTTTTTCAGTTTTGGACCTATCACTACTGCCGGAATTTAGGGCTTTTCATAGAAGAGGAATTTTTCAATGATCCTAGGCCTAGATTGATCTCCTACCCAATATCGAAGTTAGGAATAAATTTCAAGGCATTTGGGTGGACAAAAATGTGGAAAAGCAAAACCCTAATTTGCTCATGAACCAGCTCTACAGGATTTCAGCTCAAGTTTCAGATCCGACATCTTGACCTGGTAAGATCTAAAATATTTTGTATTTCCATTTGAGTTTCTCAGTTAAGATGTCTCACCATACCAATATTGATGAAAAGGTTGAGGGAGATGATAACTTCCGAGCTTGGAAGTATAGGATCTCCCTGGTCCTGGAAGAGAATGAGTTGGACTCCTACATCCATGAAGAGGTTCCAATTCTAGAGGGAGATGAGGCTAAGGCCTTGCATAAGAAGAAATTGGTTATGGAAAAGAGAATCATTGATAATTCTATCAAGGACCATCTCATACCACAGGTGTCCTCTCTAAAGACACCTAAATCTATGTTTGATTCCCTAACGAAATTGTTTGAATGGAAGAACATAAACTAGAAGATGAATCTGAGAAACCAACTGAAGAATGTGAATATTCAGAATGTAGAAACAATCTAGTATTACTTCACAAGAGTTTCTTAGATCAAAAAACAACTAGAAGCTATAGATGAAGAAGTGTAAAATCCAGAGATTGTGATGACTCCCTTGAATGGCCTTCCTAGGTCATGGGATTCTTTCATCCAAGGAATCTGTGCTAGAAAGAAGTTAGTCAATTTTAGCAAACTATGAGAAGAGTGCTCTCAAGAAGAAGCTTAGATAGCAGCTCGAGAACAAAATATGGGAAGTGAAGATCAAACTCTCACTGTACACTCCAAATCACATTCCAAGTCAACCAAACGAAGATCTCATAACTCCAGAGCTAAGCACTCTCCCAAAGATAGCACTAGAAAAGATTTATATAGGATCATATTTTATACATTTGATGAATCAGGACATTATGCAATAAATTGTCCTAAGAAACAAAAACTAATAAAGAGGAGAAACAAAAGAAGACATCATTCTCATGCTGCAAAGGATGATGAACCATCCAAGAAAAGAACCAGATATGAAAGTGAAGATTCTTCAAGCGAGGATGAATATGTTTTGATCTCCACTCTCACAGGTAACATTACTCATGGAAGTGATGATTGGATTATAGATAGTGGGGCTTCCAAACATATGACAGGATTCAAGGAATCCTTTGTGAGACTATCAGAACATGAATCACCTCTCAAGGTGAAGCTAGGAGATGACTACCAATATCCAATAAAAGGTAGTGGGGAATCTTCCTATAGGCAAGATTCTGGAAAGTTTGTAACAATGAAAGAAGTATTGTTTGTTCCAGGACCCAAGAAGAACCTCCTTTTGATATCAGCATTAGATGTAAAAGGAATGCGAGTTGCATTCATAGATGGTCACGTCATCATGTGGCCAAAAGGAAAGACTATCGATGATGTGGTAGTGATTGGAGAACAAGAAGGAGGATTGTACAAATTAAAGGGAAATCTAGAACAAGCCTTGGTCCATGAAATAGTAGAGCCAAGTGAACTTTGGCATAGAAGGCTTGCACATGTGCATTATAGAGCACTACCTATTGCAAGCAAAGCTCTTGAAGTTCTTCCAGAAATCCAAGTAAAACATGATGGGGTTTGCAAAGGATGTGCGAAAGGAAAGAATACAAAGAAGACATTTTCAAACAGCAAAAGAAAAGAAAAAGGAATCTTGGAAATCATCCACTCCGATGTATGTGGTCCTATGTCATCAAATTCACTAAGTAGGTATGCATATTATGTTTCTTTCATTGATGATTTCTCTAGGAAGACGTGGGTTTACTTCATGAAAAACAAAGATGAATTATTCAGCAAGTTCAAGGAATTCAAAGCCTTGATCGAGAACCACACTGAAAAAAAAGATCAAGACCATTCGATCAGATAATGGCAAAGAATTCACTTCAAATGAATTTAAAGAGCTATGCAAAGAATCAAGGACTAAGAGGGAGTTGTCCACTCCTTACAATCCACAACAGAATGGGATTGCAGAGAGGAAGAATAGAACTATCATGGAAGTTGCATGAGCAATGCTTCATGATCAAGACCTTCCTATGGATCTTCGGGCGGAAGCTTTTCCTATGCATCTTTGGGCAGAAGCTTCCAGAACAACGGTGTATGTACAGAACCGTACTCCACATAGAGTACTCAAGAACAAGACTCCTGATGAAGTCTTCTTCAGCAAGAAACTAGAAGTAAGCCATCTCAGAATATTTAGGTGTCCAGTATACATACACATTCCGAAAGAGAAAAGGACTAAATTAGATCCTTCAGTAAAGAAGGGTATATTTGTGGGATGCTCTGAAAGCTTGAAGGCTTACATAATATATTTCCTAGGATACAAGAAGATTGACATCAGCATGGATGTGACATTCGATGAAGACACAACTTACATCAAATCCACAAGGAGACTTGTTGAAGAACCTGAAGAAGCAGAAGCACCCAAAGTTCATGATACAACCATGAACGAAGAAGCTCAAGAAGAAGATCAATAATTTGAAGAACCACAAAGACCTGTAGATCCACCTCTAGAGAAGAATCCTCATAAGAGGAAACTTGCTTGGGTACGAGAAATTATCCAAGGTGTAGAAAGAAATGGGGCTCCAGAAGAGAATCACAGAGAAAGAAAGAGGACTAGATCCTGCTCCGGGTATGTAGCTTTACTGTGTGATTTCATTGATAAAGAACCTTCCAGCTATGAGGCAGTTCTTGATAGATCTGAGAAATGCTCACTTGATTGCTGCAAAGCATATTCTGAGGTACTTAACGGGTACAGTCAATTATGGGCTCAAGTACGATGTGAATCAGAATATTAACCTGGAGGGTTATGTTGATTTAGATTGGGAAGGAAGTGCCACTGATAGGAAGAGAACTTCAGGGTGTTGCTTCAGTATGGGAGCAGGTGTGATCTCTTGGTTTAGTAGGAAGCAATCATGTGTGGCACTGAGTACAGCTGAAGTAGAGTATGTTGTAGCTTGTTCAGCTAGTTGTGAGGTAGTATGGCTGAGGAAGCTACTACCTGATTTATTTGATCTCTAGTTGGATGCTAATTGTATACATTATGACAACTAGAGTTGTGTGAAGTTGTTAGAGAATCCAGTGTTTTATGACAAGTTAAAGCATATCAAGATCAAGTATCACTATATTAGGGATATGGTGCAAAGGGGAGTAGTGAATCTCTAGTATGTTGCGATGAATGATCAGATAGCTGATGTGTTGACAAATCCATTGGCCAGAGTGAAGTTTGAGTACTTCAAGGAGAAGGTTGGTGTTCTCGAGATCGAGGCCCCTTAAAAGGGGAAGTGACAAGTCTGGAAACCATTCTGACGAGCAGGTCAGATGTAAGGGTTGAGCCATTCTATCATGATGAGAGGATTTGGTTCCTTCCATGTCAGATATGAGTGCTGAGATCCATAGCCATTCTAATGAGTAGGTCATATATAAGGGCTAAGCCATTCTGTTATGGTGAGAGGATTTGGTTTGTTCCATGTACGATATGAGTACTGAATGCCATTTTGGGAATGGAGGTACCTGGACAGTTACCAGGAACACTCACTTCCGGACTGAGAGAGCCATTATGACGAGCAGGTCAGATATAAGGGCTAAGCCATTCTATCATGGCTAAAGGATTAAATTCCTTCCATGTCAGATATGAGTGTTGGCCATTCCGACGAGTAGGTCAGATGTAAGGGAAACTACCATTCTCCGGGAGAATGGAGGCACCTGGTCCGTTCCTAGGTAGCTAAGTCTGGGGCTGGGGGCCATTCTGGTGAGGGTGTAGTATTTGATTCCTACCAGGTCACATGTGAGTGCGGGACATTCTTGCAAGGGTGTAGGATTTGGTTCCTACCATGTCAAATATAAGGGAAACTGCCATTCTTTGGGAGAATGGAGGCACCTAGTCCATTACCAGGTAGCTCAGTCTAGGACTGGGGGCCATTTTGGCGAGGGTGTAGGATTTAGTTTCTACCAGGTCAGATGTGAGTGCAAGCATTTCTGACGACGGTGTAGGATTTGGCTCCTACCAGGTCAGATATAAGTGTTGAATCCTTTTCATAGATGAAAGTGATGTCTTATCAAGCCAGTGAATGTGAGTGTTGGTCCTTTCTGATGTGATTGTAGGCTTCTACATGATCAGATGTGAGTGCTGGGCATGCATTTTTGATGAGTAGGTCAGATGTAAGTGTTGGGTAGGCCATTCTGACGAGTAGGTCAGATATAAGCATTGAAGAAGACCTACATGATGGATAGGCCTACAACCAACATGAAAGAAGGCTGGCTCTATAGAAATTCCTATGACGAGAAGAATCATGAGATAGCACACATGATGATGACCATAGATGATCCAGATCGATCTATGATCCAGATCCAGTTATGATGACACCGAGAGATCCATATCGAGTGATGATCCAGATCTAGCGGTGATGATCCAGACCTAGTAATGATGTCCAGTGATGATCCAAATCGAGTATGATCCAGTGATGATGATCCAGATCAAATGATCATCCAGATCCAGTGATGATGTCTAGTGATGATCCAGACCGAGTATGATCCAGTGATGATGATCCATATCGAGACATGATCTAGATCCAAATGAAGATGACTTGAAGATGAATATGACTTGAAGATGCAGATGACGAGAAGATCTAGAGAAGAAGACCAGTGATGAAAATTGTGTCGAGAGAATACCTTCCTAGTTAAAAGGGAGTGTTAATGTAATTGTAACTTCAGAATGTATTCACTTGTATTTCTTATCTATTGTAACCCGATGTTTATTCTGGGATGTTATCATGTTATGTCATACCCTGATGTTCCGATTGGGAGAATCAATAATGTAAACAAGTCATGTCAAGTCATTATGGGTAACCCTTCGATTGTCTAAGGGTTAAAGTCCCTGCAATTCTGGGGCACTAGGGTTATTAGACTCTCCAAGTAGAGGTCATCCCTAGTAGGGTTTTAGTCATGTTGGGATTAGTATAAATAGAGAGTTGGACTCTCTATTTAGTACACATCACTTACACACTCAAGTGTAGTGCATAGTTGAAGAAGGAGAAGACACTAGGGCTAGACAAGAAGAAGGTTACTGTTGTTGGGAGTGTATCTTACTGTTTTGGGGTTTTACCTTTTTTGTTGATTCTATCTCTGAGGAAGTTGTGGTGTTTTCTCCACTTATGGTTTCCCCGATGAAAAACACCGTGTTCATTGTCTCTTTTGTTTGATTGTTGTAGTTGTCATTCTCTTAGTTAAATATCCTAACATAATGCTAGCTTGAATGTTGAAAAACTAACAATGTCAACATCACAAATGTGAAACATATCATACATTTTGGGATATGGAAAGTTCTCGTGTAGGATTTCGCTTGAATAAATAACCTTAAGAGCCACTAGGTATTTGATAAATTTATGTCAATAAAGATTCTTGAACAATGTATTCTAATTGTTTTTAGTTTGGAGATTAAACTCATTTGAACCTTCAATGTATTATTGTTTGTGTCAATTGATATCACACTTCAGATACTTGGATGTGTAACAAAGAATTTGATCTATGTTTAACATAAGTGCATAATAATTAAGTTATTTTTTTAAATTAATTACTTCTATATGCATGTGTGTTTGTGTGTGCATTTTTGGACAGTGGGGAGAAGAGCAACTCCTCCCTGCTTCTCTCTGCTACCCATAGGGGTGTGCAACACAACCCTAAGAGAAATTACCATATGTATAGAAGCACTTTTCCATATTTGCACATGCATATAAGAAAGGAGCTTCCATAAATCCACATGCATATACTAAAGATGCTTCCTTATATGCATGTTATTTTGTGGAAGGCATTTCAATATATGCACACACATATGTAGAAAGATATTTTGTATATGTATGCACATATATGGAAGATGCTTCCAAATATGCGCACGCATATATGAAACACCACATACTTGGATTCCAGAGTTGTCATACTAAAAAACAATGTCCACGAGAAAATATGGACTTGCCACATCAAGCCCAGGATTATGTTAGTCATATTCATAAGGCTCTCTATGTATAAAACATTATTTTAATATTTTACATGAATGGAGGACATAGATGTATGCCGTCTCATCGAAATAGTTTACAGACATATATATTTAATACTAACTATTTATAATAAAAAATGTCATTATTATATAAAACACATCATATTTTTTTAATATATCATATTTAAAAAAATAACTAATAAATAAAATTAATGTAAAAAGACATTATTGAGTTTCAAAATTAATAATATAATAATAGAAAAAAAAAGACCAAACTAAAGTAAAAAAATTATCCACATTTTTATGTTAAATGCTAATGGGAAATGTATTTAAACTCAATAAAGTAACAATACATGAAATGAATAAGATTTTAGAATTAGACCATGAGCTCACCAAGTAGGCCTTGAAGAACATAAGTTTTTGTTTAAAAGAAAAGGCATAAGATGATACATTAGCCATGGTTGAGAAAAAACTACATAATAGGCTACAAACTGATACAACCTATCTATTAGAAGCACTGATGCTAGGAAAATCAATTGACAATAAAGAAAAAATTATTCAAGTTAAATTGATCTATATTGACCACAAATATGGTATACTTAACAAAACCTCGAGTCTGAAAGGTTCAAGGATATTTATAAATAAATGTCTTATTCTAGAAGACTAGGATGAATGGAGAAAAAGGTTCAAAAGGTCAAATAATCTAGGAAATAAGGAAAATGGGCATTAATTAGAAACAAAAAATTCGTTATTTGAGATAGAAACCAAAAAGGTAATAAAAATAAATAACAACTAGACACACTCTAGTTTCTCGAGGGTTTCCATGGAAGGAAGGGCCCAAGTTATGTTGGATCTCGAGTGAGATTGATATTATATTTCTTCTTGAAACCTAGGAGGATGAATAATTTAATGTCCCTAGCATAGAAGGATTTGTCCTTTGGTCATATGGAAAAAAGTGATCTTATCATAGAGGAATTAGTGCTATAGTGTTTTATATTAGGGAGAACATCTTCCCCCATGTTAGGATTCATAAGAAATACCCCTACAAGCAATATAGTTGGATAGAGATTATGGAGATTAATGAAAATGGAGCCTACATAGAAATATATTATCCCCCCCTATTAATTCTAACTTTTATAAGAAAAACAACTTGGATAAAAGTTATCCTTACAATGTCTTAGAAAGTTATATGTCTAGTTTAAGAAATAAAAGAAATATCCTCTTAGTGGGAGACTTTATTGCCCGAACTTTGAGTAAGCAAGTTATTCTCTTAAGTAATTATTCCAACCCTATTTCTCTTTGGTTGGACAAAAACCCTACTATAAAAACTATGTAGAAGAGACTTTCCACAAATCTAGGGGACTATTTTTTCGGTTCTAAACTATTCAAGTTTTGTAGTGATCATGAGTGAAATGGTCTATTAAAGTGGCCAAATTTTAGCCATATGAATTGTATTTATGGGCTTGAAAGTAGTGTTGTAGACTAAGTAATTGTTGATATCCATTTATATGACAAAGATGTTAAATTTAGAAATTTTAAATAAGCATGAACCAGAATTAGATCGTAGACCTTTAATTCTAACCCTCACTTTGATAATTCATGATGATCCCAAAAATGATAACTATCATGGCCATATGCATCTAATATTCAATAGAAATAAAAGTGATTTTTATTCTAAATGGTTTAAAATGACTTGCGCCCTCCTTCAAGATTGGATAATAAAAAATACCTCTACCAAAATTTCACTACACTCCTCTCATCCTCCATGAATAAGTTCTCAATCAAAATCTCAGTTAAAAAGAAAAATATAATAGCTAGTCCTTTATTTAATGAAGAGTGTAAAAATGCAAGAAGAGAAATAAAGAAAGTTAGGGAAGGGCCTGAAAGAAATGGAAAAAATAAAGAGGTACAAAGTCCTAATTAAAATGAGAAAGAGGCATTACACAAATAAAAGTCAAGAAATACTCTTGCACCTTTCCAAGGTTGCTCTTCAGAACTTATGGATGCAAATTCCAACTAGCAAAACAAAAGAGAATAATAATATTGCTTTAAATGATTGGAACTCATATCTTAAAAATATTTACGAATCCCCCAACTTCAAGGATAACATTCAAACCCTCCTTACAATGAAAAAAGTCTTCTTTATGGATGACATATATATTGGAGTTAGGTGCCATGCAAATGCAAAAGCTAAGGACATTGAAGGGTATCAAGAAGAAATTCTAAAAATTGGGGTGCCTTTCCTCACCCATCACATCCACAATCTCTTTAATTTAGTGGTGAAGCAAGGTTTACCTCAATACCATTAGACTCAATGCCTTCTTATTCCTATTTTTAAAACTAGTCATAAGAATAACCCCGCTAACTATTAGATCATTATGATTATACCTCTCTTAGAAAAGATTTATGGAATTATTCTAGAAAATAAGATTAGCATATGGCTAGAGAGTAAGGGAAAGCTAGCTAGGTCAGGCGGATTTTAAAAGACATTACTCAACCACAGACCACCTTGTTATGCTAAGGATCATTACATAGAAGTGTTTTAATAATGAATCCAATATTTTCTATTGCTTTGTTTAATTTAGGAAAGCTATCGATATAACATCCAGAAACAACATGTGGAAAAGGTTAGAAGAGCTAAAAGTTCATTCTGGGTTGAGAGTTGTTATGATAATATTTCACGAGATTTCCATTGTTAAATTTAAGAACACTAAAGGGTGGTCAAAAGATAATAATTGAAATATTGGAGTTATACAAGGTTCCCCCCCTTCCTAACCTTTTCGAAATATACATCGACAAGCTACACTTGTATGACCTTCATGTGTATTGTTTTCATTGTTCTTTTTATGATGATGATATTGTTGTTATGGAAAGATGCCCCTCTGAACTTGATATACAGTTGAAAAATATCAAGGATTTATGTTCTAACATAAGTATGACTGTTAACACTGATAAAACAAAAATGATGATTATAAAGTCAAAAAATGTAACCTATGATAATGTTTTATATAACAATAACAACTTGGAGGAAGTGTCCTCTTATAAATATCTCATAATTGATATTCACCACAAGCTCGACTGGAACTATATCATCCAGAAAAGGATTAATGGAGCCGGGAAAGATGATTTCTATCTTGAGAACAATTGTAAATCAACTAAGCTTTTGATGTGGCATAAAATGAATCTCCTTTTTGAAAATCTTGTTGACACACCCATTATATTATATGTGTGTGAAGTTTGTGGTTTAAAGATCTAGAGAGGATCCTAGAGAAAGATCGAACAAATTCAAAGGCGTTTTATAACTTATAACCTCATAATTGGAAGAAATATACCTGATCATATTCTTCTTATAGAAGCAAGTCTTCCCCCCATTGAGAGAATTGCTATGAAAACATACTTGATGTACAAACACGTGATAAATGGCACGGGAGACAAAAGACTCCGATAAAATTGCTTTAAAGTCTAGTCAAGACCAATTGCAGCTCAAGAGGGGCTGATGTGAATATAACTGGGCTAGGTGAAACCATTGGAGGATAAACAAAAATTCAACATTGGAAAATGTCAATAACATTAAAAGTATTAATATTACAACTAAGTTTAAAGAGAAAGTTAGTGGTAATAAAGACTGATAGGGTAAAAAGAAGCTAAGACACTACAAGGAGGTCATTAACCCTATTCTAGAAGACCAAAAGTATTTCCTTATTCTAATTACATCAAAGAAAAAAATAACATACCTAGAATAAGAACTAACTCTCATGAGATTTGAAGTAAAGCAGGGTGTTGGAAAGTCCCTAAAGCATCATGGAGGAAAGGATTTGTCGCCTCCGTGAGACTAAGAACGTGGACGGTGAAAATCACTTCCACTTAAATTTCCCTACATACAACTACATCAGATTGTAGTTTTATAATATTTATTATAATTATAACATCTCTAATATTCTAACTTGTCAAAACTATGGTGACCTTGATACACTTCCCTCAAAGCTTTTTGAGCACATGAATAAATTATTACAACAAATCAAGTAATTTCTTAAGGTCCAATAGACCAAAGTTGGTCTAAGGGGACATTAACCATCATCTTCGTCATCATAATCATCAGAAGATTAGACACTTGTCATAACGTTGGGTGCTCGAAGCCGTAATCGAATTGCACAGAACTGCATGTTCTCATTGAGATCTATGAAATGCCTCCATATCTTTGAATTTCCATCGTATTTGACACCTTATCATGCCACGAAGATAACCCATCTTTTTTCCCCATGATTGTGTGCCTACAATTACATGAAAAATGTTTAAATCACAATCATATCACAAATTTATCTAATAACTTGTAAATAAATAGTTTCAAAATATTAAATAAAATTATTATTTTTAATATAATGGTTAGCTTTTGAAGCAAAAACATATTTCCCAAAAGAGTTAGATTCATTTGTGAAGAGCTAGGATTTTTCATCACTTTATAAAGCTTAATTCCAATAGCCTAGAGCCATGAATAACCACCTATGATCACACCTAAGTGGATCATATCAAGTGACTCAAGTTCAATACTCTTAACAGCATTTTTAACAACTTAAATGCTCTTGAGTTATATTATCTTAAACCATGCTTAAACAATACTTAAAATTCATTGTCAACACAGGATGGGCATTTCTAACCTAAAGAAAGAAAAATATTTAGATAGCTCATAAGAGATCCAAGCAAGTTTGACTAGCTGATGGAGTACCAAATATCTACCGAAGGCAGATATTTTGGCATTGTATTTTAAGAAAGACAAACTCGTCTTGAATCTTAAACATTCTGCTTCATAAATGGTGGATATCTCTCCACGCAATTTGCACACCCTTTTTGGCTTATAAAGTAAATATTTAATAAATACAGCTGGCCCCGGCCCGAAACGAATGAAGCAGAACGCTGGCCGACTTTGCTTTTCATCACTTTGTATTCCGATATTGTCTGACATGGATGATAATGACACCACATTCCTTTAAATGCATGTTCAGTTAAAGTGTTCTCATTGGCTAAAAAATAATTAGATTATTACATAGATAAACCTACCCTACACTTATGGTGGCAGAAAACACTACCTTAACTCAATGGTTATCTAGTTTACCGAGTTTTTTTTGGCAGAGAACTCAAATAAAATGGGAAAATAAAAAGTGCCCAAAATTCCTTTCAATTTCTTTATGTCAGTGACATTTTATAGATTTCTTTTGCTTTTGCTTTTCAATGGTTATTTAGTTGATCGACACTTTTTTGCAGGGAACTCCACTAAAATGGGAAAAGAAATAGACTCCAAAATTCGTTTCGATTTGACAGTTTATAGATTAGTTTTTCAAATTCCGTAGTCTTTGTGTAGGTCAGCTTCGTTGTGAGTGGCTTGAATGAAATTAAACATATGACAAAGCACTTAAACGCGTCGTCGAAATCTGGAGCAACCATTGAGTGCATCTTGAAAATCACTAAATTTGAAACTAGACTTCCCTCTTTTCTTTGATAGGAGTTTAGTAACGACTAACTACAAATAAGAAAGCCATACCATGTATTGATAGGAGTTTATTGAAGACTAACTACAAATAAGAAAGCCATACCATGTGCGTGTGTGCGGTTCATGTAGAGGTTGTCTGCCATGAACTCGTGGATTCGCGGTTGGACGAGAAATTATAAAGAAAATAGAATAGCCACTGGAACGACAATGAAGAAATTTTGGAGATGCTGCAGAACTGAGTGGAAGTGTTGTGTCCACAGACATGCCCTAATTAGAGCAGGCCACATTAAAGTATGGGAGGGATGCAGACCAAAGTGCAAAGGTATCAAGACCTATGAGGGATGCAGACAAAAGTACAAAGGGATTTAGACCTATATAGCACATAAAAGTGACATTAAAGTATAGGAGGGGTGCAGACCAAAGTACAGGCTTATAGCACATAAAAGTGACTGATGTCTATCAGGCATATTCATACCTTTCTCTTGTAAAAAACTTTCAGAAGAATGGTTGTTTTGAATAATGTATTTTGAATGCTGTATAGCAAAACGCCAGCGAGCTCTCATCATAACCACGGTCTGTCTTCGTTCAAACAAAAAGTCAGTAACGACATAAGCAAAGGTAATGCCTTCTAGACGTTATCAGAATTCCCACTAATTTATTACAATCTCTCTATTAAACAATTTATTCTGCGTAGGTAGAGGTTATAGAGATAAATAATTCTCAAAATGATGTTAAGAAAAGAAAAGTATTACAAGAAAAATGATATTTTAGCTTTATATCAGGATCACTATTTGTAAAGAATTTAGAAAATTCTCAATTTTCAAATAGAGGTATAAAAGTGGTCATAATGGGAGGATATGCAATTGGTGCTAATATTTGTGATGCAAAAGTATTGTTTATAAAAAAAAGTTTATGGTGGTAAATGATTATGTGGCATTTCATGGTGTATGGTGCAAACCAACAAAATCAATACTAGGTGAATTGATATTTTTTGGTGCAAAACATCAAAACCATTCCAAAATAGATTAATACTTTCTCATACAAAACACCATTATTATTATTATTTATTGCATACAAAACAACAAATGATGAAAAGTACCATAAAATAATAAGAAATCCAAAAATAATATATATATAGAAAGGTTGATTATAAGTTAGTTATTATTATTATGATTATAAATAGTGCAAATAATTATAAAGTAACAAATTTTGTAAAAAACATAACTATGTCATATTTAGCAAGCTTGTGTTTTTTATTGGGTTTATTATTAATGTCATATACTGTTTAATGTAAATTGCCATTCATGAAAATATATGCAAATAAAACAATTATATCAACATATTTTTTATTGATAAGAAATATTGCAAAAGCCAAATATAATTGCTAAAACATTTTTTTATCGTAATCATTCTTTATTAAATATATCCATCATACTAATATAATAACCTTAATCTCAGAAAATAAGTTTAGATAGAGTTAGTCATTTTAATCCATGACTTTAATTCATGATCAAAGTTCAACAATTCACTATAGAGA
>LPNX010902065.1:306584-404288 GCA_001517045.1 Pseudotsuga menziesii | reverse complement strand
GTTGAAAGTATAAATTATCAATATACCTTCTTACATTATTTGTCCAAAGTATAGATTACCATGCTCATGTTCAATAATGCCATTATTTTCATATCTTGAGGTAACTAGAAGTATTTTAACTTTGAATGTATATTAACATATATATCATCAATATTAATGTTTATTTTTATACTAATATATTAAAAAATTATATAATTGAAAATATTTTTTAAGAACTTAAAATAAATCTAAGATCTAGATTTTTTTGGTATAATTGGAACTAGTTTTGAAAGAACGGAAATACATATGATCATGATATCTTTTATCCCAAAAATATTAAGATAGGATCTCAAAGATTGATATTTTTTTTTACAAATTAATCCACTAGAATGATTAGTATTCAAGGGGTTTTGTTTGTTAGGGCCTAGGGTTCGAAACTCAATGGTAGTGGGAGGAGAAACCAATTTTTTTTTATCCATGGTAAGGGTTGGTGTGGCCCATGATAGGTGCAATCCTTTGTTTATTTTGATGTCTTAGATGCTCCATGGTCATGGTTTCTTAGACCACAAGTCAATCATGTGAGTTATAAAGATTCATGCAAACAAAAAAATTCATCATACTTAGTGAGGGATTAAATCCCTTATGTTCGTCCTCAAGTTTTTGCAATGTAAAAAATGGTTGTGCCTTAGGTGATTTCATCCCTGTTGAGAATGATATCTAGATTTCAGACAGAACTACATTGGATTTTAAAAAGTCTAGATCTATTAAGGACTTAGAGGGATCGAAACAAAGGTAAAGTACAAATCTATCAATTCCTAAAATATAAGGATTAAGAGGGATATATGGTAACTTATATTTTATTATTATATAGTATTATTATCACTCTCAATAAACATAGATGCGCTCATTACTCATTTCAAGGAGAATAACTACAAATGAGGGAAGTGGATCTTCAAAAAAAATGTATGTGTGCATACATGGTGGATATGTGGTAGTTATGTGGTAGTCACAATGTTCTATGATAATAATATTCGATGTCATAGTTTTTATGTGCAACCATTCACCGGAACAAGTTTCCACCAAAGTATAGTGTAGAGGAGGAAAAATTATTCCATATGAGTGTCTATGTAACCATGTATTCTACCCACAAATGGTGTCTGGTTGCTCTTATAATAGTCTTTCCACCATGTAAATGAACCATTGACCAATTCTTTAAAGTGTGTAATCCTAACATGATTAAGTAAGCCAATATTATGGGGTGAAATGTGTAGCCTAAATATGTGTGCCCATAGTCTCATGAGCTTGACATACATGTATTAGCATGAATAATTGATTGATTGTGTGTTTGTAATTATACCAAAATGAGGGAACCCCATGAAATTTTCCCTAGAATTATTAATGAGGTGCCATTAAAATCAAATAAAGAGAATCCATTACTTTTTAGTTTGTCAAATGAGTTTCATGGAGTATCTACATAATATATCTCACCTTGAAAGAGTGGTGATGCCAATGGTTAATGTTTCCTCATCCTCTACCACCATCATGAACAACAAAAACATTATCTCCAATTCTTTATAGACTTTATGATGACCTTGCCTAAAATTACTTCATATTTCCAATTTGAATGCTAACTTCATCCACTTACTCTATTATTGTATCATCCAACAAACTCTATAACCCCCAATTTATGAGACTGCACATGCATATTTGAACGGAAATTATCAAGTTTAAAGATTCAAAATGTTCACTTTCTTCTTTTTAAAGTCCATGTAGTTTTACTTTTCATAAAAATTAAAAGAATCTCTACTTAAATTGGATGATTTTATGATTTCCCTTGTGTTATGATCCTATAAAATTCATATAGTTTTCAATCCTACTTAAACCATGTACATAGCCTCAAGACCCATAACTAGTACTGACAGTTGTTTAATGGCATCAATATCTCAACTCAAATATTAGGTATACTATCAATATATTATGTCTACTACTTTCAGTCGTCAATCATATCCTTATATTCTTAGAATAGTCTTTTATAGATTTATCCTTGCACCTCAAGTACTCTTCTCCAACCATGTCCAGGACCTTGAGACCCTAAGAAATCCACAATGATGCACATATGAGCAATCTAAGTTACAGATACCATTGGGAGGTAATATATGATGCTTTTAGGTGTTAGTCATGGCCTTGAATTCCTAAAAAAATCCTTTGGGGACTAAGTTCCGAGTTTCCTACCCCAACCATGTCTAGAGCCATAACCCCCATACCTAGTTAACAAATATATTAATGGCACCAATATCACTACTTGTAGGTGAATAATAACCCCAATAAATCATGCATGGTGGTTTTAGGTATCATGTTTGGACTTGAATGCCTAGATGATTTATTTAGGGATTAAGGCTTTGGTTTCCTCTCTTAACCATGTTAAGTCTCGTTAACAGTTAGTTGTGCTTGCACTACTAGAGAAATAATTTCTAAGAATATTACATAAGGTGAGTTATATTATATGCTGAACCAAATATGCACATTGATAAAAAATTTGTCCAAATCGATTAATAGAGTCTAGGACTGTTATTTCTAGTAGTTACTTTTTCGAAGAAACTAATATCGGCGGGAACATGACATTGATATTCATGCGTTCATGATGCTTATTGTAAAAGAGTGAGTGCATGATATAAAACCCTGAGACCGTTATCATACTCCTCTTCTCACTCAAACCATAGCTACATCATCCTTTGTGCAAGTGGTGGAATTCTATTAGTGTGATAAGGGTAAAAAAATTGAATGCGTTGAAAATACATAAACCTTGCATGATTTTTGTCATTGGGGTTGAGGTTAAATTAAATAAAGTATTACAGATGAGTGACAAAAACCTTGTTGTTGGATATTTTGATCATAGAATAGTTGAATACGACAATCAAACTACTTTAAAAATAAGTGGGAAAAGGCGGGCTAGATGAACAAATCGGTTGAGGAGGATTAGGTAGTAAAAATGTTGTACATATTTCTTTGATTTTAGTCAATTTGAATACCCTTGTGAAGAAATACATGATTCTTTGAGGCGTTGTTATTGGACTTCGATGCCCTAATGGTTTCTTTAGATCCAAAGGCATGGTCTTCTTCCTTTGGAAGTCATTCCCAAGGCTCTGGGACATGTACATATTGCTCAAAACCATGTAATGGCACATATATAATAAATCATAGGTGATTGATACCCTTACTACCCATGTGTTTTTGGTTGTGGGATTCTTAGCCTTGAAGGGATGGAATATTCCTTTACGGATAGCATATTCCCAAGTCCTTAGAACACCTACATAATTACAAAAACCACCTAACAACAACAATATACTCAATCATAAGCCAATGCTACCCTCATTCCATGTGTGTTTGGTTGAGGGAACCTAATTAACCCTATATGGATAGAATATTCTTTTAGATTCAAAGGTTAAAGTCTCCTCCACTGACCATGTCAAAGAACCTGGAGCCGCAAGAATTAGACACATAGTTTCATAGATACTAGTCCAAATACATGCATAGTGCTTCAAGAAAGTGTTCATGGTTATTGATGCCTAAACAATTACATTAGGGAAAAAGGAATGGTCTTCTTACTTGATCTAACATTCCTAAATCACTGAGAAACCTACATACTTCTCAATAGAACCTAATGTCACATGCATCCTCAATAATAGTGAAATGATACACTTAGGCTATCAGGTGTGGTTAGTGGAGGAAAAATCTGTAGCCCTGAATGGATACCATATTCCTTTAAGGCCTAAGGTTTAGCTGTCCTTTGTTTACCATGTCCAAGGCCCCAAGGTTAGAAACATAGATACATATTTAAATGGATACCCCTAGAGAGTCATGCATGGTGCCTTGAATAATTGTGAATGGACATGAATTCCTCAATACTTTATTTAGTTATAAACACATGTCATTATTCCCTAGAAGATCATTCCCAAGGACATGAGACACATACATGCTACTCAACAACACTTAATCGAATCAACATACTCAATAAAAAGGCAATGATACCCTTAGGAGGCCATTTTTGGTTGGTGGAGGCACCTCTTTAACCATGGATGGATAGAATATTCCCTTAGGGATCGAGTTTCAAGTCTCCTCACACCACGTCCAATGCCTTAATTTCCCAATCTTAGATACATAGTTCCATGAATACCCTTCGAAGTCATGTGTCTGGTGCTTTGTGGAATTATTAATGGGTTTGGACTCCTAAATGGTTTTTTTTAGGCCAAATCCATGGTATTGTTCAATGGAATGACATTCCCAAGGAATTGAGATCCATACATATTGCTCAAAAAAACCTGATGGTACTGACATCTTGAATCCTAGGTGAATGCTACCCTTAAAATGCCATTTTTTGGTTAACGGAAGAAATATTCTTAGCCATGAATATCTAGAGTCTTCATTTAGGTCCTTAAGTTAAGGTATCACCCACTAACCATGTTGAAGTTCCCAAGACCACAATTCCTAGATACATAATTCCTTATATATCCTTTCAAATTCATCCATGGAATTGTTCATGACTTTAGATGCCTAAAACATTTATTTAAGGATAAAGGAGTGACATTTTTCCCTATAGAACCATTATGAAGGTCCTAATACATGTACATACTACTCAAAACTACCTAATGGAACCTACATCCTCAATATTAGGTCAATGACATCCTAATAAGGCCAGGTATGGTTATTATAGGAAACATTTCTAGCCCTAGATGGATAAAAATTTCCTTTACAGCCTAATCTTTATATCTCCTCCTATCACGATGTTGATTCCCCGAAGTCCCCAACTAATGGATACATAGTGCCACCTTACCCCTTAAAAGTCATGAATGGTGGTTTGACTATTTTTTATTTCTCTTTATGCCTCGATGGTTTCTTTATGGACTAAGGCATGGTATTTTTCCCTAGAATGTCATTCTTAAGACCTTGAGAAACATACACATTTTTTTAAAAGAACCTAATGGCATCAATTTTATTAGCCATATACCAATGAAACCATAAGGAGGCCATGCATGGTTGGTGTAGGAAACATTCTTAGCCTTTGATGGATACAAAAATTATTTAGGGCCCAAGGTTTACGTCTCTTCCATTAACCATGTTAGAGGAACGAAGGCCCTAGGAATTATATACAAAGAACTATTGATATGGTTGCAAAGTTATGCATGGTGATATGAGACATTGTTCATGGGTGTATATGCCTCATTGGATTTTTAGGGATTAGTTGTTTTTTTCCCTAGAGAGTCACTTCCAAGGCCTGAACACACATACATACTACTCAAAACCACCTAACATCATTAAAAACCTCAATCAGAGGACAATGATACCTGAAGAGGTCATATGGGGTTGTTGGAGGCAATGTTGTTATCCATGGATGACTAAAAGATTATTTTTGGGACAAATGTTCAAGTCTCCTCCCCTGACCATGTCTAGGGCCCCATGGCCCCAACACAACGATCATTGTGCCATGCATACCTCTACTAGGTCATACATGGTGTTTAGAGGAATTGTTCATGTCTATGGATTCCTTAATGTTTTCTTTGGTGACAAAGTCACGGTCTTCTTACCTAAAAAATCATTATTACCTGGTAGCATTGAAATTCACAATCGTATGAAATTGGTACCCTTCAGAGGCCATGTATGGTTGTTTAAGGCTAAAATATCATCCCTATATGGAAAAATATTCCTTTAGGGATTTAGGTTTAAGTCTCATTCCTTGTTTATTTCCATGGCCCCATGTCCCCAAGGCTTGGATACATAGCACTATGGATACCCCTACAAAGTCATTTATGGTAATTTAAGGAATTGTTCATGGCTCTAGATGATTCAATGATTTATTTAGGGCCAAAGTAATTATACTCTTCCATCTAACATCATTATCAATTCTATGAGACATGTAAATACTACTCAAAATGAGGTAATGGTACTAGAATCCTCAATCATAGTCCAATGATACCATTGGGAGGCTACTTTTGGTTGGTGTAAGGAATATTCTTATCACTCAATGGATAGAAGCTTCTTGTAAGCTCCAAGATCTGGGTGTGCTCCACTACTGATTTTAAGGCCCTAAGGAATCAGTACATATAAACATAGCACCATGGATATCCTTATGAAATCATGTGTTCTGCTTCAATGCATTTTTCATGGCTTTGTATGGATCAATGATTTCCTTAGGTTCAAAGGCATTTTATTCTTCCCTGGAACATCATTACTAATATCCTGATACATGCACATACTTATAAAAAAACTCAATGTCACCAACATCCTCAATCATAGGATAGTGATAGTCTCATGAAGCCACTTGTGTTCAGTGGAGGAAATATTCTTAGTTTTGAATGCATAGAAGACTCATTTAGGTCCCAATATTTAGGTATCCTACATTCACCATGTCCAAATACTTAAGGATACAAGACATACATACATAGCTCCATGGATACCAATATTAAGTCATGTGCAATCGTGCTTCGAGTCATTGTACATGGATATATATTTCTCACTATATTATTTATGATAAAAGACATGGTATTCTTCCCTAGAGTGTCCATTCCAATTCAGTAGGAAACCTACATAATTCTCTTTCTTTCTTTATGTGATTCTATTCGAGGACTCAATATCCATCCCACTATGGGAAAACCGTTGATTGTTCCCATATCCAAATTTTATTGCAAATATCCGTTTTAAAGGGTATATTTTATGGTCCATGGCCTTAAACATTGCCCATTACCTCAGTAATATTATTCAATGGTATAATCCCTTAATTTATTATCCAACAATGGTCCAAGAGCCTCTTGGGTGTTTTATTGTCTTAATGAATTCACTAAATATTTAATTATCGAATGGGGTTTGTAAAATTGGAGTTGACACAAAATATATCCTAAGCTAGAGGGGTGCCTAGGATGTTGTAGAAATATTTTAATAAATAAAAGATCGAAAGATATTTCAAAATGAAAAACCGAGTCAAACTTCAGAAATACAACTACTAAGTTAATTAAACTTGACAAAAACCAATAGATCATAGTAGTATCAATCTATACTAATCTACTCTATGAACAGGAACTGAAAAAGAATAAACAATACTACTATATGAAACAAGACTTGATCAAAAGAAAACTATAGTTAAGCTATACATGCATTTAGCAAACACTCAAAACTAAGCTAAATTATCTAGTTCCATTTCCCTTGAGGATTCTGAGGATATGCATCAAATGTGATAGGAACTGGAGAAGGTGTATCAAAATGATTTTCAAAGGTAACAAGGAAACTGAATGGAAGTAAATCTAAATTAATGTATACAAAGAGATGTAAACTAAAAACTTTCCAATTACAAGTGATTGTAAACATTGTAATCTACTCTTTATTCATGAGATAATTATACTTTAAGTATTTGAAATAGAATGCCAATTAACAACTAATCTATTAACAAGGAACCAAGAACATGTATGCCTAATGACTATTCCAAAATTAGAAACATGCAACAATTATGCTATCCTATGCATTATGTTGATCAACACAAGTTTTAACGAAATCTAAGCGTATGGAAAAGGACTTGGAAAATGTAATCTAGAAGAAAGTATAAAACTTAATAAAGATATTTTATTTCTAAATCAAATCCTATCTTATGAACATCTTCATCAACTACAGAATAAGGAGAACAGATCCTATGCTTGAACTAGAAATGATGATCAAACCATAGAGAACTAATGTACTTTTTATAAAATCAAACTAACAGGTTTAATATAAAATCAACCTAAATAAGAATGAAGTAAATTAAACTAGGAATGCAATTGACATGTTCTAAAG
Organism: Pseudotsuga menziesii; assembly: GCA_001517045.1. Lineage (NCBI taxonomy): Eukaryota > Viridiplantae > Streptophyta > Pinopsida > Pinales > Pinaceae > Pseudotsuga > Pseudotsuga menziesii. Next base: position 396,494 of record LPNX010902065.1, on the reverse strand, counting down.
CAATACTCAATTAGGAAATCAAAGATAAAATAAACACAATTCAAAAATATAACTAAGGAAAAATGAAATTAAAGATAAGAAAAATTATGGAGCTTAACGGATACTTTATGTGGTTTGAAATAAGGTCCTAATTATATATATTACTACTGGTTAACTACAAAAAATAATACAGTTTGAAAACTTGAAAAACTGAACTTTAAACAAGCATCAAGCAATGTAGGAAATATTAAAGTCTGAATGACAGTATAGAAAAACAGTCTCTATGACAGTCCGGATGGTGAAAAAGAACATAAATTGTGAAATAAGTAACCTAAATGATTCTTACACTAGATGGTTTATGCATATGAGGTTGTAGTGTAGAAAATACACTAACTAAGCTATTTAGCAATTGAAATAACATAAGAGACACTATGTTAATCTAGGTCTAAGAAGAGAAATTATTTCCTATTGTATAATAAAACAAAATCAAAGACAAGTGAAGCTAACTTACAGCTATAGAAGAATTAACAGAGTTGAACCTAACTATGAGCTAAGCTTGAAACATTAAAGTAATTAAGATCTAGCTAATTGCAAATGTAAAACTAGAAAACAAACTGAAAGAAAGGCTGAAAGGAACTATGCAGGACTGGTCACTTCTAAATTCTAAAAATATAAACTATTTTAACAGCAAAACATAAATTATATAAACAACAGAAAATATACATTATAGGAGACAAAACAACATCAACTATAGGAAAGTTGAATTATATACAAAGGCCGAAAACAAAAACTACTTATCTGTAGAAGGAAATAATGAAAATATACACATGGAAGACCTCAGGTTGTTGAGGGGACCTTCTCAGCAATTAGGGGCTACTTCTAAGTCAATCAATCACTCACAGAAGATGAAAACATACATCCACAACTCAAATAGAATTTTATTAAATTTGGAGCATAGTTTTATAGAGTTTCTATGCCGATGACTAGCTAGCTAACTCTTGTCTAGAGACGTATTTTTATAGTTTTACAATAAGGGAGCAGATCGACCGTTTCAGTGGTTGACTGCTCTAATAATATGCAGTCTTAGCTGCTGAGACAATGAATTCATAATGGTTAATGAGAGTGTGCACATCGTCTGCGTGATTCCGTGGGAGTTGGTTCTCCTCGCATGAGCAGCGATGCATTGATATCCCCTGACATGGGCCACGAATGTAGTGTCAATCTGAGCGAGTAGGAGCACAAATATTCTAAAATGAGGGCCACGCACCATGTGGAACACATGGCCAACAGAACCATGAACCTGTTTTGTCTTTTAATTCGCTAAACTATTCCACCCAATGAATCCGTTGGTATGAATGGAGGGTTGTATGACGGTCTGAATGCAGTTGCGTGTCTTCAGCATGAACTCACATCTAGATGGAGGTACATTTGAAAACCATAGCCTCCAAAACAAAATATATATTCCAAGCATGTCTAAAAATGTCACATGATTGTTAATAAAACCATAAAATAATGAAATTTACCCAAGACTTGTGTGATATTCAAATACATTCATACTCGGGTTTAATTGATTGTCTAAATGGAAAGAAGTATGCCAAAAAATGACAAAAGTAATGCCAAAAGATAAATTTAACAACAAAAAATGATGACAAAATCCAGTATCAACACTCCCATGAACCAGAGAGACACCAGGTCCCATTGAGCAAAACAATGAGGAAGTTAGGAAGAAGGTTAAGCTGCGGTAGCAACTGCCTTCGACCTAGCAGAGGGAATGATAAATTTGGATTTCAACTTCCTTGCTTGTGCCTTCAGAATGTTGTGCCTCTCATGATGAGATATTCAATAGCCTAGAGTTGAAGACGTACATCCTTGTTTTCTTGACGAAGATTAGAAATAATCTCGGAACATCTTTTATTTTGTCTTGTTGACTATGCTAACTCTTGAGTCAATCCATCCATTGTCTACTGATTAAGAGTAAATGGCTCTGTAGGGCACTCGAAATATTGAGGGGGACTCAAATTTATGGATGGTGCTTCAAGGTCAATAGAAGGGACTTGTTCTTTAAGACCTGTGCCTTGAGCAGATGCAGAAGCAAGCTTAAGAGCAGAGGTTTTAAGCAAATCGACTAAGATGCTAGCTAGTGTAAGTAGGGGCATGTCAGAAATGGGTTCATCCACCTGAGTGACCGCACTATTTGGATGAACACACTGACGGGTAGGATGAACGGTGGTATGAATATGGATCAATTTCCTATTCTTGGTGGGGACTTGTTAAAAAGATGGAAATTCAGTGGTCACAGGGTCAACAGAGGTGGGTGAATGGCCATGCTAACTTGATCCTAAAGTATCTTCATCCATATGCACTACTTTAGTGCTCTTCTTTACTTTGGGAGGGCTCTTATTGGGTTCACTATCACGGGTGTGCCGAGGAAGCTTTCATTAATTTAGATGAGGGTTCAATACCTTAAATATAAAATTTTCCCAGGTTTTCCCCCTCTCCTTCAACTGATGCATGACCAGGAGCTTGATGAGACTATGATGGTACAGACTACTACCCATAGGGTTGATCGTATTTTTCATGACTTGGTTTGACATATTTTCCAAGATCTTAAGGAAATAGAACAAAAAATTAAGAAACTATTTATTGACAAAATGTGCCAATAATCGGAAATGGAAAGCTTAAAACATAGTGAACTTACCTTCGCAAGTTATGAGGCGAATGATAATGGAAAACACATTAAGATATTCTTGCTTGATCCATTCTCTGTGAAACCCTTTTGTACCCGGAACATGCTGATAACATGTCTTGAGAGCGAAATCATTGAATGACCGAGGGAGGAAAATATGTTTGTTCCAACGGGCACCTTCCCTGAGAAGATTTGTAGCTATTGAAATGGAATCTTCGGTCACTATAAAAGTGAGGTAGCCAACCCTGGCCACCTTACCATTGAACCCTTTTGTGAATAACAGTGAAGTTTCCTCATCATATCCCTATAGAAGGTGGAGGAATAAGTTCCACCCTACTCAAAAGAAGATCTCTTGACATTCCGGGAACTTTGGAATCTGTAACAGGTCTCGATAACTCTCAGGCTTGAGGCACCTAGGAATTGTTTAAGCAGAGGTAGAATTATAGGGGGTTGCATAGGATACAAAGGAATTCCATCTTAATGGCTCCGCGAGGGCGAAGGTAAGTAAAAACGAGGGTAAGGATCCTTGTAGCTAGGGTTTTACCCCTAGCTTGTGAGAATGAGCACCTACTAAGGAGAATGGATTCCTTAGTAGCAGTTCAATAATATGTAAAATAAAATATGCTAAACAGTAATAAAAATTAATCTAAACATATTCATGAAGTAAAACAACAAAAAGTAAAGAATGATTTTTTATTGATCTAACCTCCAATGTGGAGGTTGGTGAAGCCCGTTGTGCTGATCCGAGAGGTTGCTCCGAGCTCCAGTTGCTCCTTCTCTTTCTCCAATGGTGGAAATGGGCCAAAAGGGGCTCTCACGGTGAAAGTAGCTCAAATGTGAGCTAGGGTTTCAAGAGCAATTTTGGCAGAGGCAGGATACTTGTGATTGTGGATGTTGAAATAAGGGGTCTCCATCACTTATTTATAGTGGTGGAGTGTCGGTTTAGGGTTAGGGTTTCAGCTGTTTAGGGTTTTTTCCTCCTTTTCCTCATTATTTTATATTTTTTCTTCCTTTTCGGAGATTTTTTGCTTTTTTGGAGGAAAAGAGGGTTTTATGGCCTTTTGGAGGCATTTTAAGCCTTTTGGAGGCTTTTTAGATGGTTTTATGGGTTTTTGATGGAAATATGGTAGGAAAATGGACAAATGAGCCATGTAATGGGGTAGATGAGGTAGTGAACCCTTTTTGGGTGTTAACAGATTTCCCCCTGATGTGCGAGGGCAGGAGCTCATCGTATGGCCGATGGAAATCATAAGTCATATTTGTTTTTCCTGGGGTGTGGAGAAGAGAAGGAACCAACTGAAGCCCGGAACGACGATCTCGAACCAACAGCAAGGACTGAAAAATACATAACCTCAATAATGGATGAGGAATCATCTGATAATCTAGACGAGGCGGGCATACCCATGTTCGTATCAAGATACATAAAAATAACTGTGAGGCCCGAAAAGAGGGACCTGTAGGATACATAGAAATCCACTGTGTATATCATAAGGGTCCAGAAGGGACACAAATCTAGAACATGGTGCTGGGCTAACCATGTCTGAGCTGAACAACTGATGCACTGGAATGACGACAATGCTACTGAATGTGGTTCCAAAGGAATTAATGAGCTGCTGGATCAAAGTGACAGCGGTCATACTTGCAATGGTACACTGATCTGGAACCGAACTGGGTACTCAAGGAAGCATGGAATTGGATGGCTTCCGAATACAATCACCAACGCAGCCAGGACATCCACGGGAACATATAACTGGCCGTTCCAAAGTGACTCACCAATGTGCTAGAGTCGGGGGAAATCCGGGGTCTTCGACACACAATGGAAAGGATATACATCCTGCACGATTCTCAATGATGCGATTACAGTGCTGAAGTCGAGCATGTGAGAAACAACTATTCGGAGAGGCAATGATGACTCCTCCCAAAATGGTCTGTAGGCACTCACCACAGATGGTGATGGGTCCAAGGCGCAGGGGCCTCTAGGTCTATCCTCTGGAATAGAGGGGCTGTCGTCGACAGAGGAGACCTGCAACTATCAAGGCAATGATGTTTCCTTGACAGGAGCGCGAGGTGACAAGCCGAACTGTGATAGTACTGATGGCAGGAGTGATAAACTGGGGGGAATAACTGGGCAAGTAGAGTGGGTGGACTCAAACTTTCTTTGTTCAGAGTATGATGGCGGGGATGATCAGGCAGCATATGAGACTGACTGGTGGTAAAGGGATCATAGCGGTATAGGATCTGAGGGTGAATGGGCTGAGGGAGACTCAAGCTGTGGTAAAATGGCAGGAGATTGCAGAATACTTTGAACAAAGGCGACCTGATTGGGGGTGCTGCCGAGAGGATTGATCATAGCGCCAAGAGGCACGGGGGGACTTCTTCATGGGTTAGGGAACTAGAAGAAGTGTGGATATAAAATGGTACTGTCGTGTGGATTTTACGAGCCCAGGACAGTTCATGCTCGTGGTTTCTTTCAATTTTAAGGAGTCTGAAAGCAAATAAGAAGACTCTGAAGTAATAGAATGGTACTGTCGTGTGGATTTTACAAGCCCAGGACAGTACATGCTCGTGGTTGCTTTCAATTTTAAGGAGTCTGAAAGTAAATAAGAAGACTCTGAAATGATGGAATGGTACTGTCGTGTGGATTTTATGAGCCCATGACAATTCATGCTCGTGGTTGCTTTCAAGTTTAAGGAGTCTGAAAGCAAATAAGAAGACTCTGAATTAATGGCCACGCAAGGAGGAAGTGTTCAATCAAGGAATATTTATGATGACCAGGACTGAGGGTGGGGGGGAACACTGGTGGGCCTCCTTGCGGGGTGAATGAATGGTGGAAAAATAACAAAACATTTGCAGTATGACAGGAGTGGATGGCTCATGTAAAAGTGTGAAATAATCTGATGATGGCCGATGTGGCGTGCAAATCGATGCGGCAAGGTGTAGGGACGCAATGTTGAAATTGTACCAAGTGAGAGCGAGAAATGATCTCAAGCATCATCACGAGCTCGGAAAAATGAATCCGGCGATATGAAAAGTGTTAAAAACGGAGAGCGGCCGAAGTGGCACGCAAACCAAAGTGACTATTGGTATCGAAAAAATGGGCAAAAATGGTGTAGCAAAAAATAATGCAACGAGGTGACCATCGTGATGGTCTCGTCGTGATGATTCCAATGGTGGAAACGGTTCAGAAAACAGACTCCGTCTGGGTTCAGAATGGCCAAACAAGAGAAAAGTCAATGGACTATAAATAGTAAGTGGGCCCAACATGACATGTGTCATTTGACTAGTGGACTTTGACTCGTAATCGCAGTGGACCAGAGCTGAGGTGTCATTTCTGGACGATCTGACCAGTCGATTGTGGAGTCTGGAGATACTGGTATTCCGTTAAACTCATACCTGCATTCAAGTCTTTGGATTCAACTACAAATTGGGTAGCAGTGTAAGAGGAAGATTCATCTGGGAGGAAGTAGGAACGATGGTGCATGTCATCCCAAGGATAATCCGGGGCAGTGAGAGACTCAAGAATCTCCTCATCCCTACGGAATGTTTGTGTCATCAAATCGGTTGATGAAGGAGTAGTGGTGGAAGAGATCATATAAATGGTATTAACCTCTTCGGAAGAGGAAGAGTCCAGGGGGGGGGATTTCCATAATGGTGGGTGGTGCCGTCTCAAGATCTAGATTGTTCATTTCAAAGAGAGCTTCTCTGTACTCGGGGAGATCGGGACAGTGATGTGAGTAATGCCCGTAGACACTGCATAAGGCACAGGAGTGGTTAGTGCGCAGGGATTTGTCGCGAGGCATAGGGGTTGGATCTAGATGGACAACCGGGATAGTGGGGTCGTCGTCAAGCAGTTGCATGTATTCCTGTAACGCCGGTAACTGAGGACATAGGTGAGTCGCATGGCCCAACTCATCGCACAGCGCGCATTTGGGAGGAGCACGAAACACAGGGGGGTTTCTGACTGTCTTAGGAGGTGGGACAGCAGTGTAAGGTTGGGGGCCTCTGCCCCCAGTGGGTTTGGTAAGAGGAGGGGGGGGGTTCACGGAGGACGATGGGGTAGCGACACCGGGAGGTGGTTGACTAGTAGTGACAATGGGTTGCACCGGTTGCAGGATGACATCTGGTGTCGATGGGGGAACGGGAGGTGAAAGATACCAAACGAGTAATCCTAAGGTTAACCTGGGGAGGCTGAGGGTAGCCATGACCGGGGCACTAACCACTCTTGAGGTAGGGAAGAGGAAAGGAATGGTATGGATGGGTGTAGCACCAATGTGACTAGGTACCAAAGGGGGTTTAGGCAACAAGGGCGATTGATTAGTAGGAGTTCGCGTATTATGGGACAGGGTACATATGGCTTCAGAGGTGGAGCCATATTGGTTCCGTTGGGTCTGGAGGTTGACCTCATCGGAGGAAATCATCAACAAGTGGTGGGTACCCGAGTCAATCACGGGTTGATCAGGAGCAGCGTAAGTGATTTGTTGTTGGGTTGTCGCGTTGGCTTGAGGGGGAGCCAATGGTTGGGTGTTCACTACGCCTTGGGTTGGTAAGGGGTTTTGCAACACCAAATGTGGCTGCTGAGGTTGTGGGGGGTTGGGTGGTGCTTGAGGAGCTGCATGCCCTTGGCGGCGGGCATCTTCAGCCCAAAGTTTCCGAACGTGCTCCATGTGGGGGAAAAAATGTGTGTAGTGGCCATAGACCCCGCAAATAGAACAAGGATAGTTTGCTTGCAAATTCCGGCCCTGCCGCGGTTTTGTTGGCCCTGGTTACGTTGGTTGTTCTGGTTTTCCTGCAGGGTTTGTTGGGCGTAAACTTGCCCTTGGGTAGTAGGCGGATTCTGAGGTGGCGCAGGTGCTGGAGTAGGCTGCGGTGGATGATATGTAGGTGGAGGCTGCGCAGGTGCAGCAACCTGAGGAGGTTGCTGATAGTGCTGTGGAGCGGGTTGTGGGTTTGCCTCATGGGATGTCTATGGCGGGTAATAATGAGGTTGTGCTTGTGATGGCGCAGGAGCCGGTGCATTCTGCTGGTGATAGTAGGGCTGAGGTGCAACCGGGGGGGCGTAAGCAGGAGTCATATGGCTGAAACACTGAGGTGGACATGAGGGTCCATGGGAATGGTAGTGATGTGTCATGGGAGCATACGGGTTGGTTGCTCCAGACTGTGAGGTAGCCCACGAAAGGTCAGGGCCAGGGGTAGGACGTGCTATGGAGAATGGTTGAGGCTGCGAAGAGACATGGCCAATGATGCCGTCGGCAGCGTGGGATGCCCCCGGCGCATCATGCTGGGAGGAATCGCCGCGAGGGGCGTCAGGTATTATGGTATAAAGATAACCCGACTGGGCGTAAATGAGATCGAACTGTTGGGCTTTAAGGATAGCCTCTTCTTCAGACTGGGCTCTTTCAGATGCCACATCCTTAGCAATGATAGGAAGGAGGGATTTGAGGAACCAATCTAGGAAGATCTGGTCGTCTAACTTGATCTTGCATAAACTACGACGTCGACGCCATTCATGAATGTGGTCCATGATGTGGGTAGCCATGTTTTGTCTGCATGATAGTAGGATCTCAACACCTGCGTCATAGCGGATAGGTAACTGGAAGAATTGCAGGAAGGTCGAGGCAAGGGAAGTAAAGGTGGCATGTGTTCCATGGGGTTGTTCGATATACCACTTGGCAGTAGAGCCAGTGAAAGTGCGCTGTAATAAATGGAGGCGAATAGAGTCATCTACTATGGAGTTGGAGGAACACCATAGATGGAAGGACATGATATGGTTCTGTGGGTCCTCACCTGCCTTGCTCTCGAACTTAGGGATGTCAGAGGGGAGCTTGGTGGGCATGTGAGGCCACTCTGGGTCATGTCAGATGGGGTCGTCGGTTAATCTGGCTAGGTCAGGCAGGTTGAGGCTAACCATGAATGGAAAACTAGATGAAGGATGTGACACAATAGTGGGTTGGACCAAGTTGGGGCTGATGCCCCCAAGTGGAGGGGTCGTGTGAGGGTGGTTGCCCCCAAATGGGGGAACTAAGGTGGTATAGGATGGTCCCGCACCACCATGGGTAGTATGAACCACTAATGGAGTGGGGATAGGTATTCCTGCTGTGGGAATCGGTGCTGTGAGGGGAACAGTACAGGGGGCCCCTGTGGAGGGCATACCCAAAGTAGGTGTGGTAACTGGTGTCATGGTGGATGTGCCACCAACGGTCCCTACCGAGATGGAAGTGGGAGTCATGCTAGCCATGGGGCTAGTAGGGGCAGTGTAAAGGGGGTTCTCGGATTCTGGCTCAGAATCGAAGGTAAAATAAGGGGCATCAGTATCTGGTGATGGATTCCTATGCCGCTGACGAGTGGAGTCAAGTGACAAGGCTCAAGATCTATGATGAGTGGTATCAAGTGATGATGATCTGTGTCGATGACGGGTGGTGTCAAGTGAACCGTCCTGTGGGGGCTCGCCTCTGAGGTGCCGAGAATGTCTCAGGGACTCAATGGTGACAAATGGTGTCAAATCTTTGTGGGTTGAGGTAGGTACAAAAATAGCTCAAAAACTCTAATGCAACCGAGTGTGCAGAAGGAGAGCTCAAAAAATAGGGCGCTCAATCCAACAACCAACTCAAAACACCCACTGTAACTGCATGCTACAATAGGCGGAGTGTCAATAGAAATGGTCAGAATACCAAAAAACAGCAGGTTGCCTACAAATAAAAATCGGTGGACTCACTAGACCAAAAGGAGGTAAGGGAGCATGCAAACACCTAACTAAAAGCATTATGACTCAACTAGACATATCCTCTGCAAGGTGATGAAATCCAAGTCAGACAATATGAATAGGGAAGCCAAGTGGCTAAAGTATCCCCCTACCGGGAGGGACACCGGGTAGTCAAATCCTAGAAGAATGGCAACTAAGATACCCCGTTCATGACACATCCAGAAAGGTAAATCTGCCGCTTGGTCCTTTAACCGCAATACCCCTATACAGGGATATCCCGAGAACTGCGAAAGGTAGCCCTTCAGTTACTGAATGGAGTTCGGTATTCCACTCAGGCCTCTGGAACCAATCTCACGACTTCAACCCTCCTAAGGGAGAGGCCCTCTAATAAACCGGTTGTGACCGTGTCAAAAAATACTAGGGAATTTTGGTTCCCTAATTGGACAACAACTATGTCTCAAGTGTAAGTAACCGAGGGGTGTTTTTGGAAGCCTATCCCCCCGATCCTACCTAACTATAAAAATTCTTTTGTGTTCCCCAAGTGGGGTTAGAATGTTGGTTGAGTTAAGTAGTTTTTAAGTCTCAATTGAATTAGGTGACAGATTGTGTGCTCGTGATGTTATGAACCCAGAAGAGAAGTGCCACACACCACGGGGGCAACTTCCTAAATAACAATAATATTGAATGAAAAAATTTTACCATGCAAAATTATCTGAATAAACAATGCTGAAATTTTTTTAAAAATTCTGTAAAGGGGGACAAAAATGCTGTTACAGAAAAGGTTGTAGGGCTACAGGTAGAACAGATGGCTGTGCAGGTGCAGAAAATATGGCAGCAAAGGGGCTGGGTTCAAAAGCAAGAACAAGTGCAAAAGTTAGATCGCGGGTTTGGGGTGAAATCGCGCGGTCGGACCGCGGGTATGGAGGAAATAGGCGCGCTCAGGTCGCGGTTTTCTGAACAACATAGGTGGGAGGACCGCGGGTTTAAAGGAAATAGGTGCGAACAGGTCGCGGGTTTCTGAAGAACACAGGCAGGAAGACCGCGGGTTTAAAGGAAACAGGCATGGACAGGTCACGGGTTTCTGTAGAACACATGTGGGAGGACCGCGGGTAAAACGGCTAAAAGGGGCGGTCGGAGTGCAGCAAACAAGGGAAAGGACACGGTCAAGTCGCAGCTAAGAGCTGGAAAGGCGTGGTCGGGTCGCAGCTAAGGGCTGGAAAGGCACGGTCGGAACGTGACTGTGAAGGAAAAAACGACGATTTACGGCGGCCGAAAACGACAGCCGAAAGGACAAAACGGGAAATAAAATAAAATAAAAACCAGGAGAGTTGCCAAAACTGTAACTAGGGTTTTACCCCTATCTTGTGCGAATGAGAACCTACTAAGGAGAATGGATTTCTTAGTAGCAGTTCAATAATATGTAAAATAAAATATGCTAAACAGTAATAAAAATTAATCTAAACATATTCATGAAGTAAAACAACAAAAAGTAAAGAATTATTTTTCATTGATCTGACCTCCAATGTGGAGGTTGGTGAAGCCCGTTGTGCTGATCCGAGAGGTTGCTCCAAGCTCCAGCTGCTCCTTCTCTTTCTCCAATGGTGGAAATGGGCCAAAAGGGGCTCTCACGGTGAAAGTAGCTCAAATGTGAGCTAGGGTTTCAAGAGCAATTTTGGCAGAGGCAGGATACTTGTGATTGTGGATGTTGAAATAAGGGGTCTCCATCACTTATTTATAGTGGTGGAGTGTCGGTTTAGGGTTAGGGTTTCAGCTGTTTAGGGTTTTTTCCTCCTTTTCCTCATTATTTTATATTTTTTCTTCCTTTTTGGAGATTTTTGCTTTTTTGGAGGAATTTTGGATATTTTTGGAGAAAAAGAGGGTTTTATGGCCTTTTTGGAGGCATTTTAAGCCTTTTGGAGGATTTTTAGATGGTTTTATGGGTTTTTGATGGAAATATGGTAGGAAAATGGAAAAATGAGCCATGTAATGGGGTAGATGAGGTAGTGAACCCTTTTTGGGTGTTAACAATCCTGAGTTTAAAACTTGATCCGTTTGAGTCTCTTGAACGATTGTGAGATCGCGGTTTTTCACACTTGAGCAGTCACGCTAGGGTTCAATACTTTGAATCATGTGCCCTAATGATTATTTTGTATGGTTATGAATTATTCAACCATGTCCAAAGTAAAATTTTGACAGGTTGAATGAATTACTCATTATGGGATTTATAAAATGCATTTAAAAATCATAATGACTTTAATTAATAGAATGATAGAAGAACTAATGATTTCCGCATATGACTTGATGAAAGGCTAAGGGTAATAATAGTCGAAAAGATCTTGGAAATCATATCATATCAACATGGGGTTAAGTGATTCATTGGATGAGGTCGAGGTGAGTCCCAATGAAATCATAGTGTTTTTATGAACATAGAAATGAGACCTAATAGTCATAGGTATGGTTTAGTTGATTAAACTCTTTTCCCATAATTGAAACTAAAACAAATTAACACCCTGACATATTTAATCATGCTGTTATAATGTTACAGTTTCATTAAGATCATCATTCGGCACTCCATTCGGATTGGCATTCAACCCATTAGAGGAAATTTCAACTCAAAATGGGCCTCCTAAATCGAATTAATAAAATAATAGTTAAAATAATAAAATAATATTTATTTATTTTGGAGGAAGAAAAGAAAAAAAACTACTTTTTTGTTTGTATTTTTGACATATATCCCCGTGTTTTTACTCAAATTTCAATCGGGGGAGCTCTTCGGATGCGGAATTAAACTCCGCATCTAATGAGTACCCACTCGGCATACTTTTGATGGACCCCTCTATCCCCAAAAAAAGAAATACCTGAAAAAATGGAATGATGACATCATCATTCCATTTTTTCAGGTATTTCTTGTTTTTGGGGTAGTCGGGTCCGTCAAAAGTATGCCGAGTGGGTACTCGTTGAATGCGAAATTTAATTCTGCATCCAATGAGCTCTCTCGATTGAAATTTGAGTAAAAACATGTGGAGATATGTCAAAAATACAAACAAAAAAAGTAGTTTTTTTTATGATACCTATCCCCAAATTTATATTAAAAAGGTGTTTAAGACCTATACGGTATTTCAAATTTAAAGAAATTTCATTGGCTGACACATGATGACGTGGAAATTGAATAAAAGTTAAAAGGCGCATTTTGAGTTGAAATTTCCTCTAATGCTTCCTATGATCCTTCATATGGACCCTCTGTACAAAATGTGCTTTGCTGGATTTGAGTGTTGTTGATTATGCAGTGAATTTTTCTGGGCTGTCAGCACACAAAAGGATGATGTAAACCAGATTTATTGAAACATCAGTTGCGCTCTTCTTTATTCATCATGGATTGGAACAATTTTCTGCTACTTGCATTATCCTAAAAACACTTATCGTTTTGTTAGAGATAAATGAATCTTTCTATAAATAATTGGAAAGCAAAGACATTTTTAACCTTCCCCCAAACCAAAAATATTGTGTGTCCTCAAGCCATCAAAGAAAAACTGATTGATTTCCAAATAGTTTAAGAAATAATTCTAAAATGACGTTATTATTTTCGTAAGAACAAGAAATACTAATTAGTAAATGGAGATGATTCAGATATGTACATTTATAAAAATATAACACTACTTGGGAAGACGATATGAATAATGATAGTATAATTGATACGAAAAATGCCATAGGAAAACTAGTCATCCATTGCTCATTTTAAGGATCTCTTATGATCCTAAGAATATAGATAAAGTTCACTGTGGAGTTTGTGAGATTTCTATCGTTATGGGTCCCATTTCTAGGATAATCATATCCTAGGTATTGTTTGAACTAGATGACCGGGTCCAAGTCCAACTTACAACCATTCTCTAATGACAGTATAAATAATTGGCCTAAATATGTATTTTATATACTTAGGTTTTTTATGAGTCATATGTATAGGAATGCATTAACCAAATCTCTTTTACTCGATATTTCCCCACTGCTAGTAGACCTTTTCAGTACCTCGATGGGTTTATCATGGTACCATGCAAGCATAGCCCCATTGCCAATGAGCATGTTCAATACCCCGAAGGGTTTACTTGCATTTATCGAGCTTCCTTGTTTAAGATGTTACTTAGCATGGACCTACTGCCAGTGAGCCTATTCAGTAGCCCGATGGGTTTGCTTCCTATAATGATTTTAGTATGTGGAAGCTAGTTGGTACTGGAGCGTGTTAAGCTTGCTAAACACATAATTCAATTTATTTTTTTTAAGCGAACCTTATGAGTAATGTTTTTTATAATATCTCTAATTATAGATCATGTCAAGAGAGAATAACTTAAAGTTGTTCATTTACCTCTCTATCTATCTTCTTCATAAAAGATCAATAATTTTCCCCACAAGTAGAATAATCACTCACTCTTTGGATACTTTTTTAACGAATGCTTAAGAGACAAGTTTTGATAATGAGTCTAGGATGAACTAGTAGCCCATGTGTGTAAGATAGAATTTTGAAAAACATGATGATTAGAGTAGGTCTTAAAAGCAATTGTTCTAATGATAAATTAGAAATGTGCATGTTTGAATGAAATACCATATATAAAATCACAAAAATGAAATTAATAAAAAATAATCATAGAAGAAAGTGGTTAGAAATGATATAAATAACACTTTAAATTTTCACTATAAATTTCAACTTTCAACAATAATCAAAAGAAAAGGAGTTAGGATGCATTATGAGTTTTTTATAACACTTCCCTTTCAAATAATATTTTATGAGTTGATTATAGAAATAAGGTTCTTCTATTCAAACTGCAAAACCACTTGTTAGATGATTAAAATTTATTCATAACAAAAACATATGTACAAAGAAAAGTCACATGAAATTTATCAAAATTAGGAAAAGGAAAAGAGTCTTCATGTTTTAATTCACAAAATTCCATAACCTGATCATAAGAATTAATTCCCTGTATAAATGTAGTCAGCTTGTTAGAAATGACTTTTATTTATTTGAAGAAACAAAATTATGTCTACATATATATAAATGAAGATAACCCAAAATAATTTAAGAACCAGGAGAAGGAGGAATGACTTCCTCTTCAACCAACTCCATCTCCTTTTGCTGTAAGGAATTCTGCACAAAATCTTGTTTAGATATTGGTCGATGATAAAGTCTAAGTCTATGTAATCCATTTACAATGAATGAAATTTGTGAATCATCAATTGTCTTAATTTCTACTAGCCCATTATCAAAATATATAACTACATCATATGGACCCATCCAATGAGAAGTTTATTTTCCTTTGAAATTTTTATACCTTCAGTCGAATAGTAATGCCCAATCCCTAGTATTAAACTACTTTTGCTTACTAAATTTATCATGCCATTTTTTTCATTGATTTTGTATTAACATTGTTCTTTCAAGTGCATCTTGTCTAATATCATCTAACTCATTAATCTGTAAAACCCGTTGTTTCTATTCCTCTTCCAAATCCATGCCTAATTGTACAGCCATACGAAAAGTATTAACCTGGAGTTCGATGGGTAAAAGAACTTGTTTCCCATATACCAACTCATAGCGTGTATGTCGAGTGGTGTTTCTCCATGTTATTCTATAGGGCCACAAGGCCTCTGGGAGTCTATTTGCCCAGTCTTGATGATGTAGCTGAATGGTTTTGGTTAATATAGCTTCCAATACCTTGTTGGTCGATTCTACCTAGCCATTAGCCTATGGGTGGTAAGGTGAGGACTTGCAACTTCAGATGCCATACTTTGTGGTAAGTTATTTGATCAATTTGGAGATGAATTGAGAACCCTGATCAGTGACAATTTCCCTAGGCACACCAAACTGAGTAAATATCTCTTCATATATAGATTCTACCATAGATTTCTTTGTGGCTCGAAACAAAGCTTTAGCTTCTACCCATTTGGTGAAATAGTCTGTGGAAACCAGGATATACGTCTTTTTGCGGGACATGGGGAAGATTGACCCTACAAAATCAAGAGCCCATTTATCAAAAGGCTCAATCATGACCTGAGGCTATAAGGGAATATCGTTAGATGACATAGGTCTAGCCATTATTTAGAATTTTTCACATGCTCTAACATACTTGGAAGCATCCTTGAAAATGCTTGGCCAATAATATACATAATGCAACACTTTGTATGATGTCCTCTTGTTACAAAAGTTACCACCACATGACCCATCATGGCATGCATGGAGGATTTCTATCATCTCATCCTCCTGTATGCATTGTCTCTAAATAAGATCTGGGCCAGTATGAAAAAGCTCATTTTCAACCCAAGATTAGTTAGAACTCTTGGAATATAACTCAATGTTTTTTGTGTGGAGACAAGTGGCTTGGTAACATCCCAGTTGCTAAATAATTAGCAATGTATACAAACCAAGGAGCTTGAACATACACAACACATAGATTTTCATCAGGGAAAGTATCATCAAATGGTTTAGCACTATCATCATGTTGAATATGTGAGAGGAAATCTTCTATGGAATTCTCTCAACCAGGTCAATCTACAACGATGATTTTAAACTCTTGTAACAGAAGAAGCCACCGAGTCACCCCACCATTGGTAATTGGTTTGTTCATAAAGAATATAATGGAATACTTTCCTGTATGCCCAAAAAAATCATATCCTATAATGTAATGGTGAAACTTGTTGATAGCATAGACTACTTCCAAAAACTCTTTTTCAATGACAGTGTAATTCAGTTCGGCACGAGTCAAATTCTTTCTAACAAAGTAGATGGCATAAGATGCTTGGTCTTCCTTTTGACCTAGGACCCCTCCCATGGTCATGTTAGAAGCATCAGTGGATATATGGAAAGGAAGGAACCAATCAGGACCCTTAAGCATTGGTGCCACTCATAAAGTATCCTATAAGACCTCAAAAGCACTTTGACAAGATTTGGTCCATTGGAATTGTGCATCCTTCATAAGTAGCTTAAAAATTGGTGCAACTATTTTAGTAAAATTTTCAATAAAACGCTACTAGTAGCCTGCATGGCCAAGAAAGCTCTTTACCTCCGTTTGAGTTTTTGGAGAGGGAAGATTAACATTTACTTCTATTTTGGCAGGGTCTACGTTGATCCCTTGTGAAGAGACATGATGCACCAAGACTATACCTTGTCTTAATAACATTTTACATTTTTCATGGCTAAGAGATAAGTTTGTCTCTTGACATCGGATCAAGACCTTTCCAATATTATTAAGAGACTCCTGAAAGGAATTACCATAGGCTATAAAATAATCCATGTACACTTCTACATAGTCATGTATAAGACGAGCAAAAATTCCTAAGACTGCCCGCTGAAAAGTGGAAGGTGCGTTACACAGGCCAAATGAAAAAAATCTATAGGCATATGTCCTTCAAGGGAAAGTAAAAGTAGTCTTATCTTGATCCTCATATTCTATCAAGATCTAATTGTATCCACTATACCCGTCGAGAAAATAAAAGTATTGTTTGTCGGACTAGGTATCTAGCACTTGGTCGATAAAAGGAAAGGGAAAATAGTCTTTAAGAGTAGCCTTATTCATCTCTCGGAATTCAACACAAATACACCATTTCCCCATGAATTTATTTTGGACTACCACTAGAGGAGACACCCATTTATTGTTTGATATTGGGTAGATGAAACCAACATTGAGAAGTTTTTGTAACTTCTATTTAACTATGTCCTTTAAAAAATGATTCATCCTCCTCTAGGGATGGATTATAGGGGATATACTCACATCCATGTAAATATGGTGAATACAAGTGTCGGGGTGTATACCCTTCATATCAGTGTACTCCCATGCAAATGCTCCATCTTGACTTCTAAGGACCTTGAGCAACTTCTCTTTGTTAGTTTTCACTTAACCCTATGTTTATGTGTAGAAATTTTCTAGGGCTAACTTCACAAGGTATGGTACAATACCCTGTATGCTCTTCAATTACAAAGACACATGGTGTATCCACAAACATTGAGAGGTCCAAATTTTCTTGAAACTCATATCCAAAAATTTGAATGATCTGAGAAAAATATAGAGGGAAATATATACAAGCTGTTGAAGAAACAAATTGATTTAACACATTCTCAATAGTCTGGTCCTGAAGTGCCTAGGAGTAGTCACTAAGAAGGGAAAAGTATTCAAAATTTTCATCCCCAAAATAAAAATCTAACCACCACAATTTTTCAGTTACTGGTTGTGCTGGGGGGTATAAAATGATTTTCTGCATAGACAACCCATTAGAAATTGTAATTTCCTCATCCCCACATCCTATAAAGGCGTGAGAAATAGCTAACCATGGTCTTCCTGGGATAATAAGATGTCCTTTACAAGGATCCTTTGAGTCTACTACCATGAAATGAATGGGATATTCCCATGAAGCCATCGATACAATAATTTCATCTAGAACTCCAACATGATTTACCGTGGTGCAGTATGCTAGTTCTAGGATTGTAGGAGTAGGTCGGAGAAACTGTCCCAACTATAAAGTTTCTAAAACTGTGGTGGTGATCATATTAATAGTAGATCCTAGATCAATGAGAATATATCATATGGAAATATTATTGACAATAACGATTACTACTGGGCTTCCCAGATTTGTATGTTTTTCAATTCTAAACCGGCTTGGCATACACTGTGACATCTCTCCTATAACATGAATCACGGGGGGTCTTTTTGTTTCTTTCCAATGTTTTAATAAAGAGTTCCTTTATTACCTTGTTGTAAATTGGTATATCCTTAATAACCTGTAATAGAGGAATTTTTACACAAACATTTTTTAGTTCATTTAAAATATCATACTCAGGATGAATCACAGGTTTTTCTATCGCTAGTCTTTCTGGAAATGGAGGGGTTTTTCGTTCCTGAGTTGGTTATTGCTGAGGATGGGTATGCACCGAAAATTTTGAAATATCCACATGCTTTAAAATAATGTGATTCATGACTTCGTTTGGGATCTTTTTCTTCTTTGTCCTCCTCATGAATGGTGACTGATGACTTGGGTTTATCATTCACAACTCTTCCATATCGTAATTGGATCTCGTGCACAGGTGCACTTGAAATAACATAGGATGGAAGAGTTTGAAAATCAATGATGTTGAGAGATTAATTTAGCTTTTTTTTTTTAGGCTAAAGATGAAATCCTTATTTACACTGTGTCCAAAATTTCTCCTCACATTCCCTATATTCTAGGAGATATTATCCCTCCAAGTTAGGGTTCCAGCCTCTTCTGGAATTCATCTCTAAACAAGAAACCTGGGGAGAATTGATATATCTTGGGCTACAAAGGTCCAAATTACATTTATGAAGATGTTACAGAAAGGGCACGGAATGTACATTATTTGGTCCTAATTTCATACTTATAATATGAACCAATGACACATGGCAGTCCATACAACATTGATGTTTTGAACAGTCCTATAACAGGTCACCTTGGGAAAATGATCATAAGTCCCAATTGGTGAAACCAATTCTGATGAAACCTATGGTGTTGGAATAGGGACATGCAAGGATACTTCAGTACAATGTTTTAGACATATAGGAGCATTAATTTCAGAGAAACCATAGAAACAGTAACAGGAATGTCTGCAAAATTAATTGGAAAACTAGGGCTTCTTGTTTTGGGAGCTTCCCTCCACTGTTTTTAAAAAAGGAGTACATTGGAAAGCTCAAATTGAAGAGATATGTCATTCTATCCAATCATATCTAAAATATTCCAAATTTTTAAAATTAGGGTTTCTATAACAAACCCTAGATTAGCCAGCTCCAAAACCAAGACAGACACCTCAAATCGGTAAGATCTAATCTTTTGCTATTTTCATTTGAGGTTCTCATTTCAAAGTGATCTATCACATCAGATTGATGATAATCTTGGTGAAGTTGACAAATTTCAAGAATGGAAGTATTTCATCTCTCTAAATAAAATGAATTGGACATCTACATGAGTAGAGAGGTTCCATTTCTAGAAGGAAATAAGGCTCAAAGCCTTTCACAAGAAGAACTTGGTCAAGTCCAAGAAGATCATTGTTGACTCAATCACAGATCAAATTGTACCACAAGTGTATTCCCTAAAGACACCGAAAGATATGTTTGATTCCTTGACCAAGCTATTTGAAGGGAAGAACATAAATCAGAATGTGACCTTAAGAAACCAGTTGAAGAATGTGAAGAACCAGAATGTAGAGACCATACAGTCATCTCTCAAATCAAAGAACAACTTGTAGTAGTAGAAAAAGAAGTGGAGAATGCAGAAGTGGTGATATCCACCTTGAACAACCTCCCAGGATCATGAGATTCATTCATGCAAGGAATGTGTGCCAGAAGGAAGTGATTACTTTCAATAGACTCTAGGAAGATCACACTCAAGAAGAAGAAGCTCGACTCATAATAAGAGAAGAGAATATGGGAGCAACTAAAGATCAAGCTCTCACCATCCAAAGAAGATCCATGAAGTGATGAGGAATATGAAGAGCTCAACTCTTGAAGAACCTCTTATCCACCTTAGCATTTGGATAAGAAACGATGCTATTATGAAAGAAGAAGATGATGAAGCTGAAGGATCAAGAAGCAGTCTACACACAAAACAAATAAAGATAAGTATTCAACTGTCATTTCATGATATTGTTTTGTTATGCATTTGTTTATATTCAGTTAATGTATTATGCATGATAGAATGTTTGCATTAATGACAATATACTACTAATATGCATGTGATGGGTAAGTAGATCATGGTGCTATACAACTCTCCATTGCTACTTATCTAGAATGAAACCTCTTTGCTGACATATTGGATTAGTGCACAATCTCAATGTTGTCCTAGTAGAGATGGAAGGAATCTAGAAAAGTTTTCATGAGATATGGATGAATGTTGTATTGGCTAAAGTAGTTGCATGATCATATATTTATGCATAAGAACTTGCCAGTATGAATATTCCTTATGAAATGTTTCTAACCATACAAATGCATTTGATTT
The DNA here is from genome assembly GCA_001517045.1 of Pseudotsuga menziesii. Classification (NCBI taxonomy): domain Eukaryota; kingdom Viridiplantae; phylum Streptophyta; class Pinopsida; order Pinales; family Pinaceae; genus Pseudotsuga; species Pseudotsuga menziesii. The sequence goes on along the minus strand of LPNX010902065.1, from coordinate 376,149 downwards.
GTAGGGAATATTGCATACACAATCGGCTACAAGCAAAGAAGGATGAGACTTCTTCCGAAGAACAAGTGACAACATTTCAAAATGAAAAATAATATGACGAATACAACAACATAATTGATGCAGAATCTTCCAAGAACAATGAGAAGATCAGTTCAAGAAGAACGATGTCTAGGATGAAATATCGATATGTGAAGGAATGTTCATAGTTCCATCATGCAGTAGATGGAAACATCGTGGGATACAAGGCAAGATTCATAGCATGAGGCCTTTCACGAAAACAAGGCATAGACTACGAAGAGACATTTGCAGCCATTGCAAGTGAAGACACATGATAGGTAGAATCATGTGTGCAAATGAAAGAAGGCCTTGTACGAGCTTAGAAGACACCCATGGGATAACACATACATGAGGAGCTTTATGAATATCTGAACCTTTGCGACAAGGATGATAAAGGATGAAAACCTCATAGATGGGTGCAAGAAGAACTTTTGTAAAGGTTCAAGATAGAGGATCTTGGTATCTAGTGATCCTAAATGGATACATAGAATATTAGTAGCATAGGAAGCTACTTGTCACTCCGGTACAAAATGTTTCAGTGCATAGAGTACGGAAGACAGAGGGAGTATGATGCTTCAGAGGGAGTGACTGTAGAAGATCCTGAGGTTCAACATGGTACGACAGGATTCCAACCTTTGCTTCAAGGTTGAAGGTGGAATACCACTGATGCTCCTGTTATGTGTCAATGCACTACGTTCTAGGCATGGAGGTGTGGACAAGGCAAGTATGCAGTAGAGATATTGAAGAGGTTCAGGATGATAGACTGGATGACCACACCTATGGCATCGAACCTGAAGCTATCGAGTGTTGCTTCATCAGAGTCAGTTGATGCCACAATGTATCATCAGATGATTTGTTCCTTGATGTACCTAATGGATATGAGACCAGATACTTGCTTTGTTGTGAACACATTGAGACATGTTCACTTGATGGCTACAAGTGTGATACGAATCAGAATATTAACATGGAAGGTTATATGGATTCAGATTGGGTAGTGCCATTGATAGGAAGAGCACTTTGGAGTGCTTCTTCACTATGAGATCATGTGTGATCTCTTGGTTGACAAGATGGAGTCCTGCATGTCCCCAAGTATAGCCGAGACAAAATATGTTGCCACTTGCTATTTGGGAGGTAGTATGTTTCCTTTGAAAACTACTATTTCATATGTTTGATTTGATTTGGATTTTTGGTATGATGTAGAGAGGAGCAGTGAAGCTCTAGTTTGTGATACAGATCAAAATCTATCGAAACAGGAAGTTCTAGCATAGCTGGTGAGACAGGTTGTCTAAGCATAAATCCTAGCGAATCTCATAGGTTTCTGAGACATAAATGGTCATGTAGGTTGTCCTCGGATGTAATTGGTCCTGGTGAAGCTCATAGGTTATCCTTGGACATAATCAACCCTGATGTGATTCTATGCTAGAAATGGCCAGAGTGAAGTTTGAGTACTTCAAGGAGAAGCTTGGTGTTCTCTAGATCAAGATTCCTCCCAAATGGAAGTGATGTTTCCGTGTTGAGCCCTTCTGACATGGTGAGAGGATTGGTTCCTTCCATTGTTAGATGTAAGTGTTGTGCCATTTTGACATCGTGAGAGGATTGGTTCCTTCCATTGTCAGATATAATTGCTATGCCCTTCCGACATGGTGAGAGGATTGGTTCCTTCCATGGTCAGATGTAAGAGCTATGACATGGTGAGAGGAATGGTTCCTTCCATTGTAAAATGTATATGGATGCCACATCGAGCATGAAAAAGGGTTGGATCTATGAAGACACATATAGTATGAAAAAGGACTAGCTCTATGAAGACTCATCCAGTATGAGAAAGGACTGGCTCTCTATAGATGCCACATCTAGTATGAAAAAGGACTAGCTCTATGAAGACTCATCCAGTATGAAAAAGGACTGGCTGTGTGTGTGTTCCACATCCAGTATGAAAAAGGATTGGCTCTATGTGTGTTCCACATCTAGTATGAAAGAGGACTAGCTCTATAGATATACATCTAGCATGAAAAAGGGTTGGCTCTGTAGAGATTCCTATGATGAGAAGAATCAAGAGATATCACCCGTGATGATGACCCAGTGATAATGTTCAAGATCTAGTGATGATGATCCAGCAGTGATGATCTAGATCGAGTGATGATCCAGATCCAGGGATGATGTCCAGTGGTGATCCAGATCGAGTGATGATGTCTAGTGGTGATCCAGATCGAGTGATGATCTAGATCCAGTGGTGATACAAATCAAGTGATGATCCAGATCCAATGATGATGTCCAGTGGTGATCCAGATCCAGTGATGATCCAGATCTAGTGATGATGTCCAGTGGTGATCCATATTGAGCGATGATCCAGATCTGATGATGAAGATGATTTGAAAATGAAGATGACCTAAAGATAAAGATGACTTGAAGATGAATATGAATTGAAGGTGAAGATGAATTGATGATTATTCAGATGATACAGAGAAGAAGACTTGTGCTGATATATTGTGTCAAGAGAATACCTTCCTAATTAAGAGGGAGTGTTGTTGTAATTGCAACCTCAAAATGTATTCATCTGTATATCTTATGTATTGCACCCTGATGTTTATTCTGGGATGTTTCTATAATGTAGTTGAGTCATGTCATACCCTGATGTTTATTACAGGAAGTTTCTATAATGTAATAAGTCATGTCAAGTCATTGTCGGTAACCCTCCTATTGGTCAAGGGTTAAAGTCCCCGCAATTGTGGGGCCCTAGGGTTATTAGACTATACTAGAGAAGTGAACCCTAGGTTAGTCATCATAAGTTAGGGAAATAGTCCCCACCATTGTTTTAAGGATAAACCTCCTTATTGGTTGGAGGAGGCAAAGTCCCCTCAAGTTGTGGGGCACTAGGGTTGTTAGACACTCTTAGAGATGTCAGCTCTAGTAAGTAATTGTTAAGTGAGGCCGACATGTTGGAGTGGGTTTCAAGTGAATGAAATAACATAAATAGAGAGTGAGCCTCTCTATTTATCACACACACACACTCACTCATTAGGGCACATGAGTGAGAGAGGAGAAGATCTCTTAGTGTGAGAGAAAGAGGTAGAAGTTGTGGAGATCATCTTTATGTTTTTGAGTTTTACTTTTGGTGCTGATTCTACCTCTAAGGAAGTTGCGCGGTTTTCACCATTTATGGTTTCCTTGAGGATAAACAATGGGTTCATTGTCTCTTTTGTTCGATTGTTGTGCTTGTTATTCTCTTAGTTAAAGATCCTAATATAATACTAACTTAATGATAAATATCTAACATCTATAGGTGTGATCTGATAAGGTAGTATCTCCGTTACCCTATGCATCATATCATCTGAGAGATCATTATGAATTAGATTGGAAATTTCCATATTAACTAGCATTTGTGTAGCTCTTTTTTATGTATCTATCAAAGAAGCAAAGGCCTTGATATTTCTGATGGATCCTTCTACAAATATCAGTACACCATCCACAAAAATTGTGTGAGTGACTTCTTCAAAGGTGGACACTTTAATGCTTTTTATCTCCCCGTTTTCTTTTCCATTATGGATTATCCTACTTAATGCTTCCGTAACTAGAAGAAAAATGAAAGGTGAGAGAGGACATCCCTGCCTTATGCCCCTTGTTGGGTGGAAAACATTGGTTGGAGATCCATTGATTAAAATAGCAAAGGAGGTGGATTGTAAAAAACCCATAATCCATTCCACTACTTCCAAAGATATTCCAATTTTAATTAGCAACAACCTAGCAAAAGTCCATCCTACTCCATCATAGGCCTTTGATAGATCCAAATTTAAAGAAAAGGATATTTGTGTTTCCTTTTTGATCGCGTGAATTGCCTCTTGGGCTAGTTACACTGCATCATGAATTTTCCTCTTAAAAAGGAAATGAAATTGTTCTTCGGAGATGATTTCACTTAGTATTAGTTTGATCCTCAATGCTATGACCTTGGATACGATTTTATATATCATGTTGCAGCATGATATTGGTCTGAAATCATGAAAGGATTGACATTTTTGTTTTATTGGGATCAAAGTCAGAAATGTAGAGTTTAACATTCTCAGGACTTTCCCTCATCTTTGGGATTATTTTACCACCTCAAATATTTCCTTCTTCATCGTTTCATTAAATCCAAGATAGAATTCCATAGTAAAGCCATCAGGACTAGGGCTCTTTCCTTTTTGGAAGGTATGTAGGGTGCATATTATTTCTTCCTATGAAATTTCCTTTGTTAGTTCCTCATCCATTTCCTCGGTTATCATCCTAGGAAAAAAACCTAATGCTTCCAAAATTTCCTTAATTGGACACCCTTTTGGATCCTTGAAAATGTTTTGGAAGAAATCCACCCCTACTTTTGCTTTATCCTCAAAATATTTTACCATTATTCCCTATTTGTTCTTGTTTTCACATATGGTGTTTATGTTCTTTCTATGGGATGAAAACCTGTTAAAAAACTTTGTATTTTTATCTCCTGATTCTAGCCACAGTTCCCTTCTCTTTAAGTGCATTATTTGCTCTTATTTGGAAAGCAGTGAGTCCCTCTTGTTTTCTAATGATTTCAACTGTTATGTTTCCTCTATGTTGAAAATACTCTATCATTTTTACGGAACATCACCTCTATCCTTTTCTTCACGTCCTTCAACTCCTCCTGAGACAAATTTTGATGCTTTTTGTCTCGCTCTTTGGATATTTTATTTTCCCTAGCTAGGTTTTCTGTAAATTGTTGCGTTGCAGTAAGATTTGGTGCATTTCTTATGGGTTGTTAGGAACTTATTATTTGGTCTTTATACTCATCCTCTTCCATCCATAAAGGGTTAAATTTGAAGGGAGATGGGGGTTTCTTTTCTGGGGGGGTTATTATTAAAGAGACTCATCCGTGATCCAAGTTTCCCCCTATCTCTACTATGGATTTTAGTATTAGGTTTACATTTAGTAAGTTTCCTTCTACCATAAAACGATCTAATATTTTGAAGATGTCATGACCTCCTCCCCTTTTATTCCTCCAAGTGGGCTCCAGTTTTAGCACAGCAACATCCACTCACTTTCTTTTTACAAAGAGGTCTAAAAATGGAGGGCTCATAGCATATTCTTTAGCGTTTTTTCCCCATACTCCCCCCATTGTTAAGGTTATATTTTAATCTTCCCTGAGGATTACATTTTTCTGATCCATTGAGCCACTGCGACTAAACTTTTCCTAGAAGGTTTTTTAATCAAAGAAAGGTCCATACACATTTAGAATAGTAAATTCTATCTCTTTTTCTCCATATTTGAGTTTAGTTTCTAAAACTGAATGATGTTTTTTAACTCGAATTGGTTGTAAAATTGGGCTCCATGCTATCACTAGACCTCCCTAATTCCCATCTGCATCAATACTTTCCATTTCCCAGTCTTTGACTATCTCTTTAATTATTTATTCTACCTTTGATCCTTCCAGCATTCTTTCCTGGATCATTAACACCATGGGTCTAAGGTTGTTGATCAACCTTATTAGGGAGTTTTTTTTTTAGGCCCTCCCCAGTCCTCTTGAATTGAAGGTTAGTAGGTGCATCAAGCACCCCTACCTTGGGTCAATACTCTAAGAGCCCATTTAATTGTAGCCTATTTTCCTTCTTTAAGGTCTAAGGCTGCTTGTACTTGAGCCTTGGAAAGATAGGATTTCCTTCCTAATATAGTTTTCTTTAAGGTATTGAGAGTTGATCCGCCTGAGGAAACCCATTCTTCTTCTTCTTCTAAGTAGGTACTTCTTGATTTGAGATTGTAGGCTCTTTTGATCTCTACCCTTTTGCAAAGGTTTTTTAAATTCAATTTTTTCTCCTTTAAAGGTGAAGCAGTGAAATTTTTCATGAACATGGAAGGTGTAAGAGAGTCGTTTTTACCTTCATCCTTTTGAGTTGAAAAAGAATCCGGCGCCTTTGCAATCTTCGTTTGATGATATTGTATTTCTCCATCAGGTTCACCATCATTTTTCCTCACTTTCAATTTTGTTGAGTCTATCACCTTCCCTTTATTTTCGTCATCCTGCATAGAAAATGGTTCAAATTGTATTTTTGTTGGTAGAGGTTGTTCTCCTTTACCCTGTTCATCCTGTAATAAAATTTTTTCGTCATGCGCCTTTGATGATTCTGCTTCATTCCCTTTAAGCCTCCCCATTTCCAGTATTCTTGATTGATATGAGGCAGTTCTTGTGGGTATTAGTTTTTCCTTTTTAGCATAGACTTTCTTATGGACAGGTTTCATGAAGGTGGCTCGACAATCGTTCTATAGATTCCCAATTCTTCTACAATTGAAGCATCTAAAGGGGACTTTCTAGTAGTTCAAATGCTACCACCAGAAACTTCCATGCATCACAATATCTAGATCTTCAATTCGCCCATCCCTTATGTCCACCTCAACCAGTATTTCAGCACACCTTCAATCTAATTTCCCCTCCCAGTTTTCCTCCATGGAAATGAACTTTCCTAATTTGTTCCCAATGGGTTCAAATATCTTTTGTTGCCAAAACACCATGGGAAGGCCTGGTAATAAGACCCAAATTTTATGCACGTTGTGTGGTGTTTTGTACGTGTTGAAATCAATTGTCCAATTTTTGACAATTAGTCTCGACGAACCCCATCTCCAATTAATCCCCAAAAGTTTGGTGTTATCCTCCTGCTATGAACTTTGATTAAAAACTAGCCTCTGCGGATGGTGTAAAAAATTGGTCCATATTCTAGAACGCTTATCCAATTGGCATGTATATTGAGTTGCAATGATGCTCCTACTATAACCCTCCCACAAAAGCGGTCATCCAGGGTGTGAGAAATAAAATCAGGCTCCTGATCTAGGCTGATATTCTTTCTTACGAGTAATTATGAATTACCGTTCCTTGCTTGGATCCCTCTACACTTCTTTGGTAAATATGGTGACTTTCTCACATGCTCCTCTTCAAGATCTAGTTGATCATTGCATTTCACAGGGACTGTTAATGGATCATTATCCGACGAAACTTCTGTATGTGCCATGATCTTTACTTTTTTGGTTCGTACTTTGCCTTTTGTGAAAAAAACTGATCCAGAATCACTGACCACATCGTAATCGACCTCTTCACTATACATGATTGCACTATCCAATGTACCTAAGCTCGAACTCTGCTCCTATTCTTCAATCCGCTCTTGTTAAAGAGTTAAAAGTTAAAAGATAAAATGAAATCTCCTTGCTCCTCACATGAAATCTTGCCTCTGAGCCATTATCATAGAGAAATATTTTGGCTCCTGTTATGAAAATCGAACCCCCTCCTCATATTGCATGCTTTTTCCACCTCCGAGTCAAACGAATGAACTTTAGAGCATGGAGGGACTTTAAACCCTTCCTGACAGTGAAATAGTTGTCTTAAACCTTCTTCTTCCCTTTAGATATCTATTTTTCACACACTTCCTTCTGCACCTAGGCTTTCCGCCTTTCACTTTTCTGGAGTGCAGAAATTAGAAATAAAAAAACCTTATTTTTTTTTATTTTTGAATTCATGTCCTTCCACACTTCAAAAATCGAAAGATCTATTCTCCAATTTCCTGAATTCAGAAATTTTGCACTTTTGCACCCGCACTTCCTCACCTGCACATCCGCACCCCCACTTCATCTCCCGCACTTCCGCCTCTGCACTTTGGAATGCGGAAACTAGAAGATTAATTCTCTAATTTTTGAGCTTCGGCAATTTTGTACTTTCGCACCTGCATTTCCACACCTGCACTTCTACACCCTCGGTTCTGCACCCGCACTTCCGCTCCTGTAATTTCGCACTTGAACTTCCGCTCCTATACTTCTTCACCCACATTTCCCCCTCTGTGCTTCGGAATGGAGAAATTCAAAAGATCAATTCTCCAATTTTCAGGATTTGACAATTTTCACTCAAGCACTTCCACACCCACACTTTTATGCCCATACTTCTGCACCCTCATTTCCTCTCCCGCACTTATGCCCCCACACTTTTGCCTCCGCACTTCGGAATGTGAAATAAAAAAATCAATTCTAAAATTTTCAGACTTCGGCAGTTTCCGCACCTGCACTTCTGCACCCGCACTTCCACACCTATTCTTCGGCTTCTATACTTCTGCCCCCGCACTCCTGCCTCCGCACTTCAAAATGTAGAAATCAGAAGATCATTGGGTTTTATTATTTAAATTCTATATATTTAGTTTTTGGATCCAGCATGTGCCACGCATATTGATGTAATTGTAACTTCAGAGTGTATTCACTTGTATTTCTTATCTATTGTAACCCGATGTATATTCTGGGATGTTAACATGTTATGTCATACCCCGATGTTCCAATCGGGAGAATCAATAGTGTAAACAAATCATGTCAAGTCATTAAGGGTAACCATCCGATTATCTAAGGGTTAAAGTCCCCGCAGTTTCAGGGCACTAGGGTTATTAGACTCTCCAAGTAGAGGTCAGCCCTAGTAGGGTTTTAGTCATGTTGGGATCAGTATAAATAGATATCTCGACTCTCTATTTAGTACACATCACTTACACACTCAAGTGTAGCGCATAGTTGAGGAAGGAGAAGACACTGGGGCTATACAAGAATAAGGTTACTACTGTCGGGAGTGCATCTTACTTTTTTGGGGTTTTACCTTTTGTGTTGATTCTATCTCTGAGGAAGTTGCAGGGTTTTCTCCATTTCTGGTTTCCCCAATGAAAAACACCATGTTCATTGTCTCTTTTGTTTAACTGATTTACTTGTTATTCTCTTAGTTAAAGATCCTAACATAATGCTAGCTTGAATGTTGAAAAAATAACATGGTATCAGAGCTAACCTGAGAAGAAGACACTGTGTAGATGCAGGAGCTAGGGCTTCCTACTTTGTGGATCTCTCTCCACATATTTTCAGCAAAAGTAAGGTGGAATAACTCTCCTCCTTATGGCGCATCTTTCTGTCGAAGAAGAATCCAATTTTGAGGTTTTTTAGTTTTGGACCTGTCACTACTGCCGAAATTTAGGGCTTTTCACAGAGGATGAATTTTTCAGTGAGCCTAGGCCTAGATAGTGGGGCTTCCAAACATATGATAGGGTTCAAGGAATCCTTTGTGAGACTATCAGAACATGAATCACCTCACAAGGTGAAGCTAGGAGATGACTACCAATATCCAATAAAAGGTAGTGGGGAATCTTCCTATAGGCTAGATTCTGGAAACTGTGTAACAATGAAAGAAGTATTGTTTGTTCCAGGACCCAAGAAGAACCTCCTTTCGATATCGGCATTAGATGTAAAAGGAATGTGAGTTGCATTCATAGATGGTCAAGTCATCATGTGGCCAAAAGGAAAGACTATCGATGATGTGGTAGTGATTGGAGACCAAGAAGGAGGATTGTACAAATTAAAGGGAAATCCAGAACAAGCCTTGGTCCATGAAATAGTAGAGCCAAGTGAACTTTGGCATAGAAGGCTTGCACATGTGCATTACAGAGCACTACCTATTGCAAGCAAAGCTCTTGAAGGTCTTCCAGAAATCCAAGTAAAACATGATGGGGTCTGCAAAGGATGTCCGAAAGGAAAGAATACAAAGAAGACATTTCCAAGCAGCAAAAGAAAAGAAAAAGGAATCTTGGAAATCATCCACTCCGATGTATGCGGTCCTATGTCATCAAATTCACTAAGCAGGTATGCATATTATGTTTCTTTCGTTGATGATTTCTCTAGGAAGACATGGGTTTACTTCATGAAAAACAAAGATGAAGTATTCAGCAAGTTCAAGGAATTCAAAGCCTTGATCAAGAACCACACTGAAAAGAATATCAAGACCATTCGATCAGATAATGGCAAAGAATTCACTTCAAATGAATTTAAAGAGATATGCAAAGAATCAAGGACTAAGAGGGAGTTGTCCACTCCTTACAATCCACAACAGAATGGGATTGTAGAGAGGAAGAATAGAACTATCATGGAAGCTGCATGAGCAATGCTTCATGATCAAGACCTTCCTATGCATCTTTGGGCGGAAGCTTTTCCTATGCATCTTTGGGCAGAAGCTGCCAGAACAACAGTGTATGTACAGAACCATACTTCACATAGAGTAATCAAGAACAAGACTCCTGACGAAGTCTTCTTCAGCAAGAAACCAGAAGTCAGCCATCTCAGAATATTTAGGTGTCCAGTATACATACACATTCCGAAAGAGATAAGGACTAAATTAGATCCTTCAGTAAAGAAGGGTATATTTGTGGGATGCTCTGAAAGCTCGAAGGTTTACAGAATATATTTCCCAGGATACAAGAAGATTGACATCAGCAGGGATGTGACATTCGATGAAGACACAACTTACATCAAATCCACAAGGAGACTTGCTGAAGAACCTGAAGAAGCAGAAGCACCCAAAGTTCATGATACAACCATGAACGAAGAAGCTCAAGAAGAAGATCAATAATTTGAAGAACCACAAAGACTTGTAGATCCACCTATGGAGAAGAATCCTCATAAGAGGAAAATTGCTTGGGTACGAGAAATTATCAAAGGTGTGGAAAGATATGGGGCTCAAGAAGAGAATCACAGAGAAAGAAAGAGGACCAGATCTTGCTCAGGGTATGTAGCTTTACTGTGTGATTTCATTGATAAAGAACCTTCCAGTTATGAGGAAGTTCTTGATAGATCTGAGAAATGTTCACTTGATTGCTGCAAAGCATATTCTGAGGTACCTGATGGGTACAGTTGATTATGGGCTCAAGTACGATGTGAATCAGAAGATTAACCTGGAGGGTTATGTTGATTCATATTGGGAAGGCGGTGCCACCGATAGGAAGATCACTTCAGGGTGTTGCTTCAGTATGGGATCAGGTGTGATCTCTTGGTTTAGTAGGAAGAAATCATGTGTGGCACTGAGTACAGCTGAAGTAGAGTATGTCGCAACTTGTTCAGCTAGTTGTGAGGTAGTATGGTTGAGGAAGCTATTGTCTGATTTATTTGATCTCCAGTTGGATGCTACTTGTATACATTGTGACAACCAGAGTTGTGTGAAGTTGTTAGAGAATCCATTGTTTTATGAAAAGTTAAAGCATATCGAGATCAAGTATCACTATATTAGGCATATGGTGCAAAGGGGAGCAGTGAAGATCTAGTATGTTGCGATGGACGATCAGATAGCTGATGTGTTGACAAATCCATTGGCCAGAGTGAAGTTTGAGTACTTCAAGGAGAAGGTTGGTGTTCTCCAGATCGAGGCCCCTTAAAAGGGGAATTGACGAGTCTGGAAACCATTCTGATGAGTAGGTCAGATGTAAGGGTTGAACCATTCTATCATGGTGAGAGGATTTGGTTCCTTCCATGTCAAATATGAGTGCTGAATGCCATTATGGGAATGGAGGTACCTGGTCAGTTACCAGGAACACTCACTTTCGGACTGAGAGAGCCATTATGATGAGCAGGTCAAATATAAGGGCTAAGCCATTCTATCATGGCTAAAGGATTAAGTTCCTTCCATGTCAGATATGAGTGCTGGCCATTCTGACGAGTAGGTCAGATGTAAGGGCAACTACCATTCTCCAGGAGAATGGAGGCACCTGGTCCGTTACCAGGTAGCTAAGTCTAGGGCTGGGGGCTATTCTGGTGAGGGTGTAGTATTTGGTTCCTACCAGGTCACATGTGAGTGCAGGACATTCTTGCGAGGGTGTAGGATTTGGTTCCTACCAGGTCAAATATAAGGGCAACTTCCATTCTTTGGGAGAATGGTGGCACCTGGTCCGTTACCAGGTAGCTCAGTCTAGGACCGAGGGCCATTTTGGCGAGGGTGTAGGATTTAGTTCCTACCAGGTCAAATGTGAGTGCAAGCATTTCTGACGACGGTGTAGGATTTGGATCCTACCAGGTCAGATATAAGTGTTGAATCCTTTTCATAGATGATAGTGATGTCTTATCAAGCTGGTGAATGTGAGTGTTTGTCCTTTCTGATGTGATTGTAGGCTTCTACATGATCAGATGTGAGTGCTGGGCATGCCTTTCTGATGAGTAGGTCAGATGTAAGTGTTGGGCAGGCCATTCTGATGAGCAGGTCAAATATAAGCGTTGAAGAAGAACTACATGATGGCTAGGACTACAACCAGCATGAAAGAAGGCTGGATCAGTAGAAATTCCTATGACGAGAAGAATCATGAGATAGCACACATGATGATGACCATAGATGATCCAGATCGAGCTATGATCCAGATCCAGTTATGATGACACCGAGAGATCCATATCAAGTGATGATCCAGATCCAGCGATGATGATCGAGATCTAGTAATGATGTCCAGTGATGATCCAAATCGAGTATGATCCAGTGATGATGATCCAAATCGAGTGATGATCCAGATCCAGTGATGATGTCTAGTGATGATCCAGACCGAGTATGATCCAGTGACGATGATCCATATCGAGACATGATCCAGATCCAAATGAAGATGACTTGAAGATGCAGATGATGAGAAGATCCAGAGAAGAAGACCAGTGATGAAAATTGTGTCGAGAGAATACCTTCCTAGTTAAGAGGAAGTGTTGATGTAATTGTAACTTTGGAATGTATTCACTTGTATTTCTTATCTATTGTAACCCGATGTTTATTCTGGGATGTTATCATGTTATGTCATACCCTGATGTTTCGATTGGGAGAATCAATAATGTAAACAAGTTGTGTCAAGTCATTATGGGTAACCCTTCGATTGTCTAAGGGTTAAAGTCCCCGCAATTCTGGGGCACTAGGGTTATTAGACTCTCCAAGTAGAGTTCAGCCCTAGCAGGGTTTTAGTCATGTTGGGATTAGTATAAATAGAGAGATGGACTCTCTATTTAGTACACATCACTTACACACTCAAGTGTAGTGCATAGTTGAAGAGGGAGAAGACATTGGGGTTAGACAAGAAGAAGGTTACTGCTGTTGGGAGTGCATCTTACTGTTTTAGGGTTTTACCTTTTGTGTTGATTCTATCTCTGAGGAAGTTGCGGTGTTTTCTCCACTTATGGTTTCCCCGATGAAAAACACCGTGTTCATTGTCTCTTTTGTTTGATTTTTGTAATTGTTATTCTCTTAGTTAAAGGTCCTAACATAATGCTAGCTTGAATGTTGAAAAACTAACAATGTCAACATCACAAATGTGACACATATCATACATTTTGGGATATGGAAAGTGCTCGTGTAGGATTTCGCTTGAATAAATAACCTTAAGAGCCACTAGGTATTTGATAAATTTATGTCAATAAAGATTCTTGAACAATGTATTCTAATTGTTTTTAGTTTGGAGATTAAACTCATTTGAACCTTCAATGTATTATTGTTTGTTTCAATTGATATCACACTTCAGATACTTGGATGTGTAACAAAGAATTTGATCTATGTTTAACATAAGTGCATAATAATTAAGTTATTTTTTTAAATTAATTACTTCTATATGCACGTGTGTTTGTGTGTGCATTTTTGGACAGTGGGGAGAAGAGAAACTCCTCCCCGCTTCTCTCTGCTACCCATAGGGGTGTGCAACACAACCCTAAGAGAAATTACCATATGTATAGAATCACTTTTCCATATATGCACATGCATATAAGAAAGGAGCTTCCATAAATCCACATGCATATACTGAAGATGCTTCCTTATATGCATGTTATTTTGTGGAAGGCGTTTCAATATATGCACACACATATGTAGAAAGATATTTTGTATATGTATGCACATATATGGAAGACGCTTCCAAATATGCGCATGCATATATGAAACACCACATACTTGGATTCCAGAGTTGTCATATTCAAAAACAATGTCCACGAGAAAATATGGACTTGCCACATCAAGCCCATGATTATGTTAGTCATGTTCATAAGGCTCTCTATGTATAAAACATTATTTTAATATTTTACATGAATGGAGGACATAGATGTATGCCGTGTCATCGAAATAGTTTACAGACATATATATTTAATACTAACTATTTATAATAAAAAATATCATTATTATATAAAACACATCATATTTTTTTAATATATCATATTTAAAAAAAATTACTAATAAATAAAATTAATGTAAAAAGACATTATTGAGTTTCAAAATTAATAATATAATAATAGAAAAAAATGAGACCAAACTAAAGTAAAAAAATTATCTACATTTTTATGTTAAATGCTCATGGGAAATGTATTTAAACTCAATAAAGTAACAATACATGAAATGAATAAGATTTTAGAATTAGACCATGAGCTCACCAAATAGGCCTTGAAGAACATAAGTTTTTGTTTAAAAGAAAAGGCATAAGATGATACATTAGCCATAGTTGAGAAAGAGCTACATAATAGGCTACAAACTGATACAACCTATTTATTAGAAGCACTGATGCTAGTAAAATCAATTGACAATAAAGAAAAAATTATTCAAGTTAAATTGATCTATATTGACCACAAATATGGTATACTTGACAAAACCTCGAGTCTGAAAGGTTCAAGGATATTTATAAATAAATGTCTTATTCTAGAAGACTAGGATGAATGAAGAAAAAGGTTCAAAAGGTCAAATAATCTAGGAAATAAGGAAAATGGGCGTTAATTAGAAACAAAAAACTCGTTATTTGAGATAGAAACCAAAAAGGTAATAAAAATAAATAACAACTAGACACACTCTTAGTTTCTTGAGGGTTTCCATGGAAGGAAGGCCCCAAGTTATGTTGGATCTCGAGTGAGATTGATATTATATTTCTTCTTCAAACCTAGGAGGATGAATAATTTAATGTCCCTAGCATAGAAGGATTTGTCCTTTGGTCATATGGAAAAAAGTGATCTTATCATAGAGGAATTAGTGCTATAGTGTTTTATATTAGGGAGAACATCTTCCCCCATGTTAGGATTCATAAGAAATACCCCTACAAGAAATATAGTTGGATAGAGATTATCGAGATTAATGAAAACGGAGCCTACATAGAAATATATTATCCCCCCCCTATTAATTATAACTTTTATAAGAAAAACAACTTGGATAAAAGTTATCCTTACAATGTCTTAGAAAGTTATATGTCTAGTTTAAGAAATAAAAGCAATATCCTCTTAGTGGGAGACTTTATTGCCCGAACTTTGAGTAAGCAAGTTATTCTCTTAAGTAATTATTCCAACCCTATTTCTCTTTGGTTGGACAAAAACCCTACTATAAAAACTATGTAGAAGAGACTTTCCACAAATCTAGGGGACTATTTTTTCGGTTCTAAACTATTCAAGTTTTGTAGTGTTCATGAGTGCAATGGTCTATTAAAGTGGCCAAATTTTAGCCATATGAATTGTATTTACGGGCTTGAAAGTAGTGTTGTAGACTAAGTAATTGTTGATATCCATTTATATGACAACGATGTTAAATTTAGAAATTTTAAATAAGCATGAACCAGAATTAGATCGTAGACCTTTAATTCTAACCCTCACTTCGATAATTCATAATGATCCCAAAAATGATAACTATCGTGGCCATATGCATCTAATATTCAATAGAAATAAAAGTGATTTTTATTCTAAATGGTTTAAAATGACTTGCGCCCTCCTTCAAGATTGGATAATATAAAATACCTCTACCAAAATTTCACTACACTCCTCTCATCCTCCATGAATAAGTTCTCAATCAAAATCTCAGTTAAAAAGAAAAATATAATAGCTAGTCCTTTATTTAATGAAGAGTGTAAAAATGCAAGAAGAGAAATAAAGGAAGTTAGGGAAGGGCCTGAAAGAAATGGAAAAAACAAAGAGGTACAAAGTCCTAATTAAAATGAAAAAGAGGCATTACACAAATAAAAGTCAATAAATACTCTTGCATCTTTCCAAGGTTGCTCTTCAGAACTTATGGATGCAAATTCCAACTAGCAAAACAAAAGAGAATAATAAGATTGCTTTAAATGATTGGAACTCATATCTTAAAAATATTTACGAATCCCCCAACTTCAAGGATAACATTCAAACCCTCCTTACAATGAAAAAAGTCTTCTTTATGGATGGCATATATATTGGAGTTAGGTGCCATGCAAATGCAAAAGCTAAGGACATTGAAGGGTATCAAGAAGAAATGATAAAAATTGGGGTGCCTTTCCTCACCCATCACATCCACAATCTCTTTAATTTAGTGGTGAAGCAAGGTTTTCCTCAATACCATTAGACTCAATGCCTTCTTATTCCTATTTTTAAAACTAGTCATAAGAATAACCCCGCTAACTATTAGATCATTATGACTATACCTCTCTTAGAAAAGATTTATGGAATTATTCTAGAAAATAAGATTAGCATATGGCTAGAGAGTAAGAGAAAGCGAGCTAGGTCAGGCGGATTTTAAAAGACATTACTCAACCACAGATCACCTTGTTATGCTAAGGATCATTACATAGAAGTGTTGTAATAATTAATCCAATATTTTCTATTGCTTTGTTTAATTTAGGAAAGTTATCGATATAGCATCCAGAAACAACATGTGGAAAAGGTTAGAAGACCTAAAATTTCATTCCGGGTTGAGACTTGTTATGATAATATTTCACGATATTTCCATTGTTAAATTTAAGAACACTAAAGGGTGGTCAAAATATAATAATTGAAATATTGGAGTTATACAAGGTTCCCCCCCTTCCTAACCTTTTCGACATATGCATCGACAAGCTACACTTGTACGACCTTCATGTGTATTGTTTTCATTGTTCTTTTTATGATGATGATATTGTTGTTCTAGAAAGATGTCCCTCTGAACTTGATATACAGTTGAAAAATATCGAGGATTTATGTTCTAACACAGGTATGACTGTTAACACTGATAAAACAAAAATGATGATTATAAAGTCAAAAAATGTAACCTATGATAATGTTTTATATAACAATAACAACTTGGAGGAAGTTTCCTCTTATAAATATCTCATAATTGATATTCACCACAAGCTTGACTGGAACTATATCATCCAAAAAAGGATTAATGGAGCCGAGAAAGATGATTTCTGTCTTGAGAACAATTGTAAATCAACTAAGCTTTTGATGTGGCATAAAATGAATCTCCTCTTTGAAAATCTTGTTGACACACCCGTTATATTATATGTGTGTGAAGTTTGTGGTTTAAAGATCTAGAGAGGATCCTAGAGAAAGATTGAACAAATTCAGAGGCATTTTATAACTTATAACCTCATAATTGGAAGAAATATACCTTATCATATTCTTCTTATAGAAGCAGGTCTTCCCACCATTGAGAGAATTGCTATGAAAACATACTTGATGTACAAACACGTGATAAATGGCACGGGAGACAAAAGACTCCGATAAAATTGATTTAAAGTCTAGTCAAGACCAATTGCAGCTCAAGAGGGGCTGATATGAATATAACCAGGCTTGGTGAAACCATTGGAGGATAAGCAAAAATTCAACATCGGAAAATGTCATTAACATTAAAAGTATTAATATTACAACTAATTTTAAACAGAAAGTGAGTGGTAATAAAGACTGATAGGGTAAAAAGAAGCTAAGATACTACAAGGAGGTCATTAACCCTATTCTAGAAGACCAAAAGTATTTTTTTATTCTAATTACATCAAAGAAAAAAAATAACATACCTAGAATAAGAACTAACTCTCATGAGATTTGAAGTAAAGCAAGGTGTTGGAAAGTCACTAAAGCATCATGGAGGAAAGGATTTGTTGCCTCCGTGAGACTAAGAACGTGGACGGTGAAAATCACTTCCACTTAAATTTCCCTACATACAACTACATTAGATCGTAGTTTTATAATATTTATTATAATTATAACCTCTCTAATATTCTAACTTGTCAAAACTATGGTGACCTTGGTACACTTCCCTCAAAGCTTTTTGAGCACAGGAATAAATTATTACAACAAATCAAGTAATTTCTTAAGGTCCAATAGACTAAAGTTGGTCTAAGGGGACATTAACCATCATCTTCATCATCATAATCATCAGAAGATTAGACACTTGTCATAACGTTGGGTGCTCGAAGCCGTAATCAAATTTCACAGAACTGCATGTTCTCATTGAGATCTATGAAATGCCTCCATATCTTTGAATTTCCATCGTATTTGACACCTTATCATGCCACGAAGATAACCAATCTTTTTTCCCCATGATTGTGTGCCTACAATTACATGAAAAATGTTTAAATGACAATCATATCACAAATTTATCTAATAACTTGTAAATAAATAGTTTCAAAATATTAAATAAAATTATTATTTTTAATATAATGGTTAGCTTTTGAAGCAAAAACATATTTCCCAAAAGAGTTGGATCCATTTGTGAAGAGCTAGGATTTTTCATCACTTTACAAAGCTTAATTCCAATAGCCTAGAGCCATGAATAACCACCTATGATCACACCTAAGTGGATCATATCAAGTGACTCAAGTTCAATACTCTTAAGAGCATTTTTAACAACTTAAATGCTCTTGAGTTATGGTATCTTAAACCATGCTTAAACAATACTTAAAATTCATTGTCAACAAAGGATGGGCATTTCTAACCTAAAGAAAGAAAAATATTTAGATAGCTCATAAGAGATCCAAGCAAGTTTGACTAGCTGATGGAATACAAAATATCTACCGAAGGCAGATACTAGAATGTGGCATTGTATTTTAAGAAAGACGAACTCGTCTTGAATCTTAAACATTCTGCTTCATAAATGGTGGATATCTCTCCACGCAATTTGCACACCCTTTTTGGCTTATAAAGTAAATATTTAATAAATACAGCTGGCCCCGGCCCGAAACGAATGAAGCAGAACGCTGGCCGACTTTGCGTTTCATCACTTTGTATTCCGATATTGTCTGACATGGATGATAATGACACCACATTCCTTTAAATGCATGTTCAGTTAAAGTGTTCTCATTGGCTAAAAAGTAATTAGATTATTACATAGATAAACCTACCCTACACTTATGGTGGCAGAAAACACTACCTTAACTCAATGGTTATCTAGTTTACCGAATTTTTTTCGTCAGAGAACTCAAATAAAATGGGAAAAGAAAAAGCACCCAAGATTCCTTTCAATTTCTTTATGTCAGTGACATTTTATAGATTTCTCTTGCTTTTGCTTTTCAATGGTTATTTAGTTGATCGACACTTTTTTGCAGGGAACTCCACTAAAATGGGAAAAGAAATAGACTCCAAAATTCGTTTCGATTTGACAGTTTATAGATTAGTTTTCGAAATTCCGTAGTCTTTGTGTAGGTCAGCTTCGTTGTGAGTGGCTTGAATGAAATTAAACATATGACAAAGCACTTAAACCCGTCGTCGAAATCTGGAGCAACCATTGAGTGCATCTTGAAAATCACTAAATTTGAAACTAGACTTCCTTCTTTTCTTTGATAGGAGTTTAGTAACGACTAACTACAAATAAGAAAGCCATACCATGTGCGTGTGTGCGGTTCATGTAGAGGTTGTCTGCCATGAACTCGTGGATTCGCGGTTGGACGAGAAATTATAAAGAAAATAGAATAGCCACTGGAACGACAATGAAGAAATTTTGGCGATGCTGCAGAACTGAGTGGAAGTGTTGTGTCCACAGACATGCCCTAATTAGAGCAGGTCACATTAAAGTATGGGAGGGATGCAGACCAAAGTGCAAAGGTATCAAGACCTATGAGGGAAGCAGACAAAAGTACAAAGGGATTTAGACCTATATAGCACATAAAAGTGACATTAAAGTATAGGAGGGGTGCAGACCAAAGTACAGGCTTATAGCACATAAAAGTGACTGATGTCTATCAGGCATATTCATACCTTTCTCTTGTAAAAAACTTTCAGAAGAATAGTTGTTTTGAATAATGTATTTTGAATGCTGTATAGCAAAACGCCAGCGAGCTCTCATCATAACCACGGTCTGTCTTCGTTCAAACAAAAAGTCAGCAACGACATAAGCAAAGGTAATGCCTTCTAGACGTTATCAGAATTCCCACTAATTTATTACAATCTCTCTATTAAACAATTTATTCTGCGTAGGTAGAGGTTATAGAGATAAATAATTCTCAAAATGATGTTAAGAAAAGAAAAGTATTACAAGAAAAATGATATTTTAGCTTTATATCAGGATCACTATTTCAAAAGAATTTAGAAAATTTCAATTTTCAAATAAAGGTATAAAAGTGGTCATAATGTGAGGATATGCAATTGGTGCTAATATTTGTGATGCAAAAGTATTGTTTATAAAAAAAAGTTTATGGTGGTAAATGATTACGTGGCATTTCATGGTGTATGGTGCAAAACAACAAAATCAAAATCAATACTAGGTGAGTTGATATTTTTTGGTGCAAAACATCAAAACCATTCCAAAATAGATTAATACTTTCTCATACAAAACACCATTATTATTATTTATTGCATACAAAACAAGGAATGATGAAAAGTACCATAAAATAATAAGAAATCCAAAAATAATATATATAGATAGATAGAAAGGTTGATTATAAGTTAGTTATTATTATTATTATTATTATTATAAATAGTGCAAATAATTATAAAGTAACAAATTTTGTAAAAAACATAACTATGTCATATTTAGCCAGCTTGTGTTTTTTATTGGGTTTATTATTAATGTCATATACTGTTTAATGTAAATTGTCATTCATGAAAATATATGCAAATAAAACAATTATAACAACATATTTTTTATTGATAAGAAATATTGCAAAAGCCAAATATAATTGTTAAAACATTTTTTATCTTAATCATTCTTTATTAAATATATCCATCATACTAATATAATAACCTTAATCTCAGAAAATAAGTTTAGATTGAGTTAGTCATTTTAATCCATGACTTTAATTCATGATCAAAGTTCAACAATTCACTATAAAGAAGAAAAATCATAATGCTATTTTAATTCATTTACAATTAATAATCACAAATAAATAGTTGTCAAAATTATAAATTATAGTTTAAGTATTTATTAGATGAATTTATTAATTAAGCAATATTAAAATTAATATAATTATAGACATCTTATAAGTATTTATAGAAATAATTTTTTTTTAATATGAGTAGAGAAAATTAATAATGATTTTTCTTGATTTATTGTATTGTGAAATAAACACATATACATATCATTTTAAATAAAATAATTATAACCAACTATTTTAAAAATTTAATTAATATTATTTAAAATAGAGTTAAGATCCTTTTTATGAATCTGTTTACACCAACACTATTAATTTAATAATAATGAGCTTTATATATATAATTTAGTAATTAATTAAAAGTAATAATTAAATTAATAAAATTTAAAATTGATACACATTTTTCATATTAAAATCTGTACTTCTCAATAAGATAAACGTGTCTTTAACCAATTATTAAAAAATATATCCTCACATGTTATTAATTACACAATTTCACTTATTTCATAATATGAGTCGTGCTGAGTGGTGGCTGCAAAGCGACCTAAAACCATGGACAGGTTAATAATTACCAATTTACCATGTCCGAATTGCTTCTCTCCATAATCTCCCGATGCTAATTTTTGGCGTAAAACACCATAAGGTCTTGCAATTTGGGCTACAAAATAAGGAAAATTACGAAAAGTTAATAATCAAGTCAACAAAATACAATTTAATGTAATGAAAGAACAAGTGGAATAAGCAACAAAGTTGCTTAGTACCTGCCTTCTAAGAAGAGATTGAAAATATAGGATAATTTTGCTATAAAAATATATGATAAAACAAATATAATTACAATTTGAAAGAAATTAAAACAAAAATGAATTAAAAAATGTCCATTTAAATACGATATAGGTTATTGCAATGTAGCATAAAACAAGCATATTCAAGCTTCCTTACATACTTCTAGTAATATTCTTGACTTATGCTATAAAAATATGCAAGTTTCTTTATAGACTAGCATAAATAGGAAATGAGAAATAATAGCTTATAAGACTATAAATCAATATCATTGTTGTGAGAATAGTTTATTTATATTTTATTATAAATTTATAATTTAAATTTAAAATAAATTTAATTATTTTAAATTGAAAAAAAATATTTTTTTGTTAAATATTTTGAATAATGGATTTTCCAAGAATAATTTATAGATAGTTCAAAATAAACTATTGTTATCAAATAACATGGGAAAAAAACATGAAACTTAACATAAAATAAACAAAAAAAATAACATTGGCAAAAAGATTTCAACCCTGTGGATAAAACTCGGCCAAAGCAATGACTCTATGAATAAATAAGCTTGGTTACGTCTAATGCAATGAAAAAACATTTGTATTCGTGGTTAAACATTGTGGAAAAAAGAAAGAGATTGAGTGTTGGAAGTTCGGTGAAGGCCGAGGAAGCAACGTAATAAAGATATTGAAAAGGGTTATGGATAAGAGGAGGAGAACCCAACAATGGCATGTTAGTGGTGGACGTAGATCGGATGAATCAACAAGCTACATCGATGGGATAAAGATAGAGATTGCGAGATCACAAATCAAAACTGGCTCAATGTATACACAATCGTACATTTTTTTGTTGTAACATTATTTCTTTCTATCATTCCCACCAACATCACAACCATGATCCGCCCTAGCAATACCAGAAACTCCTCCTCGATATTCTTAGTCTCAGCGTTCCCATCATTCCAAAACGGAGGAGGAAGGAGATTGCATGCGAGAAGAGAAAGGGCGTTAAAGCATTGCTTCTTGTATAAGGCATTGAAATCAAAATGTAAGAACGTCCCATCTTTGTCTCTTTGCATATGCTGTAGCAGCCGCCCAGATTCAGAAGATTCAAGCACAGAAAGCAGAAAGGTATTAGGGCACTTCACTAAATTGTCAAGTACGTTGATTCTATCAATTCCTGCAGTAGGAAGGTTGGAGGGGGCGGAGTCAGTGTTATGGGCAGTAGGGGTGTTGGCAGCAATAGTTACCGTGCATGAATGTGGGCACTTCCTGGTAGCTTATCTGCAGAATATCCGTGTAAATAAATTCGCCATTGCCTTTGGCCCAATGATGTTGAAATTTAATCTGAGAAACGTAGAATGCTTTCTGAGAGCCATTCCGCTGGGAGGGTATGTGAGGTTTCCAGATGGTGAGCAGGATAGCGATATAGACCCAGATGATAAGGATTTACTGAAAAACAGGCCGGTTATAGACCGTGTCATTGTGACGATTGCAGGCGTGGTGGCCAATATATTGTTGCTGTACACTATTCTTTTCGTGCAGGTTTTGACGGTTGGTTCCCCGAGTCTTCTCCTCTTCTGCAGCTGTTCGTGACGGGATGGAGTCCGGTGACGTGGTGCTGGGAGTTGACTGTCGTCTCTTTAGCGTGAGTGAGGCAGAGGCAGTTTTTGATCTAGTTGATGTGATCAAGAAGAATCCTGGGAAGACGCTTTCGTTTTTGGTGGAGAGGAGGCAAAGGGATGTTAGGCAGATTCTAGTCACGCCGGATGTGTCAATGGAAGACGTTACTGGAAAAATTGGGGTGCAACTTGCCCCCAATGCCAAAATCATTAAGGTCCCGGCCACTGATCTTGCAGACGCCACTGTTAGGGGGAGCAAGGAGTTCAGGAGGCTGTTGTGGATTGTCTTTGATGAATTGAAGCAGGTTTTTCTTAATTTTTCTCAGACTGCCACTAAAGTTTCCGGGCCGGTGGCCATCGTCGCTAGTTAATATACTTCATATTAATAAAATTAATTACTGATGTCAACTAGCAATGGGATATAAAATTAATTACTGATGTCAACTAGCAATGGGATATAAGTATATGCTAGTTAGATATGATGGCAATGGGATATAATTTTTATTTTTTTAATTTTATTATTATGATGTCATTGTTGCCACATGTCAACTCAAATCCAAATAACAAATTCCAAAGTTTACATCATCTTCTATCCACCAATAAGTTGTTTACAAAATAGTTTTTTAACAAAATTAAAAAAAATATTTTACAAATCCCTAAGTTATACTTTACAAAACAGATTTTAATTTTTTTGATAAAGAGCAACTAATACAAAGTCAAAAGAGTTTGACTTGCAGCCGATTACAATATACCCTACCTGCGGCAGGTATAAATAAAAATTAAAATTATAACGATTCATTAATATATAATTCAATAAACTTAATATCTCTGATGGAAGGAATGTAAATCACTTCTTTTTTTTTCAAAGGAAAAAATACAAGTCTTTGTTATTCATAGGAATCAAAAGACATCATTTACATATACCATCTTTATGACTGAAGGAAATATAGAAAACCAGAACATCACATAGACATAAGATGTAACAACTCTGTCTACTGCCATCCAGAATAAAGAAAAAAAGTCTGATCATAGCAGACTTTTCTCATCATTCCTGATATATCAGGTTAGAATACGCTGAGTAAGATCGAATATGATCATCAAACAGGCATTCCTGAGCAAGAATTGCTAGCTAAAATGTCTCATACATAACAGACAAAGATGGTCAATCAAATGCTAAAAGTCAAAAGCTGAAAAACATGAGACTCAGCAACACTAAAAAAGAACAAATTGGCCATGCTTTATAACCATACCATCCAAATTTTCAGAGAAAGTTCCATATCCCATATAAAATTTCAGGGTCTGTTTAGAGAGTCCATCTACTAGCAAGTTATGCTCATGGAATATGTGTTTGAAAATCATCGGAGGGGCCATTTGAAGCATATTTCTTATATCATCACACCAATGCATCAGTGAAGAAACATAAAGCGCAGAAAGTCTGTTGAGCCAAGATATAATAACCATAGAGTCACCAAAAATCAAATGCATTGGAAGACCCATCATTAAACTCACTCTAAGAAGTGCCCAAAGAGCCAATAATTCTGCTCTAGTGTTCGTGCTGGAACCAAATCCCATAGAGAAACTGAAGAAATGAGTATCATTTAGATAGATCACAAAACCTGAGCCACCTATATTCTCTGCAGCAGCCCCATCGAAAAATCCACAAGGTTCAGGGGTTTTGAATCAATATTCTGAATTTTTTGAATTTTTATTGGAGCTGGGTATGAATTTAAAAAACCTTCAACCCTAGAAATAAGAGTAGAGAAGGCAGGTTTCTTATTTTCAAAAAGATAGTTATTTCGAAGAAGCGAGATACCCCAGAAGATAGATAGTGGAAGATATCTAAAAGGAGATGAGCATGCAAAGGAGCTAAACCACTGAGACAGAAAGGATGGGATAGTATTGTAGAAAGGAAAGGAGAACCCATAATTAGCTGCGAAATGTGCGAGAATACACATAGTGAAGTGGAAAGCCAAAAATATATGATATATATCCTCTATATTCCTTTCACACAGAACACAACGAATCAGGCCTTCGAACCCTCTATTCTGAAGCTGATCCCAAGTTAGAATCCGACCTCTAGCCAATAGCCATGTAAAACATGCTATTTTCAGAGGTATATTTTGAGTCCATGAGAAATCCAGAGTAGGTTCTTGAATCCTTGAACAACTGACTGAGAGAATATAATCGAATCCTTTTGCAGCAATTAAAGGGCCAACATAATTATTATGTGACCAAAGAAGAGAATCGCGCTGTTTAGAAAGACGGATTCTGCCAAATTCTAGCCCCCTGATAAAATTATCCCAAAGAGTTTTTCATTCACCACAAAGATCAGGCTCCTCAGCCATGAACCAGTAGCCCGAAGCAAAGGAAGTATGATTCCTAGCTTGGGATGGGGAGCAAATCCCGTAGTCTTCCAAGTAATCTCTCAAGTCTCTCGATAGAATAAAAGAGGAGCCCATACCAACAACAAGATCCGCACCTAGACGGATAGCAAAACCATTTCCAACATGCCAAAGAAGCCCTTTACCAATCCACGGTAAGGTAGTGATGAAACCTCTCCAAATTATCGAGGCATTCCGAATTTTGAAGCTTTTTTCCCTGAACCAAGAATGCAAAATCTTGTTTTTCATATATTTAACAGAGATGAGATGATGCCAGATGCCATTGCTGTTAAGAGCAAGCCAAAAACTTTTCATTCTCAAATATAGACTGAAGCTGGGAAGGTGCTTTATTCCCCAGCCACCAAGAGAAGTAGGACGTGCCAGAAGATGCCAGTCTGCAGGATGGAATTTTTTAATCTTTAATGAAGAGCCCCAAAGAAAAGAAAATATTAGTTTTTTGAGCTTGTCAAAGATTGTGGAGGGCATCGGAACAAGAGCCAACTAGAAAACAGGTAGACTCGACAGAACTAATCGAATGAGGACTAGACGTCCACCAATAGACAGGAGCCGGTTTGTCCAATGGGAGATTATCTTCTCAAATTTAGAAACAATCCAGTACCAATCCTTTACCAGATAACCCTAAGTCTTGAGGAAGTATCCTAGATAATTGAAACCCTTATTAAGATAATCAAATCTGTAAGGAAGGAGACCAGTAATTCTTCAGAGAAGCGACTCATCCAAATCATTATGAAGAAAACAGGATTTATTCATATTTATACACATGCCGGAGGTCTCACAAAATGTATCAATGATGACTTTGAAAGCCATCCATTCCTCAAAAGAACCTAGACCAAATAAGATCACATCATCTACAAAAAGTAAATGAGTGAGGAAGAGTTGAGACGAAATCTTGATCCCTTTAATTTTACCATTCCTTTTGGCATCTTCGATCAAAAGGCTAAAACCTTCTATAACCACGATGAACAACAGGGGAGACAATGGACAGCCCTGCCTGATTCCACGAGTAGCCGAAAAAAGGTAGTAGGAGAACCATTTACGAGGAAAGCAAAGTTAGCAGAAGAGATACAGCCCAAAATCCAATTCACCCCAACAAGAGGAACCCCGATTTGAATAAGAATAAGACGGATAAAGGTCTAATTAACCCGCTCAAAAGCTTTTGACAAGTCCAACTTAAGGATGAGAGCACATCTCTTGTTTGTTTTAACAGTATGTAAAACTTCCTTTGTTATGGCTATGGGCTCGAGGATCTAGCGGTCACATCTCCATAGCATTCTTATTCCGTGGCTTATGATAAGCTTATTGTTTTAAGTTTATTCTATGGGCAAGAGAGAAAAAACCTAGATTTTCAAATGTTTTGAAATAGTTAGAAAATGAGGGTTGGTTGTTTTTCTAAATATTTCTAATTATATATTTTAGTAATTATTATATTAAATATTTTAGTAATTATTATACTAACTATTCTAGTAGCTATTATTTTTATAAATAATTTTAATAATGATTGCATTTTTTTTGAGATGGAAAGAAAAATTTCCATTCATTCCATGGAATGTTTTTTTTTTTAATATTTATTAACCATTTTAAAAGGTTGTATAATCTTTCTAATGTTAGAAAAACAAAGATCTCACCATATAAAGAAAATAGATAATTACAACTTAAAAAATTAAAACAATTAATATTAAAAACTTTAACTATATACCTTCTTAAACTAGTTGTTGAAAGTATAAATTATCAATATACCTTCTTACATTATTTGTCCAAAGTATAGATTACCATGCTCATGTTCAATAATGCCATTATTTTCATATCTTGAGGTTTTCCCCCTCTCCTTCAACTGATGCATGATCAGGAGCTTGATGAGACTATGATGGTACAGACTACTACCCATAGGGTTGATCGTATTTTTCATGACTTGGTTTGACAGATTTTCCAAGATATTAAGGAAATAGAACAAAAAATTAAGAAACTTTTTATTGACAAAATGTGCCAATAATCGGAAATGGAAAGCTTAAAACATAGTGAACTTACCTTCGCAAGTTATGAGGCGAATGATAATGGAAAACGAATTAAGATATTCTTGCTTGACCCATTCTCTGTGAAACCCTTTTGTACCTGCAACATGCTGATAACATGGCTTGAGAGCGAAATCATGGAATGACCGAGGGAGGAAAAAATGTTTGTGCCAACGGGTACCTTCCTTGAGAAGCTTTGTAGCTATTGAAATGGAATATTCGGTCACTAGAAAAGTGAGGTAGCCAACCATAACCACCTTACCATTGAACCCTTTTGTGAATAACAGTGAATTTTCCTCATCATATCCTTGTAGAAGGTGGAGGAACAAGTTCCACCCTGCTCGAAAGAAGATCTCCCGACTTTCCTCGAACTCTGGAATCTATAACAGGTCTCGATAACTCTGAGGCTTGAGGCACCTAAGAATTGTTTAAGTAGAGGTATAAGTATAGGGGGTTGCATAGGATACAAAGGAATGACATCTATATGGCTCTGCTAAAGTGAAGGTAAGTAAAAATGAGGGTAAGGATCCTGAGTTTAAAACTCGATCCGTTTGAGTGTCTTGAACAATTGTGAGATCGTGGTTTTTCACACTTGAGCAGTCACGCTAGGGTTCAATACTTTGAATCGTGTGCCCTAATGATTATTTTGTATGGTTATGAATTATTCAACCATGTCCAAAGTAAACTTTTGACAGGTTGAATGAATTACTCATTATGGGATTTATAAAATGCATTTAAAAATCATAATGACTTTAATTAATAGAATGATAGAAGAACTAATGATTTCCGCATATGACTTGATGAGAGGGTAAGGGTAATAATAGTCGAAAAGATCCTGGAAATCATATCATATCAACATGGGGTTAAGTGATTCATTGGATGAGGTCGAGGTGAGTTCCAATGAAATCATAGTGTTTTTATGAGCATAGAAATGAGACCTAATAGTCATAGGTATGGTTTAGTTGATTAAACTCTTTGCCCATAATTGAAACTAAAAAAAATTAACACCTTGACATATTTAGTCATGCTGTTATAATGTTACAGTTTCATTCAGATCATCATTTGGCACTCCATTCGGATTGGCATTCGACCCCTCCTAGGATCCTTCATATGGACCCTCTGTACAAAATGCACTTTGCTGGATTTGAGTGTTGTTGATTATGCAGTGAATTTTTCTGGGCTATCAGCACACAAAAGGATGATGTAAACCAGATTTATTGAAACATCAGTTGTGCTCTTCTTTATTCATCATGGATTGGAACAATTTTCTGCTACTTGCATTATCCTGAAAACACTTATCATTTTGTCAGAGATAAATGAATCTTTCTATAAATAATTAGAAAGCAAAGACATTTTTAACCTTCCCCCAAACCAAAAATATGGTTTGTCCTCAAGCCATCAAAGAAAAACTGATTGATTTCCAAATAGTTTAAGAAATAATTCTAAAATGACATTATTATTTTTATAAGAACAAGAAATACTAATTAGTAAATGGAGATAATTCAAATATGTACATTCATAAAAAAAATAACACTACTTGGGAAGACCATATGAATAATGATAGTATAATTGATACGAAAAATGCCATAGGAAAAATAGTCATCCATTACTCATTTTAAGGATCTCTTATGATCCTAAGAATATAGATAAAGTTCACTGTGGATTTTGTGAGATTTCTATCATTATGGGTCCCATTTCTAGGATAATCATATCCTAGGTATTGTTTGAACTAGATGACCGGGTCCAAGTCCAACTTATAACCATTCTCTAATGACAGTATAAATAATTGGACTAAATATGTATTTTATATATACTTAGGTTTTTTATGAGTCGTATGTATAGGAATGCATTAAACAAATCTCTTTTAATCAATATTTCCCCACTGCTAGTAGACCTTTTCAGTACCTCGATGGGTTTATCATGGTACCATGCAAGCATAGCCCCACTGCCAATGAGCATGTTCAATACCCTGAAGGGTTTACTTGCATTTATCGAGCTTCCTTGTTTAAGATGTTACTTAGCATGGACCTACTGCTAGCGATCCTGTTCAGTAGCCCGACGGGTTTGGTTCCTATAATGATTTTAGTATGTGGAGTCCAGTTGGTACTGGAGCGTGTTAAGCTTGCTAAACACATAATTCAATTTATTTTTTTTAAGCGAACCTTATGAGTAAGGGTTTTTATAATATCTCGAATTATAGATCATGTCAAGAGAGAATAACTTAAAGTTGTTCCTTTACCTCTCTGTCTATCTTCTTCATAAAAGATCAATAATTTTCCCCACAAGTAGAATAATCACTCACTCTTTGGATACTTTTTTAACGAATGCTTAAGAGACAAGTTTTGATAATGAGTCTAGGATGAACTAGTAGCCCATGTGTGGAAGATAGAATTTTTAAAGACATGATGATTAGAGTAGGTCTTAAAAGAAATTGTTCTAATGATAAATCAGAAATGTGCATGTCTGAATCAAATACCATATATAAAATCACAAAAATGAAATTAATAAAAAATAATCATAGAAGAAAGTGGTTAGAAATGATATAAAGAACACTTTAACTTTTCACTATAAATTTCAACTTTCAACAATAATCAAAAGAAAAGGAGTTAGGATGCATTATGAGTTTTTTAGAACACTTCCGTTTCAAATAATATTTTATGAGTTGATTATAGAAATAAGGTTCTTGTAGTCAAACTGCAAAACCACTTGTTAGATGATTAAAATTTATTCATAACAAAAACATATGTACAAAGAAAAGTCACATGAAATTTATCAAAATTAGGAAAAGGAAAAGAGTCTTCATGTTTTAATTCACAAAATTCCATAACCTGATCATAAGAATGAATTCCCTGTATAAATGTAGTCAGCTTGTTAGAAATGACTTTTATTTATTTGAATAAACAAAATTATATCTACATATATATAAATGAAGATATCCCAAAATAATTTAAGAACCAGGAGAAGGAGGAATGACCTCCTCTTCAATCAACTCCATCTCCTTTTGCTGTAAGGAATTCTGTACAAAATCTTGTTTAGATATTGGTCGATGATAAAGTCTAAGTCTATGTCATCCATTTACAACAAAGGAAATTTGTGAATCATCAATTGTCTTAATTTCTACTGGCCCATTATCAAAAGATATAACTACATCATATGGACCCATCCAACGGGAAGTTAATTTTCCTTTGAAATTTTTATACCTTTAGTCGAATAGTAATGCCCAATCCCTAGTATTAAACTACTTTTTCTTGCTAAATTTATCATGCCATTTTTTTAATTGATTTTGTATTAACATTGTTCTTTCAAGTGCATCTTGTCTAATCTCATCTAACTCATTAATCTGTAAAACCCATTGTTTCTGTTCCTCTTCCAAATCCATGCCTAATTGTACAGCCATACAAAAAGTCTTAACTTGGAATTCGATGGGTAAAAGAACTTGTTTCCCATATACCAACTCATAGCGTGCATGTCGAGTGGTGTTTCTCCTTGTTATTCGATAGGCCCACAAGGCCTCTAGGAGTCTATCTGCCCAGTGCTGATGATGTAGCTGAATGGTTTTGGTTAATATAGCTTCCAATACCTTGTTGGTCGATTCTACCTGGCCATTAGCCTGTGGGTGGTAAGGTGAGGACTTGCAACTTCAGATGCCATACTTTGTGGTAAGTTATTTGATCAATTTGGAGATGAATTGAGAACCCTGATTAGTGACAATTTCCCTAGGCACACCAAACTGAGTAAATATCTCTTCATATATAGATTCTACCACAGATTTCTTTGTGGCTCGAAACAAAGCTTTAGCTTCTACCCATTTGGTGAAATAGTGTGTGGAAACCAGGATAGATGTCTTTTTGCGGGACATGGGGAAGATTGACCCTACAAAATCAAGAGCCCATTTATCAAAAGGCTCAATCATGACCTAAGGCTGTAAGGGAATCTCGTCAGATGACATAGGTCTAGCCATTCTTTAGAAATTGTCACATGCTCTAACATACTTGGAAGCATCCTTGAAAATGCTTGGCCCATAATATACATAATGAAACAATTTGTATGATTTCCTCTTGTTAGAAAAGTTACCACCACATGGCCCATCATGGCATGCATGGAGGATTTCTATCATCTCATCCTCTTGTATGCATTGTCTCTAAATAAGATCTGGGCCAGTATGAAAAAGCTCATTTTCAACCCAAGATTAGTTAGAACTCTTGGAATATAACTCAATGTTTTGTGTGTGGAGACAAGTGGCTTGGTAACATCCCAGTTGCTAAATAATTAGCAATGTATACAAACCAAGGAGCTTGAACATACACAACAAATAGCTTTTCATCAAGGAAAGTATCATCAAATGGTTTAGCACTATCATCATCTTGAATATGTGAGAGGAAATATTCTATGGAATTCTCTCGACCAGGTCAATCTACAACGGTGATTTTAAACTCTTGTAATACAAGAAGCCACCGAGTCACCCCACCATTGGTAATTGGTTTGTTCATAAAGAATCTAATGGAAGACTTTCCTGTATGCCCAAAAAATTCGTATCCTATAATGTAATGGTGAAACTTGTTGATAGCATAGACTACTTCCAAAAACTCTTTTTCAGTGACAGTGTAATTCAGTTCGGAAGGAGTCAAATTCTTTCTAACAAAGTAGATGGCATAAGATGCTTGGTCTTCCTTTTGACCTAGGACCCCTCCCATGGTCATGTTAGAAGCATTAGTGGATATATGGAAAGTAAGGAACCAATCAGGACCCCTAATCATTGGTGCCACTGATAAATTATCCTTTAAGACCTCAAAAGCACTTTGACAAGATTTGGTCCATTGGAATTGTGCATCCTTCATAAGTAGCTTAAAAATGGGTGCAACTATTTTAATAAAATTTTCAATAAAACGCCACTAGTAGCCTGCATGGCCAAGAAAGCTCCTTACCTCCTTTTGAGTTTTTGGTGAGGGAAGATTAACAATTACTTCTATTTTGGCAGGGTCTACCTTGATCCCTTGTGAAGAGACATGATGCACCAAGACTATACCTTGTCTTAATAACATTTTAAATTTTTCATGGCTAAGAGATAAGTTTGTCTCTTGACATCAAATCAAGACCTTTTCAATATTATTAAGAGACTCCTGAAAGGAATTAGCATAGGCTATAAAATCATCCATGTACACTTCTACATAGTCATGTATAAGACGAGCAAAAATTCCTAAGACTGCCCGCTGAAAAGTGGAAGGTGCGTTACACAGGACAAATGAAAAAAATCTAAAGGCATATGTCCTTCAGGGGAAAGTAAAAGTAGTCTTATCTTGATCCTCATATTCTAGCAAGATATAATTGTATCCACTATACCCGTTGAGAAAATAAAAGTATTATTTGTCGGACAAGCTATCTAGCACTTGGTCGATAAAAGGAAAGGGAAAATAGTCTTTAAGAGTAGCCTTATTCATCTCTCGGAAGTCAACACAAATTCACCATTTCCCCATGAATTTCTTTTGGACTACCACTAGAGGAGACACCCATTTATTGTTTGATATTGGGTAGATGAAACCAACATTGAGAAGTTTTTGTAACTTCTATTTAACTATGTCCTTTAAAAAAGGATTCATCCTCCTCTAGGGATGGATTATAGGGGATATACTCACATCCATGTAAATATGGTGAATACAAGTGTCAGGGTGTATACCCTTCATATCAGTGTAATCCCATGCAAATGCTCCATCTTGACTTCTAAGGACCTTGAGCAACTTCTCTTTGTTAGTTTTCACTTAACCCTACGTTTATGTGTAGAAATTTTCTAGGGCTAACTTCACAAGGTATGGTACAATACCATGTATGCTCTTCAATTACAAAGACACATGGTGTATCCACAAACATTGAGAGGTCCAAATTTTCTTGAAACTCATATCCAAAAATTGAATGAATTGAGAAAAATACAGAGGGAAATATATACAAGCTGTTGAAGAAACAAATTGATTTAACACATTCTCAATAGTCTGCTCCTGAAGTGCCCAGGAGTAGTCACTAGGAAGGGAAAAGTATTCAAAATTTTCATCCCTGAAATAAAAATCTAACCACCACAATTTTTCAGTTACTGGTTGTGCTCGGGGGTATAAAATGATTTTCTGCATAGACAACCCATTAGAAATTGTAATTTCCTCATCCCTACATCCTATAAAGGTGTGAGAAATAGCTAACCATGGTCTTCCCAAGATAATAAGATGTCCTTCAGAAGGATCCTTTGAGTCTACTACCATGAAATGAATGGGATATTCCCATGAAGCCATCGATACAATAATGTCATCTAGAACTCCAACAGGATTTACCGTGGTGTAGTATGCTAGTTCTAGGATTGTAGGAGTAGGTCAGAGAAATTGTCCCAACTATAAAGTTTCTAAAACTATGGTGGTTATCATATTAATAGTAGATCCTAGATCAATGAGCATATATCATATGGAAATATTATTGACAATAAGGATTAATACTGGGCTTCCCAAATTTGTATGTTTTTCAATTCTAAACCCACTTGGCATACATTGTGACATCTCTCCTATAACATGAATCATGGGGGGTCTTTTTGTTTCTTTCCCAATGTTTTAATAAAGAGTTCCTTTATTACCTTGTTGTAAATTGGTATATCCTTAATAACCTGTAATAGAGGAATTTTTACACAAACATTTTTTAGTTCGTTTAAAATATCATACTCAAGATGAATCACAGGTTTTTCTATCGCTAGTCGTTATGGAAATGGAGGGGTTTTTCGTTCCTGAGTTGGTTTTTGCTGAGGATGGGTATGCACCGAAATTTTTGAAATATCCACATCCTTTAAAATAATGTGATTCATGACTTCATTTCGGATCTTTTTCTTCTTTGTCCTCCTCATGAATGGTGACTGATGACTTGGGTTTGTCATTCACAACTCTTCCATATCGTAATTGGATCTCGTGCACAGGTGCACTTGAAATAACATAGGATGGAAGAGTTTGCAAATCAATGATGTTGAGATATTGATTTAGCTTATTGTTTCGGTTAGGTATTGATTGTATAGGTAATAATCTAGGTCATGGGAGAATTGCATTTTGGAAATGATGAGGTTGTTGTGCAATAAGGGGAGTTGGAGGCACAAACCCAGGAAACAATTGTTGGGTATTGGGTGGGTGTTGAGGATAAGGATGATTAGGTGTGGAGACAGGTGGTGACAAGGGATAATATTTTCCCCTCCATCCCTTGTGGTAAATACTGATGCTGAGAAAAATGAGGAAGAGGAGGAGGGTACTGGGATGTCCAGTTCTACCAACTTGGCCTGTTC
This sequence comes from Pseudotsuga menziesii, assembly GCA_001517045.1. NCBI lineage: Eukaryota > Viridiplantae > Streptophyta > Pinopsida > Pinales > Pinaceae > Pseudotsuga > Pseudotsuga menziesii. The sequence goes on along the minus strand of LPNX010902065.1, from coordinate 341,170 downwards.
CATTGTTGAGCTTGTTGGTAGGGATGATAATAGGGTGGGGGATATGATGAAAAATTATTATATGTTGGTTGGTATATAGGTTTCCAAGGCCTCCTAGATGTTTTTGGTTGTGGAGACTGATATTCCAGATCCCAAGATATTATTCAGTCATGTTTGTACCCTATGTGTACTGTACACTCATTCCCCCTACCTTGGGGTTCGGGGGAAATTTTTTTGGGATGTGTGTTTGCCAACAGTTTTGTGGACCCATGGTATTGGTTTAACCATAGTATTTTCCCATGGTATTTCCCCCATAAAATAAAGCATTGTAACACAACTATGTATGGTATTATTTTGTATTAGAAGAGAAACTGTGAGAGCACGAAGAGGAAGTGCAACGGTTTTGCTGTAGGTTGTATCCCTTCACCTTTCTGGACTGTAATAAAAGGAATGGAAATTTATTTGTGGATGTATCCCATCATTTCGGTGAACCATGTTATATCTGTGTCTCTCTATAATGTTTTAATGTGTTTTACATCTTGTTTATGATTTAACTTTATATCTATTATTGCTCCGCTGCCCTATTTTCTAACAATTGGTATCAGAGCCAAAAGGTCTATTTGGTTGGTAAATTCACAGGAAAGAAGGGTTCCTAGTTCAAGTGGGAGCAATGGCGGAAGAAGGAAAGTTTAGGGTCAAGAAATTTAACAGCCAAAACTATCAGTTATGGAAGATGCAAATGGAGGACTATCTTTACTAGAAAGATATGTACTTGCCATTGGGTGGAAAAGCAAAACAGTTGATGGCTATGAAGGATGAAGAATGGGAGGTTCTTGATAGAAAGGCACTGGGAACAATACAACTATGCCTGGCTTCATCAGTGGCCTTCAATATTTCGAAAGAAAAAACAATAGAGGGTGTGATGAGCACATTGAGCAAGCTCTACGAAAAACCCTTGGATTCTAACAAGGTATTTTTAATGAAGCATTTTTTTAATATGAAGATGTTGGAAGCTAGATCTGTTGCTGACCATTTAAATGAGTTTAATAGACTTACTAGTCAGTTAAGTTCTATAAAAGTGAAAATTGATGATGACATTAGGGATATTCTAATATTGTACTCATTGCCAAAACGTTGGAATAGCTTTATCATGGATGTAAGTAACTCTGTCCCTAGTTCACACACTCTTAAGTTTGATGATGTTGTTGGTGTTATTCTTAGTGAAGAAATGCGAAAAAAAAAAGTGAAACATCAAGTAATGCATTGACCATAGAGAGAAGAGGGAGACAAAATGAGACAGGAAGGATCCCAAGAACTTGTAGCAAGTATAAAAAGGGAAGATCCAAGTCTAGATTCAGAAAAATACAGTGTTGAAACTGTGGTAAGAAAGGACATTTGAAGAAAGGTTGTTGAGCACCAAAGAAGAAAGGTGAGAGGTAGCAAGAGACTACTCAGGAAACAAATATAGTAGGTGATGTGTTACAATATTCTTTCTTTCTTGCATTAGATAATACTAGCAATTACTAGGTAGTAGATTCAGGGGCTTCATGTCATGCTAAACCCCATAGGAAATTCTTTCATGATTATGTTCAAGGTGAGTTTGGGCATGTGTTATTGGGGGATGATGGACCATGTAAAATTGCTGGAAAGAGTAAGGTACGGATTAAGTTAAATAATGGAAATTATTGGCTACTAAAGGATGTAAGAAACATTCCTGCTATGAAAAGAAATCTAATCTCAACACGGTAGTTGGGAGATAGAGGCTGTTTGTCTATGTTTGGAGAAATGTGGTGGAAGATCACTAAATGATCACTGGTAATAGAAAAAGGAGATAGGGTAGGTACGTTATATTTATGTCCTCATAATACTGATTATTCTATCTCAGTATCTTCCATAGAAATAGGTGCAGCGTTGTGGCATCATAGGCTTAGCCACATGAGTGAGAAGGGGATGCAAATTCTCCACTCAAGGAAACTACTTCGAGATCTAAAGCAGGAAAGTTTGGAATTCTATGAGAACTATGTTTATGGAAAATAAAAAAGAGTTAGATTTCTCAGGGCTGGGAAAAAAAAGAAGAGTGAAAAGTTAGAGCTTGGCCATACAGATGTATGGGGACCAAATGAAGGACAATCTCTTGGTGGCTCTCATTATTATGTTACTTTTATTCATGATGCAACTAGGAAAACCTGGGTTTATTGCATTAGACAAAAATCTAATGTGTTTCATACTTTTAAGAAGTGGAAAGATTTGGCTGAGAATGAGATAGGAAAAAGGTTGTAATGTCTCAGAGCTGATAATGGAGGAAAGTACTGCAACGAGGTGTTTGGCAGTTACTATTCACACAATGAGATTCAGAGAGAGAAGGCAGTAGCTGGAGAGCCACAAGAAAATGGTGTGTGAGAAAGGATGAACAGATTTATCATGGAGCGTGCAAGGTGTATGAGATTGCATGCAGGTTTTCCCTTACAGTTTTGGGCTGATGTTGTAAACAATGTTGTTTATTTAATAAAGAGAGGGCCTTCAAGCGCTTTGGATGGTGTCATTCCAGAGGAGGCATGGATAGGTAAATAGGTAAAATACTCGTTTTTGAGAACTTTTGGTTGTGAAGCATTTTTCCATATTGAGAAAGATGATAGAACAAAGCTTGAGGATAAATACAAGAAATGTACATTTATTGGATACGGGGTTGATGATTTTGGTTATCGCTTATGGGACATTAAAAATAAAAAAATCATTAGGAGTAGAGATGTAGTATTAAATGAAAATTTCATGTACAAAGATCAATTCCAAGGAAAGAAAGAAGAAAAGGAAAACAAATAATACACAGTGCTTAATGAAATCAAAGAAAATGAAGTTCCAAAGGCACCAGAAAATCAAGAGCAGCAGTAGGTACTTGAAACACCTACAACTGTAAGAAAGTCTACCAGGTTAAGTAAACCCCCTGAATGATTCTCTCCTTTACTGTATTATTTATTGATGACTGATTCTAGTGAACCAGAATGTTATGAAGAAGCAATGCAGGTAGAAACTAGAAAGAAGTGGGAGCAAGGCATGGATGAGGAGATGGACTCATTCATAAGAAACTAGAATTGGGATCTAGTTAAGTTCCCTGTAGAAAAAATGACACTGCAGAATAAATGGGTTTATAGGTTGAAGGAATAAGATGGAGGCAAGAGGCGGTATAAGGTTAGACTTGTTGTAAAGGAGCTTGCTCAAAATAAAGGTATAGACTTTGATGAAATATTTTCTCCTGTTGTTAAAATGACTTCAATTAGAACTATTTTAAGTCTAGTTGTGGTAGAAGATTTGCATCTGGAATAGTTAGATGTAAAAACAACATTTCTCTATGGGGATTTTGAGGAAGAGATTTATATGCAAAAGCCACAAGGGTATGAGGTCAAAGGGAAGGAGAATTTGGTTTGAAGGTTGAAGAAGAGCTTGTATGGCCTGAAGCAAGCTCGAAGGCAGTGGTATTTGAAATTTGATAAGTTTATGACAGAACAAGGTTATGATAGATGTCATTCTGACCAATGTGTTTATTTCAAGAGGCTAGATAACATAAGATTTATTATCTTGTTATTGTATGTGGATGACATGCTTTTTGCAGGCTCTAAGGTGCAGGATATAAATGCACTCAAAAGAAAACTAGCTAAATAATTTGCGATGAAGGATTTGGGTGCTGCAAAGCAAATCCTTGCTATGAGAATAACAAGAGACAGGAAAAATCACAAATTGACGTTGTCTCAAGGTGAGTACATAGAAAAGGTGTTGCAGAGGTTTAGAATGCAAAATGAAAAAATAGTCAGTACACCTTTCGCTAGCCATTTCAAACTAAGTAAGGATATGTGTCCAGAGACACAGGAAGAGATAGATTACATGTCCAAGATTCCCTATTCATCTGCGGATGGAAGCTTGATGTATGCTATGGTGTGCACAAGACCAGATATTGCACATGTAGTGGGAGTTGTGAGCAAGTATATGAATAATCTAGGTAAAGAGAATTGGAAAGAAGCACAGTGGATTCTTAGGTATTTGAGAGGTACCACTTCACCTGCATTATGTTTTGGAGGTTCATAAACTGTTCTACAGGGATATGTTGATGCCGATATGGCTGGTGATAAAGACAACATGAGGAGCACCACAAGGTATGTGTTTACTGTGGGTGGAACAACAGTAAGTTGGATTTCAAAACTGCAATAGGTTGTTGCACTTTCAACAATGGAAACAGAGTATGTTGCTGCTACAGAGGCCATTAAGGAGATGATTTGGTTGTAGAGGTTCATGGAAGAATTAGGTAAGAAGTAAGAGAATAGTACATTGTACAATGACATCCAGAGTGCCACTCATGTTGCAAAGAACTCAACCTTTAATTCAAGGAATAAACATACAAAACTCAAGTACCACTTCGTAAGATCTGTTCTAGATGAAGAACTGTTAAAACTGGAAAAGATACATACTCGCCAGAATCCTACACACATGTTGACAAAGGGAGTAACCAAAGATAAACTGAGTTCCTGCTCGGTTTCTATTGGCCTTCAGGCATGAAGGTGAAAATAAGAAATTTTCCTAGTCCAAGGTCAGGAGCATAGTCCAGTAAGTGCAATAGCGGTGGAGTTATTGTGATCAGTCTCCAAGTGAGAGATTGTTGGTTGTGGAAGCTGATATTCTAGATCTAGAGATATTATTCAGTCATGTTTGTAACCTAGGTGTACTATACACTCATTCCCCCTACCTTGGGGTTCAAATGAATGTGTGTTGGCCAACAGTTTTGTGGACCCATGGTATTGGGTTAACCTTAGTATTTTCCCATGGTATTTCCCCCATAAAAGAAACCACTATAACATGACTGTGTATGGTATTATTTTGTATTGGAAAGAGACTATGAGAGCATGAAGATGAAGTGCAATGGTTTTGCTACATGTTGTATCCCTTCATCTTTCTGGATTGCAATAAAAGAACTTGCAATTTCTTTGTGGATGTAGCCCATCGTTTGGTTGAAACACGTTATATCTGTGTCTCTCTGTAATGTTTTAATGTGTTTTGTATCTTGTTTATGATTTAACCGTATATCTATTATTGCTCTACAGTCCTGTTTTCTAACAATTGGTATCAGAGCCAAAAGGTCTATTTGGTTGGTAAACTCACAGAAAAGAAGGAATCCTAGTTCGAGTTGGAGCAATGGCAAAAGAAGGAAAGTTTACCGTCGAGAAATTTGACGGCCAAAACTATCAGTCATGGAAGATGAAAATGGAGGACTATGTTTACGAGAAGGATCTGTACCTGCTAATGGGCAGAAACGCAAAACAGTCGGTGGATATGAAGGATGAAGAATGGAAGGTTGTTGACAAAAAGGCACTGGGAACAATATGGTTGTGCCTGGCTTCATTTGTGACCTTCAATATTTCGAAAGAAAAAACAATAGAGGATGTGATGAACGCATTGTGTAAGCTCTACAAAAAACCCTCGGCTTCTAACAAGGTATTTTTAATGAAGCATTTATTTAATATGAAGATGTTGGAAGGTGGATCTATTGCTGAGCATTTAAATGAGTTTAATACACTTACCAGTTAGTTAGGTTCTGTAAAAGTGAACGTTGATGATGAGGTTAGGGCTCTTCTAATCTTGTACTCATCGCCAGAAAGCTGGAATAGCTTGGTCATTTCTATAAGTAACTCTGTCCCTAGCTCAAACACTCTTAAGTTTGATGATGTTGTTGGTGTTATTGTTAGCAAGGAAATGTGAAGCAAATGCACAAGTGAGACATCAGGTAATGCGTTGACCATGGAGAGCAGAGGGAGACAAAACAAGAGCGGAAAGAGCCCAGGAAATCATAGCAAGTCTAAAAAGGGAAGATCCAAGTCCATATTCGAAAAAATAGAGTTCTAGAACTGTGGTAACAAAGGACATTTGAAGAAAGGCTACCGATCACCAAAGAGGAAAGGTTAGAGGCAGCAAGAGACTACTCAGGAAGTGAATGTAGCAAGTGATGTGTAACAAGATGCTTTGATTCTTGCATTAGATAATACTAGCGATTACTGGCTAGTAGATTCAGGGGCTTCACGTCATGCTACACCCCATATGAAATTCTTTCATGATTATGTTCAAGGTGATTTTGGGCATGTGTTATTGGGGGATGATGAACCATGTAAAATTGTTGGAAACAGTAAGGTATAGATTAAGTTAAATAATGGAAATGACTGGCTGCTAAAGGATGTAAGGCACATTCTTTCTATGAAAATAAATCTAATCTAAATAGAGCAATTAGGAGATAGAGGTTGTTTGTCTACGTTTGGAGAAACATGATGGAAGATCACTAAAGGATCACGAGTAATAGCAAAAGGAGATAGGGTAGTTACGTTATATTTATGTCCTCATAATACTGATTATTATATCTCTATAGCTTCCACAGAAATAGGCGTGGCTATGTGGCATCATAGGATTGGCCACATGAGTGAGAAGGGGATGCATATTCTCCACTCAAGGAAACTACTTCTAGATCTTAAGCAAGTAAGTTTGGAATTTTGTGAGAACTATGTTTATGGAAAATAGAAGAGAGCTATATTTCTGAGGGTTGGGAAACAAAAGAAGAGTGAAAAGTTAGAGCTTGTCCATATGGATGTATGGGGACCATCTCATGTACAATATCTTGGTGGCTCTCATTATAATGCTACTTTTATTGATAATGGAACTAGAAAAACTTGGGTTTATTGCATTAGACAAAAATATGATCTATCTGATTCTTTTAAGAAGTGGAAAGATTTGGCTGAGAATGAGATAGGAAAAAGGTTGAAATGTCTTAGATTTGATAATGGAGGCGAGTACTGCAGCAAGGAGTTTGACAGTTACTGTTCACACAATGGGATTCACAGAGAGAAGATAGTCCCTGGAACACCACAAGAAAATCATGTGTCAGAAAGGATGAACAGAATGATCATGGAGTGTGCAAGGTCTATGAGATTGCATGTAGGGTTTCCCTTATAGTTTTTGGTTGATGATGTAAACACTGTTGTTTATTTAATAAACAGAGGGCCTTTAGGAGCCTAGGATGGTGGCATTCCAGAGGAGTCATGGACAGGTAAAGAGGTAAAATACTCATTTCTAAGAACTTTTGGTTGTGAAGCATATGTCCATATTGATAAATATGATAGAGCAAAGCTTGAGTCTAAATCCAAAAAATGTACCTTTATTGGATACAGGGTTGATGATTTTGGTTATCACTTATGGGATCTTGAAAATCGCAAAATCATTAGGAGTAGAGATGTAGTATTCAATGAAAAGGTCATGTACAAAGATCAATTGCAGGAAACTAAATAAGAAAAGGAAAACACAGAGTACAGACTGCTTGATGAAATCAAAGAAAATGAAGTTCCAAAGGCACCAGAAAATCAAGAGCAGTAGCAGGTACCTAAAACTCCTGCAACTGTAAGAAAGTATACCAAGTTAAGTAGACCCCTTGAACGATTCTCTCCTTCACTATATTATTTATTGATGACTGATTCTGGTGAACCAGAATGTTATGAAGAAACAATGCAGGTAGAAACTAGAAAGATGTGGGAGCAAGGCATGGATGGGGAGATGGACTCATTGGTAAGAAACCGGACTTGGGATCTGGTTAAGTTTCCTATAGAAAAAGGACATTGCAGAATAAATGGGTTTATAGGTTTAAGGAAGAAGATGGAGGCAAGAAGCGGTACTAGGGTAGACTTGTTGTAAAAGGGTTTGCACAAAATAAAGGAATAGACTTTGATGAAATATTTTCTCCTATTGTTAAAATGACTTCAATTAGAACTATTTTAAGTCTAGTGGTGTTGGAAGATTTCCATCGGGAATAGTTAGATGTAAAGACAACCTTTCTCCATGGGGATTTGGAGGAAGAGATTTATATGTAGCAGCCACAAGGGTATGAGTTCAAAGGGAACGAGAATTTGGTTTGCAGGTTGAAGAAGAGCTTGTATGGCCTGAAGAAAGCTCCAAGGCAGTGGTATTTGAAATTTGATAAGTTTATGATAGAACAAGGCTATGATAGATGTCATTCTAACCACTGTGTTTATTTCAAGAGGCTAGATAATGGAAGATATATTATATTTTTATTGTATGTGGATGACATGCTTGTTGGAGGCTCTAAGATGTAAGATACAAATGTGCTCAAAAGAAAACTAGTTAAATCATTTGCGATGAAGGATTTGGGTGCTGCAAAAAAAATCCTTGGTATGAGAATAACAGGAGATAGGAAAAATCGCAAATTGATGTTGTCTCAAGGTGAGTACATAGAAAAGGTGTTGTAAAGGTTTAGAATGCAGAATGCAAAACCAATCAGTAAACCTTTGTCTAGCCATTTTAAAAAAAAGCAAGGATATGTGTCTAGAGACACAGGAAGAGATAGATTACATATCCAAGATTCCCTATTCATCAATGGTTGGAAGCTTGATGTATGACATGGTGTAAACAAGACCAGATATTGCACATGTAGTGGGAGTTATGAGCAGGTATATGAATAATCTAGGTAAAGAGAATTGGAAAGCAGTATAGTGGTGTTGTGCCCCTGCTCAATAGCCTTTAAAAAAATATTTCATCAAACAAAATCCCATTTTGTTTTGATGAAATGTTCAAATTTTAAAGGGACAAATCCAATGAATTTCCAGCTACTGAAAGGGTGGACTTCCTTGAGCTACTAATTCAGTGAAATTCCATATTTTTAAACAACCTTTGTGAACTATATTAGATTAGCGAAATCACTACTATGAAGTTATTATTTTGGGTGGATGAGTATTAATGATTTCTATATCTGTTATCGTCAGCCTAGTCTTGCATCTTATCCAAAACATTATAAATTTATTTTATTGATTGATTTCGTTACTATAACTATTTATAAGCTCACGATATTGGAATAGTTGATCTTGGTATGGTTTGTCACATTATTATGAATTTCATTTGTGAGTTGATTAATGGTTATCAATGGTCGGATCTTTATAACTCTGATAAAGCCTAGACATATGTCTTACATGCCATATCCTAAGTTTATAAACCATCATTGATATTAACTGTTTATGTCAATTTTTTATATGGTCTATATTCCAAAGTCTAGTTTCGACGTGATGGCTTGTAATTATGTTCTATTGTCCGCCACCTTTGAAGGGTAAGTCAGATCTATGGTAGGGGGATATGTATTATGGTTTATCATTAGATCAATTTATGTTGTAGCCTCCATTCTGATCCACCTGTTGCGAAGTCGATATGCTATCATGACACTGGTACTGAACCCTATCTATCACGTTTAAGTCTCGGTACTTATCCTCCATCGTGGCTGCCTGTCAATGTAACACCTGTTCTGTGTACAGCGAAGGGCTTCATATCATTAATACTGGATAAATAATGATAACATCAGTTATCTGGAGTCTTCGACCGTCATTCCTCATTAATCAACTACCTCTTTGAGCGATAATGCTTTCGTTTATGCCGAACTTGCAGGGGTATAGTCTGCGTTTATGCATGGCTTATTCTGCTTATCACAAGGTGAAATTTCATTACCTGTTCTTGCTCAGTCTTTACCCGGAGTGCTCGTTCTCTAATTTGATGTCTTGTGCTGAGCTGTGGTATTTGTTTTGTGTGCGTTTACGTGCCTTGACGCAGTCATTAATGGCGCCAGTAGTGAGGTTTGATCCCTGCGAAATGACATTGCTGGATTCAAACCCTGAGCTATCAGCAAAGGTTGAGGCTATTGGGTGGATGCCATTCATAAGTAAATTCTCGGATTCGAACCCTGAAATCACAAGGGTTTTCACTCTCTCTCTGGTTGATTTTTAGGCAGAAGTGGGTGATCTCCGTTTTCGGGTGGACGAGCGATTAGTGACGGTTACCACTGTCCTGTCACTGACCAGTGAGAGATGGTTTAAATACAAGAAAATGGACATTACTGAGTGGCGCCAGCTCCTAAAGAACCCTGGTTAAGAAATATCATTCCGCAGTGGAGTAGCTCGCAAGCACTTCAAAAAGGAGTGGTGTCCTGTTCTAGATTTGATCCACAGATACCTGACTTGTGAAGGCCGCTTGTCTTCAACGTACGTCTATCATCTCAGGCTCATGTCTGCATTTATAGGTTTCTCGCTAAACTTACCCTATTATTTGTTGCAAAGTCTGTTTAAGATGTCTGCTTCCATTAAAAAGGGTCCTAAGAATGTTAGTCATAGTCTCTTTCACCATGGCTTAGTCCGCATGTTAATTGATAAGGAGCTTTAGAAGTCAAATTGGTCTTGGGATGAGTTCGTCGAGTCCAATGGCTTTTCTTCTTTCTTCCATTGTCAGTTTGACAACCCTGAGGAATGCAATAAGCATAAGGAGCCGAGTCCTGTTCCAGTTCCTTCTTTACGTAAACCCCTATCTAACCCTGGCTGTATGAGTCCTGAACCTTGCCATGATCTGGTGTCTACTCCAGTGAGAAGCGTTGATACTCCCCTGGGTTCTAAATGCGTGAGGGGATTTTCATCTCTGTCACCGATTACGCCACACAATAATACAAATAAAATTTGCAATCGTGGACGAGACAGACCGAAATCCAAGTTGGTAGGTAGATTTACCAGGAGTATGGCAAAAGTTAATACTGTTAAAACTCCCATGACTGACAGTGTTCTAGTTGAGACTGTTGTCTTAGATGATGAAGAAACAAATCTCCCTCTACTTGTTAATGATAACATTGTTCAGCCTGAGTTCGCTTCGAACCTTGTTGATGAGAGTCCTCCTGTGATTGGTAAAGATATTCCTGTGTTTGATAAAGACATTCGGGGGGATTTTGTTATTGATTCTCCAGCAAAAGAAAATCCTGTGGGTACAAGCCCGCCCGATTTTCATTACGTGGGGGATATGATGAATCCTCTATTCATTAACTGTCTTGTAGACAAGATACGCAGGATGGAGGAAAGGGTAAATGAAGTAGTAGCCAATCGCGATGCGATGGAGGCTGATAATCTGAAGTTAAAGGAGAAAGTGGACTTGAGTGACAAGAATCTCGTGCGTCTGAAAAACCATAAGAACAAACTAATTAGAAGGTTTTTGAAATTACAGAGTGAGAATGATAAGAATGAAGAAAAGCTTCGGGAGCTTAATGCTCAAGTTGCACTTATGCAGTTTAGGGGGCAATCACCGAGTCAGTCGAGTGGTGTGAACATCCAAGTCTTGAATGCGCCTGTAAATTTGTAATGTCTTTGGGTGTATTTGCTATCAGTTTCATATTTTGAAGTTTTGATGGATTGAGGATTAGGTTACCTCTGTACAGGTACTGATTTGTTTTATTTTTGTTTATTGCATAGTTTTTATCATTTCAATTTTTGTATGTGTGTTAATTAATTTATTTTCGTGTGTTGCATTACAGGGGATATGGTTGTTGTTCTTGCTGCGGATTTTGATGACTGTCTGTTTTTGGATGATCCCCCACATGATTGGAAACAAAACGACTATCAGACTTTCTAGGTGTTGTTTCGTTGTTGAGATTTTCGATTTTTATGGATCGAATCTTACCATTTCTTGGTGTTTTTACGTATATGGAAAAATGACATGTCTTACTTGTCATTTTTAAAGGGAAATTGGTTAGAGGGTTCGATTTTGCTATCTCTAGTTTTTAGGATTGTTTCTCTTTTGAGATTACATGTATTTAAGGGGAGATTGCATGTGGGTTAAGGGGTCGATAGTTTGGGGAACAGAGATAACAAGACTGCAGTTTGATTCTTTTGTAACTGGAGACAGCTTCCTGTCAGCAGATACAATCTTTAAACTGGTGATAAATTATATAGATGTTTACAGTTTTATGCTTAGCACATGTGTATGCTATCCTTAGTCTTGTTACTGTTTTTCTATATTGTGCATGTTTGTCATAATCTCTTTTATGAAATTGTGCAAATGTCTTATGTTTTGGCTATTGACTTATGTTGATATCAATCTGTTAATGAATTCCACATTGTAAATTGGTGATTGACATCGTTACGTACATGGTTTACACATATATTGTATGATCTTGATGATTTTTAAATTTATTTCGAAGATTTTCAAGATGATTGATATTCCTGTTAGCAGATCTGATTTCAGTTTTAAATTTCGCATTTCTCCTGATCAGGATAGTACGTAGATTAGGATAATATGTTTTTATTTTCTGTTTATTATATTGTTAAAAAATCTATTTGAAACAGATGTTTATATGCGTGTCATATGCTGGTTATTCTTTTCATTATTAATTATGTACAGATGTATATAATGTATCTTTGTTAATAATCAAGCTTGTTAATAGTTATTTAATTTTCTATATTTATAAACTGATTTAACTTAGTTTATTAACATTGTAATTAATAACATTTATTAATTTGCATAGACATAGATACTTAACTGATAAGTAATCAGTAGTGTTAGATCTATTTCTTAGATTTTTATACAGTTAAAACCTTTAGGCTAACAGAGCTTTTAAACCTGTCGGGAACAACCATCCCAAACATCTTGGAGCCTGCTTCAAGGATCCCGGTCTAGGTTGTCTCCCCCGTTGCGTGCATAGTCATCTACGCCCGTCAACAATGGTGCTAGAAGGAGGGCCAGCCTAGGAAAATGGCTGATGAAGACAATCCTGTAAACAAAGTTAATCAGCCTATCACCCCTCAAATACAGTCAACTGCACAACCACGCTCTCACCATTCATCACGAGTGAATGAAACCCCAGTGAACGACTTTGTTCGAAATCTGATCTCTCAATTCAACTCTCCCGGTATTCACCTACCTGAATAAATCGACCAGTACGAGCAAGCCATAAACAAATCTCGTAGAATTTTAACAAGGGCTTATTCGAATCTCACTGGGTGCTAGCCCACTGAATTACCTCTTCTGCAGATTACCCGTCCTCGTACTCGTCATCCTGAACCTGTCTCGAGAGAACAAGAACGGTCTTTAGGTGCCATTCCCGATCTTCAAATACAACAATCTCCAACAGGCACCAATCAGCCTTCCTCTTCTTCAGGACCACCTGCTTTAGGAGGGTCTGGTCAACCACCATCACCGCCTCATTCGCCTCCTCGTATTCTTCAAACACCACCTTTACCGCCTCCAACTCCAAGAAACATGGCAGGTGTAAATCCCCCAAACCCTAATGCTAATATTCCATGGTTAGCTCAGGATGCAGTGGCTGTCCCAGGTGATCAACATCCTTTACCTAAGAATCCTGAGAAGTTGTTACCCAATTTCAACCCTGAGTCAAAAGAGCCAGTGGAAGATCATGTCAAGAATTTTATGTTAGTTGTTCAGCTCCTAGATGTTGAATATGAAGACGTAGTATGTCGGCTTTTCCCTTATACATTTGAGGGTGCTTCGACATGGTATTTTTCACTTACAGCTGGTTCTATCACCAGCTGGAATGAATTCGACCTTGCTTTCATGAACAAATTTGGAGATGACAAGACTCCAGCTGCCTTGGTGCTAGAATTGTCTAGAATTCACATGGAAACCAAGGAAAAGGTCAAAGATTTCAACCAGCGATTCCTTACTCTAATAAATAGGATCCCTACTGCTTCAAGGCCAGCTGAGGATGTCACTATTAAATTTTACACTTCATCCTTGCCTGTGTCAATGGCAATGTTTGTCAGACAAAAGGCCAAACTTACCCTTGCTGAAAACTTTGAAGAAGCAATTAAGGTTGAGAAAGATATGTCCGCCATAAAAGCAAATCCTGGAGTAGACACAGATGCTGCATCTTCTTCTCGTAAGAAGACTGACAGTCCTACCAAAAACACAAACCCTAAGAAAAAAGGTCAGGATTCATTAGATCTAGATAGCCTACAGAGAGTTATTAAAAAAACTGTCTAATGAAATCATTGATTTAAAGAAAGGCACTTCTGAAAACACTCCTCCTAAAGAACCACCTAGCCAAACTTTTAGAAGGCCATTCCTGAATACAGCTCCTAGACAAACTCCACCGTCTGAAGCTAATAGTGTTTAAGAAATTAACAGTTTCCTCAAGCTGCTAGTTTCAGGTCTAGAAACATCATCTAAAAAGGAAACTCAATCTTCAGGAAAGAGTTCTGAAGGCACCCAAGATAAAGATAATGACACAGAAGATAAACCTCCTCAAGTTATCATCCACTTCTGGGATACTTCAGAATTGACTGATGATGAAGATGTAGGTGTAGTCAATGTAAATCAGCATCAGTATAACACTATAAGCAAGAAATATTAACCCTTAGGGGAACCTTCTACTACTGCTACAGATAATAGTTCAACTGCACAAACAAAAACTCAACCTGCAAATAGTAAATCTGCACCCTCTCTTGATTTAGGATACGATCTGATTGAAGATTTAAAGAAAATCAGGGCCAATATCTCTATCTATGAACTACTTAAGTTACCAGTGATTAGGGAAAAAATGATGCAAGGGGTCTCTCCAAGTAAGAGTGGAAAAACTCCTTCAAGTCAAAACAGCTCTGCTAACACTAAACATAACCCAACAAAATCTTCAGTCAATGCATCATCCATAGGCAAGAAATCTAATTCTTCAACTCCACCTTTTTTACTTACGTTTGAAATATGAAATCGTAAAGTACATAACTGCATGATAGACTCAGGGCCCTCCAAGAATGTAATGCCATACTCTGTATGTAAAAAACTTAATGCTGTCCTTGTGCCTTGTGATACAAGTATTGTACAGCTTGATCGTTCAAATGTAAAAGTAATAGATAAGTTGAAAGAGGTGATGATAAGGTTAGCTTCGAATCCCCAAGTCTATTTCATTATTGATATAATCGTAGAAGACATCCCAGAAGCATATGTTCTATTTCTCAGTAGAGATTGGTCTGAGAAACTGAAGGGATATTTTGCTACTGATTGGTCACACTTATGGATATCTCATAATGGTCGCCTGAATAAAATCAGAATTGATCGGGAACGCTACATGAAGCATACCGTCACCGAATTGGATTATTCGAATGAACCGGTATTATTCACCGATACCATAATGGGAAACTATATGGCAGATTCTTTCTTTAGGGATTTCGAAGCTGAAACTTCATCAGTAAAAGGTGCAGAACAACAATCTAAAATTTTCCATTTTTGGCAAATTACAGATGATATTCCAGCCCCAAATGTGGCACACTTAGATCTAAACAATGGTCTTTGGTCTTTATATTTCGACGGATCTAAGTCAAAAGAAGGGGCTGGTGCAGGTTAGTTGCTGTTAGACCCCTATGGAAAAAGATATTTCATTGCCTACAGGTTAGAATTCGAATGCACCAACAATGTGGCTGTATACGAAGCTCTGATTCAAGGGATGAAAAAAGCAATTGACCTGGGAGCCAAAGCTTTGGTAGTGTTAGGGGACTCTGAGATAATTGTCAGACTAGTACGTAACACTATACACTGCATTGCTGGACACTTGAGAAATTATCAGGAAGAGGTATGCAAATTACTACTAGCATTTGAAGCCTTTAACATAAGTTCCATCCCTCGTTATCCAAATCAGGAAGCTGATATTTTAGCTAATGTTGCATCAAGGTTAATTCCATCCGATGGAATGCTTACTGATTCTTTCTCGGTTGAATTTCTTTTCAGACCTTCTATACCTGACAACATAGACAATTGGAGAGTTTTCGACAACGACGAGTAGTTGATCGATTTTCTGACTTTGAAGGATACTTTTAAGGATGCGGTCATTGACGAAATGACTCACGATGAGGATCTATATAGTTTTGTGGTAATCCATAAGCCTTGCTCAATTCAGAAATCTCTCAATCAGGTTAGTGCTCTTCGCAGATCAGTAATCAAACTTGAGAAATTCTATGACTTGAAGGATAAATTTAAAGCTGCAAGGAATTGTAAAACTAATAGCTCCATCATGCAATCTGACATTGTAAATCTAGGTACTAAACACAACCCTCAATGTGTAAATCTGGGTAGTACATGTACTGCCCATGAAAAAATAGCCTTCATTAAAATCTTCAATGAGTTCAAAGACATATTTTCATGGACGTATGACGACCTGAAAATGTTTGACCCTAATATAATGCAACATGTCATTCGTATGAAACCAGAGGCTAAGCCTTTTCAACAAAAATTGAGGAAAATGCATCCCAGCCTAGAACCAGCTGTCAAGAAGGAGCTGAATAAACTCCTTGCCGCCAGAATAATTTTCCCGGTTCGGCATGCACAGTGGGTAGCGAATCTTGTACCCGTGAGAAAGAAAAATGGTGACATCAGGTTATGTGTCGATTTTCGAAACCTGAATAAGGTTTCAGATAAGGACAATTATCCTGCTCCTCCAATGGAGAAAATCTTGCAACAGGTCTCCGGATCTGAAATGTTTTCACTTCTAGATGGTTTTTCAGGGTACAACCAAGTGTTAGTATCCAAAGCTGACCAGTTGAAAACAACTTTTAGGACTCCTTGGGGAACCTATGCGTATAGGAAGATACCATTTGGTCTCATAAATTCCGGAGCAACATTTCAGAGGGCAATGTATATCGCTTTCAGAGGTTTGATCGGTAAGTTCGTTGTTATTTATCTTTATGATATTACCGTCTTTTCAAAAAACAGAACTGATCATTTAACTCATCTCAGGAGAGTTTTTGAGCTTTGCAGGAAGTATGGGATTTCTCTAAATCCTAAGAAATCTATCTTTTCAGTCACAGAAGGTAAGTTGCTGGGTTTTGTTGTTTCTAAACAAGGCATAAATATTGACCCAGAATGTACCCGTGTTATATCACAGATTTCGATGCCTCACTCAAAAAAGTCTATGCGGTTGTTTCTTGGAAAGATAAATTTTGTTTCTAGATTTATTCCTGGGTTCACGGAAATTGTTAGGCCGCTTCAGAAAATGATCAAGAATGATGCTGATTTTAAATGGTCTACTAATAAGAAGAAATCTTTTCATGACATCTTAAAAGCTATTGCTGAAGCTCCTACTCTAACTATCTCAGATTTTTCCAAACCTTTCATTTTGTATACATTTGCTTATGATTCTTCATATGTTGCTATTCTGACACAGAAAAACCAAGAAAATAATGAAGATCCTATCGCTTTTACGAGTTCTGGTTTGAACGGTGCAGAATTAAATTACCCAAAAGTAGACAAGCAAGCTTTAGCTGTTTTCAAATCTGTCAAACATTTCAGGCCTTACTTGCTGAAGTCCCACACCAAAGTCGTTGTACCATATTCTGCAGTTAGAAATCTCTTGGTACAAAAGGACCTTGGTGAAAAACGAGCACATTGGGTCACAGCACTTCAGGAATATGACGTAGAAATAAAACCTTTAAAGATTGTCAGGGGACAAGGACTCTGCAAGCTAGCAGCTGGGTCTGCGGACAGTTCTGAAACTTATCTGCACTTCTTTAGCGAACCGTCTTTATTTGAAAGGGAAGTTTTTCTAATCTCTAGTCCTCTTGATTCTTGGTATAATGATATTAAGTTCTTTTTATTGCATGGGAATGCTCCTGAACATTTAGACCCACGTCATAAAAGAGCTTTGAGATTGAGATCTGCTCCTTATCAGCTTATTGATAACATTTTGTTTAGAAAGAATTTCGAAGGAGTTCTCCTTCGTTGTCTAGAAAAAAATGAGGCTGATAATGTGTTATCTCAACTACATGGAGGACCAGCTGGAGGACACTTTAGCAGAGAAACCACTGCCCATAAGATACTTAAAGCTGGTTACTACTGGCCCACATTGTTTAAAGACGCATATGCTTTCGCCAGGAAGTGTCAGGAGTGTTAGAGAGCAGGAGGCAGACTGAAGAAGGCAACATTACCCCTTCAGTCGGTTATTATCGAAGTCCCATTTCAACAATGGGGTCTGGATATTGTTGGCCCAATCACACCAGCTTCTTCACAGCAGCATAAATACATTTTGACTGCCAAAGACTACTTCACCAGATGGGATGAATCCATCCCTTTGCGAGTAGTTAATTCGGAACAGGTGATATATTTCCTTGATTCTTTTATTATCACCAGATTTGGTGTTCCTGAATCTCTGATTTTTGACAATACAACTTATTTCTCTTCTGTTAAATTAACTGAATATGCATTGGAAAAGGGAATAAAATTAAAGTATTCAGCTAATTATTATCCCCAGGGTAATGGGTTAGCTGAATCTTCTAATAAAAATTTAATCATGATTCTGAAACGTACGGTGGTAAATCATCACAGGAATTGGCATAACGCGTTATCGAATGCCTTGTGGGATGACAGAGTGACTCCCAAAGCTGCTATAGGAAACTCTCCCTTTTTCCTGGTATATAGAAAGGAAGCTATTTTGCCTCCTCATTTGTTCTTACCTTCTTTACAGCTTTCCTAATCAGTGTAGGAGACACCATGTTCTTCCATGGAGCATCGAATTAACACCTTGCATAAACTGGAGGAAGATAGGGAGTTGGCTAGGAAAAAGTTTGAAAAACACCAGCAGACCGTGAAGCGTTGGTTTGACCTCAGAAAGTCAGTCAGTCGAGATTTGGAAGTAGGTGACTTAGTCCTGAAATGGGACAAGGAGCACGAAGATAAAGGAAAACATATGAAGTTCCAATGCCTATGGAAGGGACCATTTATTATTACATAAAAAATTGGTCCTAGCACTTTCAGCTTGCAAACATTGGAGGGTGACATTGACAACCTTCCAGTAAATGGTCACCTGAATAAGAGATATTTTTGCTGATCCCCCTCAAGGGATTATCCTGTATATACCTGTGTGGTGTGCTTGCTTGATGGATTTTATTTCGTTTTATTTTTTATTTATTTGCTGTTTTATTTGTGTGTTGTGAACCTGATAAATTTGTCAAACCTCAAACTGATGACTGATTTCAAGTTCTGTAATTGATCTGTAAATCGTGCATGAAGACATTACTATCCTGGAAACTATCATTCTGTTTTACTTCTTGAATAGAGAATGGTGTTTTCATCATTCTAGATTTTACCAGAAAGTCTTAAACCATGTTAATATTAATTAATTATATCAGTCTCTGCAAAGATTTTCCCAAAGGGATTAAGGCAGTACTTGGTAAAGTTATCTATTTAAATATTTTACGCCATCCCTTCTCGTAAAGAGGATCAGATTTGCCTCCTTATCTGCTAAGATAATATCATTTGAGATTAACAATAATTACGTTCTGGACAAGGAGGGACTGGAACATTTGCGAAAACAATCCGAAGGACAGAAGGTTTCATAATGAGCTGATCTGCTCTAGATCATAGGTTTGCATCCAGTAACATTGTCGTCTCCGGTTACCAAGCCTGCGCAATGACCCTTGGACAGAAAACTCTAAGGGGTGAAAGGTCTCATCACGAGCCGGTTCATTTTACTGTAATGCAGACTGGTGACTGACATGGTTACTATCTGGTTACCAAGCCTTAACCATGGCATTCATGAGTAATAAAATTAAAAAGAAAATAATGGTAATAGTTCACCCCGACCAGAATTGTATATCTATAACTAGCAGATGGGATACTGGCAATCTGTGGGTTTTCAAGCAACCCTGTCGAGGCTATGGACACCTGCTGGAAGCAGGGCCATGCTTGTGGTATTGAAATTTTATTCTTTAAGACTAATCCATTTTACTGTCTTACTCTTTAAGGACTGATTTTTGTTAGAAAACTGATGTTTATCAAATAAATGACAGAAGCTGTAATTTTCTGGTAATTTTTAGAACTGTGAAATACTTGAATCTGTTTGAGATGTTAAAATAGTGTTCTCTGTAAAATGACTCATATTAAGGATTTGATTTCTTTGCTCGCATGATTTCAGGTCAAGGAACAGAGATAACTGTTCTGCCCAGCAAGTCGCCATCTGTTGTGCCCCTGCTCAACAGCCTTTAAAAAAATATTTCATCAAACAAAATCCCATTTTGTTTTGATGAAATGTTCAAATTTTAAAGGGACAAATCCAATGAATTTCCAGCTATTGAAAGGGTGGCCTTCCTTGAGCTACTGATTCAGTGAAATTCCATATTTTTAAACAACCTTTGTGAACTATATTAGATTAGCGAAATCACTACTATGAAGTTATTATTTTGGGTGGATGAGTATTAATGATTTCTATATCTGTTATCATGAGCCTAGTCTTACATCTTATCCAAAACATTATAAATTTATTTTATTAATTGATTTCGTTACTATAACTATTTATAACCTCACGATATTGGAATAGTTGATCTTGGTATGGTTTGTCACATTATTATGAATTTCATTTGTGAGTTGATTAATGGTTATCAATGGTCGGATATTTATAACTCTGATAAAGCCTAGACATATGTCTTACGTGCCATATCCTAAGTTTACAAACCATGGTTGATATTAACTGTTTATGTCGATTTTTTATATGGTCTATATTCCAAAGTCTAGTTTTGACGTGATGGCTTGTAATTATGTTCTATTGTCCGCCACCTTTGAAGGGTAAGTCAGATCTATGGTAGGGGAATATGTATTATGGTTTATCATTAGATCAATTTATGTCGTAGCCTCCATTCTGATCCACCTGTTGCGAAGTCGATATGCTATCATGACACTGGTACTGAACCCTGTCTATCACGTTTAAGTCTCGGTACTTATCCTCCATCGTGGCTTCCTGTCAATGGAACACCTGTTCTATGTACAACGAAGGGCTTCATATCATTAAAACCAGATAAATAATGATAACATCAGTTATCTGGAGTCTTCGACCGTCATTCCTCATTAATCGATTACCTCTCTGAGCGATAATGCTTTCGTTTATGCCGAACTTACAGGGGTATAGTCTGCGTTTATGCATGGCTTATTCTGTTTATCACAAGGTGAAATTTCATTACCTGTTCTTGCTCAGTCTTTACCTGGAGTGCTCGTTCTCTAATTTGTTGTCTTGTGCCGAGCTGTGGTATTTGTTTTGTGTGTGTTTACGTGCCTTGACGCAGTCAGTAATGGCGCCAGTGGTGAGGGTTGAGCCCTATGAAATGACATTGCTGGATTCGAACCCTGAGCTGTCAGGAAATGTTGAGGCTATTGGGTGGATGCCGTTCATAAGTTAATTCTCTGATTTGAACCCCGAAATCACAAGGGTTTTCGCTCTCTCTCTAGTTGATTTTCAGGCAGAAGTGGGTGATCTTCGTTTTCGGGTGGACGAGCGATCAGTGGCGGTTACCACTGGCCTATTGCTGACCGGTGAGAGATGGTTTAAATACAAGAGGATGGACATTACTGAGTGGCGCCAGCTCCTAAAGAACCCTGGTCAAGAAATATCATTCCGCAGTGGAGTAGCTCGCAAGTACTTCAAAAAGGAGTGGCGTCCTGTTCTGGATTTGATCCATAGATACTTGACTTGTGAAGGCCACTTGTCTTCAGTGTATGTCTATCATCTCAGGCTCATGTCTACATTTATATGTTTCTCGCTAAACTTACCCTATTATTTGTTGCAAAGTCTGTTTAAGATGTCTACTTCCATTAAAAGGGTCCTAAGAATGTTAGTCATAGTCTCTTTCACCATGGCTTAGTTCGCATGTTAATTGATAAGGAGCTTCAAAAGTCAAATCCATCCTGGGATGAGTTCGTTGAGTCCAATGGCTTTTCCTCTTTCTGCCATTTCCAGTTTGACAACCCTAAGGAATGCAATAAGCATTAGGAGCCGAGTCCTGTTTCAGTTCGTTCTTTACGTAAACCCCTGTCTAACCCTGGCCGTATGAGTCCTGAACCTTGCCATGATCCGGTGTCTACTCCAGTGAGAAGCGCTGACACTCCCCTGGGTTCTAAATGCGTGAGGGGATTTTCATCTCTGTCACCGATTACGCCACAAAACAATACAGATAAAATTTGCAATCATGGACGAGACAGACCGAAAGCCAAGTTGGTAGGTAGATTTACCAGGAGTATGGAAAAAGGTAATACTGTTAAAACTCCCGTGATTGACAGTGTTCAAGTTGAGACTGCTGTCTTAGATGATGAAGAAACGGATCTCCCTCTGCCTGTTAATGATAACATTGTTTAGCCTGAGTTCATTCCGAACCTTGTTGATGAAAGTCCTCTTGTGATTATTAAAGATATTCTTGTGTTTGATAAAGATGTTCGGGGGGATTCTGTTATTGATTATCTAGCAAAAGAAAATCCTATGGGTACAAGCCCATCCGATTTTCATTATGTGGGGGGTATGATGCATCCTCTGTTCATTAATTGTCTTTTAGAAAAGATACGTAGGATGGAGGAAAGGGTAAATGAAGTAGTAGCCAATCGCGATGCGATGGAGGCTGATAATCTGAAGTTAAAGGAGAAAGTGGACTTGAGTGACAAGCATCTTGTGCATCTGAAAAACCATAAGAACAAACTGATTAGAAGGGTTTTGAAATTACAGAGTGAGAATGATAAGAATGAAGAAAAGCTTCGGGAGCTTAATGCTCAAGTTGCACTTATGCAGTTTAGGGGGCAATCGCCGAGTCAGTCGAGTGGTGTGAACATCCAAGTCTTCAATGCGCCTGTAAATTTGTAATGTCTTTGGGTGTATTTGCTATCAGTTTCATATTTTGAAGTTTTGATGGATTGACGATCAGGTTACCTCTGTACAGGTACTGATTTGTTTTATTTTTGTTTATTGCATAGTTTTTATCATTTCGATTTCTGTATGTGTGTTAATTAATTTATTTTCATGTGTTGCATTGCAGGCGATATGGTTGTTGTTCTTGCTGCGGATTTTGATGACTGTCTATTTTTGGATGATCCCCCACATGATCGAAAACAAAATGACTATCAGACTTTCCAGGTGTTGTTTCGTTGTTGAGATTTTTGATTTTTATGGATCGAATCTTACCATTTCTTGGCGTTTTTATGTATATGGAAAAATGACATGTCTTGCATTTCATTTTTAAAGGGAAATTGGTTAGAGGGTTCGATTTTGCTATCTCTAGTTTTTAGGACTATTTCTCTTTTGAGATTACATGTATTTAAGGGGAGATTGCATGTGGGTTAAGGGGTCGATAGTTTGGGGAACAGAGATAACAAGACTGCGGTTTGATTCTTTTGTAACTGGAGACAGCTTCCTGTCAGCAGATACAATCTTTAAAATGGTGATAAATTATATATATGTTTACAGTTTTATGCTTAGCACATGTGTATGCTATCCTTAGTCTTGTTACCATTTTTCTATATTGTGCATGTTTGTCATAATCTCTTTTATGAAATTGTGCAAATGTCTTATGTTTTGGCTATTGACTTATGCTGATATCAATCTGTTAATGAATGCCACATTGTAAATTGGTGATTGACATCGTTACGTACGTGGTTTACATGTATATTGTATGATCTTGATGATTTTTAAATTTATTTCAAAGATTTTCAAGATTATTGATATTCCTGTTAGCAGATCTGATTTCAGTTTTAAATTTTGCATTTCTCCTGATTAGGATAGTACGTAGATTAGGATAATATGTTTTTATTTTCTGTTTATTATATTGTTAAAAAATCTATTTGAAACAGATGTTTATATGCATGTCATATGCTGGTTATTCTTTTCATTATTGATTATGTACAGACGTATATAATGTATCTTTGTTAATAATCAAGCTTGTTAATAGTTATTTAATTTTCTATATTTATAAACTGATTTAACTTAGTTTATTAACACTGTAATTAATAACATTTATTAATTTGTATAGACATAGATACGTAACTGATAAGTAATCGGTAGTGTTAGATCTATTTCTTAGATTTTTATACAGTTAAAACCTTTAGGCTAATAGAGCCTTTAAACCTGTCGGGAGCAACCATCCCAAATAGCTTGGAGCCTGCTTCAAGGATCCTGGTCTGGGTTGTCTCCCCCGTTGCGTGCATAGTCATCTACACCCGTCAACAAGTGGATTCTCAGGTATTTGAGAGGTACCACTTCACATGCATTACATTTTGGAGGTTGAGACACTATTCTACATAGATATGTTGATGCAAATATGGCTTGTGATAAAGACAGCAGTAGGAGCACCACAGGGTCTATGTTTATTGTGGGTGGAACAATAGTAAGTTGGATTTCAAAACTGCAACAAGTTGTTGCACTTTCAACTACGGAAGAAGAATATGTTGGTCATATAGAGGCTAGTAAGGAGATGATTTGGTTGCACAGGTTCATGGAAGAATTGGGTGAGAGGAAAGAGAATAGTAGGTTGTACAATAATAGCTAGAGTGTCATTCATCTTACAAAGAACTCAACCTTTCATTCGAGCACTAACCACACACAACTCAAGTACCACTTCATAAGATCTATTCTAGATGAAGAACTGTTAAAACTGGAAAATATACATACCAGCCAGAATTCAGTAGACATGTTGACAAAGGGAGTAACCAAAGAGAAATTGAGTCCCCGCTCAGTTTCTGTTTGCCTTGAAGCATGAAGGTGAAAATAATAAATTTTCCAAGTCCAAGGTCCAGAGCATATTCCAGCAAGTGCAGTAGCGGTGGATTTGTTGTGATCAGTCTCCAAGTGATATGTTGTTGGCTGTGGAGCCTAATCTTCAAGATCCAGAGATATTATTCAGTCGTGTAGACAGAATCCAGTAGATATGTTGACAAAGGGAGTAACCAAAGAGAAACTGAGTTCCTGCTCAGTTTCTGTTGGCCTTCAAGCATGAAGGTGAAAATAATAAATTTGGCAAGTCCGAGGTCCAAAGCATATTCCAGCAAGTGCAGTAGCAGTGGAGTTTCTATGATCAGTCTCCAAATGAGATGTTGTTGGTTGTGGAGCCTAATATTCAAGATCCAAAGATATTATTCAATCGTGTTTGTACCCCCGGTGTATTGTACACTCATTCGCCCTACCTTGCGGTTCGGGGGAATGTGTGTTGGCCAACAATTTTGTGGACCCATGGTATTGGGTTAACCGTAGTATTTTCCCATGGTATTTACCCTATAAAAGAAAGCATTGTAACATGACTGTGTATGGTATTATTTTGTATTGGAAGAGAGACTATGAGAGTGTGAAGAGAAAGTGCACTGGTTTTACTGTAGGTTGTATCCCTTCACCTTTCTGGACTGTAATAAAAGGACTGAAAATTTCTTTGTGGACGTAGCCCATCGTTGGGGTGAACCATGTTATATATGTTTCTCTCTATAATTTTTTAATGTGTTTTTCATCTTGTTTATGATTTAACTGTATATCTGTTATTGCTCTGCGGTCCTGTTTTATAACAGATGTTTCACCAATGTCCCCACTCTTATATATGGCTTGTAACCTAGGTAACGATGGGAAATTTTTTGTTTTATGATACTTCGTGCAAATGTGGCATACATGGATATTGTTCAATAGGAATTCCCATTTGGGATGCTTAGTCCTGCATCTTGGACAAAAAATGCTCATTGCTATGCACTCTTCCTCTTGCCTCTTCTTAGCTTGTAAAAAATCTAGTTGAGAACCCATTTCTTCTCAGATATTGATTTTGAATTTTTCTAATAGGTTTCCTAATTCTATCCATGCAAATCTTCCAGAACTAGAGGTATTTCCTTTTTGATTTCTATTGTAGGGTTCCCAAATATTTCTCCCCACTTTTCCCCTACTTCTAGAGTAATTTCTACACATCTCATCGATTTGTGCAAAGGTTTTTTGAGAGATGTTTCCAAATGCCATGAGATTAAGGGTTTCTACTAGGTCTTCTGAGATTCCTTTAAGGAAGAGTATCTGTATTACATCTTATAGAAGGTCATTATATTTAGACTTGTGTAAAACATAATTAAACCTTTCAAGATAATCTTCTAGGCTCTCATCTTTGATTTGTTGTATCTTGAAAATGTGATTTCAAGAGTCTCTAGGTTTGCAATACTCTTGATATTTCTGCAGGAATGTTGTTTTCATACCTTCCCAAGTTCCAATACCATACTCTCCTAATCCCATGAACCATATTAAAGAGGAATATTTTAGTGTAGCAGGGAAAAGTTTGAGTTGATGAGCATATTGTAGATAGTTATAGCTTCTACAAAGAATTTCAAACTCGAAAAGAAATGACAGTCCTGGTGTTCATTACTTTTCCCAGAGAAAGTAGGTAGTGAAGAAGGAGGGATGTTTTTTCATATTTACATCATGTGCAGTGTATAGGATAGGAAACCCAAAGGTAACCTCAGTTCAATTTTCTACTTTTTCTTCTTCCTCATCATTTCTGAACTCATGATCTTCATTTTATCCCTGTCTATCCATGCAGATTCA
This sequence comes from Pseudotsuga menziesii, assembly GCA_001517045.1. Taxonomy (NCBI): domain Eukaryota; kingdom Viridiplantae; phylum Streptophyta; class Pinopsida; order Pinales; family Pinaceae; genus Pseudotsuga; species Pseudotsuga menziesii. Next base: position 315,054 of record LPNX010902065.1, on the reverse strand, counting down.
ATTTTTAAAGAGAGTGTACCTAGGAGGATCCTTTATTAATGATAATGAGGCATCCCAATGTTCCTTTTCAGGGCAGATCTTCCTCCGATGATAGAAATTTCCAGCCATATGTTTATTAGGATCTATAGGGGGGTAGGTTCTACTACATATGTATCAATATGTGAAAAACTGTGTTTGTTGAGCTACCAAAGAGAGATTTTACTTGCGTAGGATCAATGAAATTGACGAAGTTCGGATCCCCTATTAGTTAGAAAGTTATATCATTAGTTTTTGAGACTAGTAGAGGTTTAAAGGTTTCCAATGGGTGACCCTCTTGAACTTATTCAGGAATGGGGTCTTTAGAACTTCCTTCCATGGTTTCTATGCCTTCTATGGCTCCTCCTTTAGGTATCCAAGAAGAACTACTCCCTACGTGTGTCTTCTGATCCCTTTCGACTGAGTTAGTAGTTAGGGTGGCATGCCCCCCGTAAAGTTTAGTAGGAATTTTGAAAGATTTTTAAATCTAGATCTAATGTATCTACCTTTTGAATCTCTAGGTCTGTTCATGAAAAACTAAACTAAATGAAAACTTACAATACTATTATTACTGTTGTTGGGTTTGAGGGCACCTGTTACAATAGATGCATAGGTTCTTACCTCTCACCTTATTGATCCCCCACCACTAGCCTATTACTAAACTTCATATGGAAATTCTACCTACTCTACCTTATAGAACAACTCCGTGACAATGGCACCAAAATGTTGGGTATTTTATTGTCTTAATTAATTCATCAAATATTTAATTATCGACTGAGTTTTGTAAACTTGGACTTGACAAAAATTATCTGCTAAGGTAGAAGGGTACCTAGGGTGTTGTAGAAATGTTTTAATAAATAACAGATCGAAAGATATTTCAAAATGAAAAACTGATTTAAACTTCGGAAATACAACTACTAGCTGGTTAATTTGACTTGACCAAAACCAATATATCATAGTAGTATCAATCTATACTACTCTACTCTATGAACATGAACTAAAATGATATAAACAATACTGCTCAAAGAAACAAGACTTGATCAAAAGTAAACTATAGTTAGGCTATACATGCATTTAACAAACACTCAAAACTAAGCTAAATTATCTAGTTCCATTCCCCTTGAGGATTCTGAGGATATGCATCAAATGTGAAAGGAAGTGGAGAAGGTGTATCAAAATGACTTTCAAAGGTAACAAGAAAACTCAATGGAAATAAATCTAATTTAACTTCTACAAAGAGATGTAAACTAGAAAGTTTCCAAGTACAAGTGATTGTAAACATTGTAACCTACTCTTTATTCATGATCCAATGATACTTTAAGTATTTGAAATAGAATGCTAATTAACAACTAGTCTATTAACAAGGAACCAAGAACATGTATGTCTAATGACTATTCTGAAATTGGAAACATACAACAATTATGCTATCCTATGAACTATGTTGATCAGCACAAGTTTTAAGGAAATCTAAGTGTATGGAAAATGTAATCTAGAAGCAAGTAGAAAATTTAATAAATATATTTTATTTCTGAATCAAATCCTATCTTATGAACAGCTTCATTAACTACAGAATAAGGAGAACAGATCCTCTGTTAGAAATAGAAATGATGATCAAACCATAGAGAACTAATGTACATTTTAGAAAATGAAATTAACAAGTTTAATCTAAAATCAACCTAAATAAGAATGAAGTAAATTAAACTACGAATACAATTGACAAGTTCTGAAGTAGTAATCAATTAAGAAATCAGATATAAAAGAAACACAATACAAAAAGAAAACTAAGGCAAAAAGAAATGAAATATAAGAATCGTTATAGAGCTTAATGGATACTTTATGTGGTTCAAAATAAGGTCCTAATTATATATATGACTACTTGCTCACTACGAAAAAATAATACAATTCGAAAACTTGAAGAAGTGAACTTTAAACAAGCATAAGAAAAATCAGGAAATATTAAAGGCCGAATGATAGTATAGAAAAACAGTCCGAATGATAGTCTGGATGATGAAAAACAATGTAAATTACGAAATAAGTAACCTAAATGATCCCGACACTAGCTAGTTTATGCATATGAGGTTATAGTGCAGAAGAGACAGTAACTGAGCTATTTAGTAACTGAAATAATAGAAGAGAAACTATGCTAATCTACGTCTAAGGAGAGAAATTATTTCCTATTGTATAATAAAACAAACTAAAAGATAAGTGAAGTTAATCTACAACTACATAAGAATTAACAAATTTTAACCTAACTATGAGCTAAGCCTGAAACATTAAACTAATTAAGCTCTAGTTAATTGCAAATGTAAAACTAGAAAACAAACTGAAAGAAAGGATGAAAGGAACTATGCACGACCAATCACTTCTAAATTCTGATAATATAAACAATTTTAACAGCAAAGCATAAATTATATTAACAATAGAAAACATACATTATGGGAGACAAAACAATATCGACTACAGGAAAATTGAATTATATACAAAGGATGAAAACAAAAACTACTTATCTACAGAAGGAAATAATAGAAATATACACATGGAAAACCTTGGGTTGTTGAGGGGCCCTTCTTAGAAATCAAGGGCTGTGTTAATTCAATCAACCACTCACAAAAGATGAAAAACATACATCCAAAACTGAAATAGAATTTTTTAAAATTTGGAACAGAGATTTACAGAGTTTCTATGCCGACAACTAGCTAGCTAACTCTCTTTCAGAGACATCTTTTTATAGTTTTACAATAGAGGAGCAGGTCAACCCTTCCAGTGGTCAACCACTCTAGTAATAGGTAGTCTTAACTGCTGAGACAACGAATGCATAATGGTTCACGATAGCGCATAGGACGTCTTCCTGATTCTATCAGAGTTGGTTCTCCTCGCACGAGTAGCTGGTGCATTAATCTCCTCTAATGTCAGAAGTGAATGCATTGTCAAGATGAGCTAGTAAGAGCCCAAATATTCTAGAATGGGGGCCACACACAATGATGAATGCATGGACAACAGAATTATGAAACGGTTTTGGCTCTTAATGCGCAAGAATATTCCACCCAATGAATCTGCGGGTATGAACGGAGGGTTGTATGATGGTCTAAACACAGTTGGGTGTCTTCAACATGAACACATGCCTTGATGGAGGTCCATTTGAAAACCATATCCTGCAAAAAAAAATCTACATGCCAAGCATGTCTAAAAATGTCACATCATTGTTAATAAAACCATAAAATAATGAAATTTAACCAATACTTCTGTGATATTAAAATAAATTCATACTTGGGTTTAATTGATGATCTGAATGGCAAGAAGTATGACAAAAAATAGGAAAAGTAATGCCGACATATCAATTTAACAACCAAAAATTATGAAAAAATCGGGCATCAATAGACCCACCTTCAATGCGAAAAAATACCTATTTCCACACATATCCCACTTTAAGGATAATTATCTTCTACACCCTACATGATCTGCTATGTTACAGTTTGAGTCATTAATCTTAGCGCGAGATTCCCAAAGCCTTTATTTTGGGAATAATTCTTATTATTACTCCCATAACTCTATCCACATTTCTAAGACCCATACCTAGTGTAACTTATATAAACACTTAAATTCATGGGTGTGTTTCAAAGCTTCTTTTAGGGTGTAAGAACCATGTTTCATCCTACGATAAATGTATACTGGGATAGACTTCATAATGATATTTGTTTACTTACATAAGGAAAATAATACACCTAACAAATCATGTGTAGTGGTTCAAGGTGTTTGTTTCAGCCTTGGATGCCAAAAATTGTTTATTGGGCGCTAACTCTTAGGTTCCGCCCCTCAAAAATATCAAGGGCCTTGAAAACAATATATAGTTTTTAAAACATCTTAGTCACATTGATACCCCCAATATTAGGCCAAGGATAACACCAAAGTATACTTGGTAATCTAATATTCCTAGAGGTTTCCTCTAATGTCGAAGGTCCGTATTTCCTCTCGTAATCATGTTTATGCCTATAATATGTATACCTAGTTTTATTTTCTTTGTTTCTCTTCTATATCCCTATTATAAGGCCATGTATCCTCTAAAAAATTCATTCATGTTGTCTCAAAACATCATTATTATTCCTATATACCTAGAATCTCAATTTATCCCATGGACTACATTTCAATGACGTTAATGCCCACACATACAGTGTAAGATTACTCTTAGGAGTACATGTGTGATGACCATATGAATCCTTGATTTCTAAAACCTTCTTTTAGAGCCCAAGGTAAATGTTTCCTCCCTCAATGACATCGAAGGATCTTAGACCCATGCCTTGTGCTCAAAACCTAATAATGATAATAATATCCATCAATAAATTTAATAATATCATTAAAAATACACATAGTCTAAAAAATCTAAGATTTGATTCAAAATAGGTTGACTTTTTTGGCATGATTTTGATAAAATTTAGTTGAAGTTTTTTAGAAATCTAAGTTACAATTGTGAAGTTTTGGAATTTTTGGGGCCGAACAGGTTTTCGAGAGTGTTGAATTCATTTATACCATCGAAATTGGGATTAAAACATAGTTACATTGTGATTTTGCAAAATACAAAATGTCATATTCTAGGAGAAAAAATGGTCGTCCCGTCAGAATATTTGAATGTTTAGACACCCCTTTAAAAATATACCCAATCCTTTAATCAAATTTCAATTCAAATCAAATTTATTAGTATTTTATAATAGTAGTAAATTAAAAGTGGTTTTCTTTAATTATTTGTGAATATTAGGAATTTGAGGTATTTATTTAGTAATATTAAAAATGAATAATTGAATTGAGCTATCTACAAAATAATTATTTGTGAACTTGTTTTGCTTGTAGTGCAAAGCCTCATAAATGAATCATGTGATTTTATTTGTTTAAATAATATAGAGATAAATAATTGAACTTGTTATGACTTTGGTGTAAGACCTCATAAATTAGTCTGAAGCATTTATTTGAATGAAAAAAATTGAATTAAATTATTTACAAAATAAATATTTGTGAAGTTTTTATGTTTATGGTTTGAATCATCATAGTTAAAACACTTGTGGACATTTCCATTCTACAAATAAACACTTAACACAACCATTATATGGTACTTTCCAATATGACATTTCTGTAGCCTTAGGATTCCTTTAACCTAGGGCTTATGTTTCTTCTCTCATCTATGTTGAGGGTCTCTAGACCTATCCCCGGTGATTAAAACACTCTAATTATGCCAATTCCCACAAGTAGAGGTTAATGATACTATTAGGAAGGAGTGTGACTTTTGAGGTGTTTTTCTCGGTTCCTATATTCCAAAAATCTTCTTTTTAGGTCCTAGGGTAGAGTTTTTATCTCTTTACCATGTCTATAGATGCAATGCCTTGTGCTTAAATCCTAATAACGATATTAATGTCCTTCATAAAATTTAATAATATTGATACAAATATTCTCAAATGAATAATAAAATTTCAATTCAAATCATTTTTATTGCTTATTTATAAAATAAATAAATTAAAAATGGGTTTTTTCAATTATTTGTCAATATTAAGAGTATTAGGTACGATTTAAATCATATTCAAGATTAATATTTTGATTGAATTAGTTACAAAATAATTATTTTAAACTTGTGATGATTGTTGTGCAAAACCTCATAAATTAATCATTGTGAATTTATTTGTCTAAATATTATAAAAATAAATAATTGAATTTATTGTAATTGTGGTGCAAAAACTCATAATAATCTTGAAAAAAATGAATTAAGTTATTTATAAAATAATTATTTGTCAAGTTGTTTTGTTTATGGTGCAAATCCTCATAATTAAATCTTACTTGTACATGTCCATGTGACACATAATATCTTAACACCACTTGGAAAATTTTGCATATGCATGTCCATGTGGCACATAATAGCTTAACACCACTTGATGGTACTTTCCAACAATGCATTTATCTTAAAATAGATGAAGTAATTTTCACTTTCCAATAATATTAATAAACATTAACACCATATTAGAACCACAAAATATAAGTGGTGCTAATACCACCACCTTAACACCACAAAATGTAAGTGGTGCTAATACCAAGACCTTGACACCACAAAAGTGTAACTAGTGCTAATACCACCACCTTAACACCATAAAATATAAATGGTGCTAACTTGTGATGATAAAATATGGTTTTCTTGTTTTGTATAAGGATGGTAGGAAAGTAAAATGCAGCGTAATGATGCAGGAATAAAAATGAATTCCATGATTCTAGTCCATAAAGAAAGCAATCTGAAGACTTGTTTAAATATGTTCAGACTACATTGCCCAGCCGTCGGTTGTTCTATTTTATGGTATTTTTGTAGCAATTATCAATGGTTCATTATCAAAAAGATTGGGCTATAGTCAAAATTTATTAAATAATAACGAGTCATCATTTCACCATTCAAAGTTTTTTTTATTGGCATGTAGTTCTATTGCAAAGACTTATCTTGGTGTAGTCTCTTTATATCTTATCTTCTAGTCTTTAATTGTATACTTTGTTCGTCAGAGTATCATATTTTATTTTTGAACAATACATTATATTGTCTTCCTTTTTTGTTCTTGTGACAACCACATTGAATCCAAACAACTTAAGTAAATTACTTGAATGATGAAGTGTCATGCCATGATTGTTGTATTGTTGTTTATATCCGCATTAGCTGAGGCTTCTATGGATTTATTCTTCAACCCATTCTATCTGAATAGCTATTCTCAGGTTAAAGTTTCTCCTAGTAGTACTTATCCATTAGTCAAGGATATGAATCCCAAGAAGTCAGTTGTGGCGTAGAACGAAAGATACAATAGAAGATCAAGCCTCGAGAAGCATCCTGGTTTAGATCCTGACATGAAGCTGAATATATCTACAATGTACGAGAAACAACCAAAATTAATAAAATTAATATGTTCGGAAGAGAGATATATATTTGATACATCCATAATGTTGTTTTCATGAAGAATGTGTCAATTACTAGTATCCAATAGCTAATCTAGCAAAACAACAACTTAATTTGTGGTTGTTAAGCTCATAGTTGAAGTTAATCTCATAGTCGAATCATCATTGGAGTTAAGCTAATAGTTGTATCTAATAATTAATTTAAAAGTTAATGTAAAGCTATTACATTTAATATAATAGCTCTGGGCTATCTCCACTGATAGATTCCAAATGGATTTTCACTAAGCATTGTCCACATTAACTTGACTCTCCACTTCCCGATGGAGATCGAGTGTCCCATGATAAAAATGGTCCTCCTGATCATGAAACCACCAAAGGAGAATATTATAAAGGGAGAAAGAAATATGTTTGTGGTTATTTGGAATTTTTGCATTGGAGAAGAATGTGTTTGTGCATGATGGAATCCAGGTTGCATAAATACTTTTCCAACCGCCATCATCTAGGTAGGCCACATATTAACCCACCTAAAATGTTTAAAATGGAGGGTGAAGGGGAAATTGAAGCACAGATTCACAAATTTTTGAAAGTAGAGGAAATATTTAAGGATAGGGATGGTGATGTATTTGACACTGTATTGTCATTCGGTCCATTCCATGAGATAAAAAGTAAATTACAGACCTTTAAAGACCAAGGAAGCAACCTGCATAGTGTCTAAGAGCCACAATTTAATCAATTTTTCCCTGACCAAACCCTAAACTTCTCAGACTTTGTGTCCCAGTGTTCCTCTAACTATTCCACTTCTGAAAGAGTAATAATGGGACTTTATCTTTTGAAATTCTATTTGAAGGCTCTCATAACTTTTATGCCTTTTTCTGTAACGAGAGGCTGAAACATCACTTGAAGGATTGTGATATGCTCCTTTTGGAAGATCAGGAGTGTGTTCTTATCTTTCCTCTTCCTTTGTATTGTTGGTCCTTTTACGATGCTAATTTTTCTTGGACTTATTTGTGGAGTGGGTAGGCTGTCCATGAGGGCTTACTACAGTCAAGACTCGAGGTAAAGCTTAATTTATTGCTTTATGTTCTTTTCTCTTATTCATGTTATTAGTTTTAAAGCTATATAGGTCTTCCTGGACTCTCTCTGGTCTTCATTAGGTCAAAATTTAATTCCACCACAAGTTCTTCTTCTCGAGTTGGGGAATTTAGGTTCCCTTATCAACTATTGTCCTCATTTGTTTCCATCATTTAGAATTTTCTTTAAATATGAAAAGTAAACATTTAGTAACACATATTCTCTTGTTAGTTCACAAAAACACAAATACATTTTTGAAATGTTCATTTCTACAACATATGTTCATCTCACCCATTAGGTCTCTAAGTGTTTGAAACTCAGGTCTGATACCACTTGCAATGTCCCTAAAATCTGTAAATATTTTTTTTTTTGTAGATCTAATAATACTAATAATATCTAAGGGAAATCTATGCTTAACTTTAGAATTGTAAAACCTGTGTAGGAATTTTACCTATGTTAAGGTTCTGTTTCTATTCTT
>LPNX010902065.1:115724-306526 GCA_001517045.1 Pseudotsuga menziesii | reverse complement strand
ATATATATATATATATATATATATATATATATATATATATATTATCTTGTTTACTCATGCTTTGATATTTTTTTATTCATGTTTGAACACATGTTACATTTACTTGGTTTCCTATTTTACCAAAATGACGAGGCTAACTTACCTTTGTACATAAAGGGGAGGAATGGCTAGATTTTTCCTAACAACTTATTTGTAAAGGTAATGAAATCCTGTGAAATTTCGGCTTACTTAGTTGTCATGAATTAATGCATGATGTATCTATTTTTATTGTAGGTATTTCATTGCTAAACCTATGCTACATGTGCGGGAAAAAAAAGGAGAAAGACCTAGCACCTAAAATCTTGCTAAGCCTAAACACTAAAGGGTTGGCATCGTTTTAAAACACAACACAATTCATAAAACCAAAAACTACAGAAGACGGGGTTTAAGATTTAAAACATGGTTGATGATAGTTGGCATATTAATGGTTCCCATGTGAAGGTTGTGTGGCCTCCTCGACGCTGGGGCTGGCATAAAACCCAGGATAGGGTTTACACAACTAATTTTTTGCAACTCTTTTTGTTGTTTTGGTGAAGGGGAAGCAAGCTCCATTGTTGGGCTTCGCTAACATGTGGTTTACAGTGCCTAAGAAAATGGTTTAATAGGTATGCAGACTAAGACATGGTTTAATCTTGTTTACAGATTTGATTTGATATATGGTAATGTGTAGTTTTCATGCCTCTCTTGTTTTCGATTGTAGGTTGGACGAGCATGGGGAAGCTTTGAGACTGTGGCAAGGAAGAAAGGGTTGTCAATGCATACCTAGTAAGCCCATATGAAGAGATCCTTCACCTATATTTTTGGTCATTAATGGGGTTTGCATGGGTTCTCTGTATATAGTTTGTAACAGGCTTCCCATTTTGGATTCATCAGGGATTGGCTAACTAGTAACATTGCTCATATTTTACTCATTGGTTTGGGGATCTTGTGTTTCACAACCCATTCGATCATTCGTTGTAAAATGGACATGACTCTGGATATTTTTACTGTGTAATTTAAAATCCTCTAGTTTGGAATTTTATAAAGGAGTTGTTGGTTTATGATTCCGACTGTTCCTTGTGTAGATGTATTTGTAACTTCGAAATGTATTCACTTGTATATCTTAGGTATTGTACCCCGATGTTTATTCCAGGAAGTATATGTAATGTAATTGAGTCATGTCATGTCCCAATGTTCTAATCGAGAGATTCAATAATGTAAACAAGTGATCATCAGAGGAAATTTGAGGTCTAAAATGGGCCTCCTAAGGAAAATAATAAAATAATAGTTAAAATAATAAAATAATAGTTATTAATTTTGGAGGAAGAATGAAAAAAACTGCTTTTTTGTCCGTATTTTCGACATATCTCCTTGTGTTTTTACTCAAATTCTGAGCGTGAGAGCTCATTGGATGAGGAATTTAATTCTGCATCCAACGAGTACCCACACTACATACCTTTAACAGAACCTGCTACCCCAAAATCAAGAAATACCTGAAAAACATGATCTTGAAACTTGAGTAAAAACACAGGGTGATATGTCGAAAATATGAAAAAAACAAGTAGTTTTATTTTATGACAAATATGTCAATTCAAACATTATGGTTGACTCATTTTATTGAATATATATGGGTTTTTTAATTTCAACTCACAAAATTTATTGTTGGTGCGTTTTCTTATAAGGCCCATTTTAGACCCCAAATTTACTGTAATGGTAAAGTCATTGAGGTTAACCCTCGAGTATAAGTCAGGTAAATAGTCCCCACAATTGATTCAATTTTAACCCTCCTTGTTGATCATAGGGAAAATTCCCCATAGTTGTGGGGCACTAGGGTTATTAGACTGTCATAGAGATGTTAGCGCTACTAAGTAATTGTTAAGTGGGGCCAACTTGTTGGAGTGGACATCAAATGAACGAAATAATATAAATCGAGAGTGAGCCTCTCTATTTATTACACACACACTCACTCACTAGGGTGCATGAGTGAGAGAGGAGAAGCTCTCTCAAGTGAGAGAGAGAGAACAAGATGTTGGAGATCATCTTTATGTTTTCAGGTTTTACTGTTGCCATTGATGCTCATTCTATCTTTGAGGAAGTTACTGGATTTTCTCATTTATGGTTTCCCCGAGGAAAATTATTTGTGTCTCTTGTCTCTTGTGTTTAATTGGTGTGCATGTTATTCTCTCAGATAAGATCCTAAGATCATATTGCTTAAATGATAAAAATATGACATGATATCAGAGCTAACCTGAGAATAAGACACTATGCAGCTGCATAAGCTAGGGATTCTTACTTTTTGGGTCTCTCTCCACAATCCATCACCAAAAGGATGGTAGGCTAACTCTCCATTGAAGGGCGCATCTTTCTGTCAAAGCAGAATTTGATTCTGGGCATTTTCAGTTTTTGGTGCGGGAAATTTGGGCTTCTTATAGAAGAGGAAATTTTGAGTGATCCCAGCATAGGAATACTCTCCTCATCGAAATCAAAGTTTAGAGACCTAGGTTGATATTTTTGGTTGGGTGAAACTCTCGAAAAGTCAAACCCTAGTTTGACCCTGGGCTTGAAAAACCCTAAAATACTGAAACAGATAGTTTTGATAGATTCAGTATATCTCGAGAATGGAGAAGGATCAGGTGCCAAAAAATTTATAGGTCAAATATAGATTCTTTATGTACACTGTTTCCAATTTTTAGCCTCAGATTCTCTATATTCTAGGAGATATGAGTCTTCCAAGTTAGGGTTTTGGCCTCTCCCAAGATTCCTCCCCAAGCAGGACACCTGGGGATAATTGCTATATCTGAGGCTATGAAGGTCCAAATGAAATTTCTCTAGATGTTCCGGAAAGGGAACAGGCTGTACTTGTTGTGGTAAAATTTTCAGACACCAAAGATGAAATAGTGACATGTGGAAGTCCATACAATGTCACTATGCTAAACAGTCCTGAAATAGGTCTGCATGGGAAACCGCTCATAAGTCCCAATTGGTGAAACCAATTCTAATGAAACATATGTTGGTGGAACAAGGATGGATGATTTTACCTTAATATGAAATTTTAGACACAAAGGATCAATAATTATGGAGATACCACAGAAACAGTATCAGGAATTTCTGCAAAAGAAATTGGTAAACTAGGGCTTCTTGTTCCGGAAGATTCCCTCCAGTGTTTTCAGAAAATGAGTACATTGGAAAGCTCACCTTGAAGAGTTCTATATTTCTATCCAATCAGATCTGAAAGATTCCAAGTTTTTAAAATTAAGGATTCTTCGAGAAACCCTAGATCATCTAGCTCCAAAACCATGACGGACACCTCAAATTGGTAAGATCTAATCTTTTGCTATTTACATTTGATGTTCTTATTTCCAAATTGCTAATCATACCATCTTGATGAAAATCTTGGCGAAACTAACAACTTCCAAACATGGAAGTATTGGATCTCACTCATTCTTGAATAAAATGAATTGGACACCTACATAAGTAGAGAGGTTCCAGTTCCAGAGGGAGATGAGGCTAAAAGACTTACACAAGAAGAACTTGGTCAAGGCCAAGAAGATCATTTCTGATTCAATAACGAATCACCTTATACCAGAAGTGTCTTCCCTAAAGACACCGAAAGAGATGTTTGATTCCTTGAACAAGTTATTTGAAGGAAATAACATAAATCGGAAGATGACTTTGAGAAAATAGTTGAAGAATGTAAAAGATCCAGAATGCAGAGACGATATAGTCATACTTTACAAGGGTCTCTCAAATAAAACAACAACTTGAAGCAGTAGAAGAAGAAGTTGAGAATGCAGAAGTTGTGATAATGGCCTCCCAATATCATGGGATTTATTCATTTGAGGAATGTACGCCAGAAGGAAGTGATTACTTTCAGCAGACTCTGGGAAGAAGAAGAAGCTCGACTTATAATAAGAGAAGAGAAGATGGGAGAAACCGAAGATCAAGATCTCATGATTCAAATAAGATCCCTCAAGCGATGGGGAATACGAAGGACTCAACTCTTGAAGAACCTCTTATCCATTTGGATAAGAAATGATGCTGTTATGAATGAAGAAGATGATGAAGTTGAAAGAAGGAGTCTACCCATGAAACAAATAAAGATAAGTATTCAATTGTCATTTCATGATATTGTTTTGTTATGCATTTGTTTATATTCAGTTGATGTATTATGCATGATAGAATGTTTACATTAATGACAATACACTAATAATATGCATGTGATGGGTAAGTAGCTCATGGTGCTATACAACTCTCCATTGCTACTTATCTAGAATGAAACCTCTTTGCTTCCATATTGGATTAGTGCACAATCTCAATGTTGTCTTGGTAGATATGGAAGGCATCTAGAAAGTTTCCGTGAGATATGGATGAATGTTGTATTGGATAAATAGTTGCATAATTATATTTTGATGTAAAATAATTTTTCATTATGAATATACCTTATGAAATGTTACTAACGATAAAAATAATGCATTTGACATGTAGGAAAGATCATGTACAATCACCTACAAGAAAAGAAGGACGAGACTTGTTTAAAATAACAAGTGATGACAGTTCAAGAAATAATCCAAGCAATGAAGATCTTAACCTTTTCCACAAGGTTGAAAATGAAACCCTATAGAGGATGACAAGCTCACAGATGAGTGAGAGAAGAACTTTTGAAAAGGTTGAGGATAGAGGATCTTGGTATCTAGTGACCCTAGATGGATACATAGAATATTAGTAGTAGAGGAGGCTACTTGGAACTCGAGTACAAAATGTTTCAATGCATAGAGTATCAAATACAGAGGGAGAATGATGCTTTGCTTCAGAGGGAGTGACTACAGAAGATCCTGAGGTTCAACATGGTATGACAAGATGGACAGCTTAGTGATGACTCTAGGATTTACTAAGAGTAAAATGGATTCTAGTCTTTGCTTCAAGGTTGAAGGTAGAAGACTAGTGATGCTCCTATTATATGTCGATGGCTTGTTCCTAACAGAAAAGAGGAACTTATTAAAGTTGCAAGAAGGAGACTTGCTTCCAAGTTCGAGAGGAAGAACTTGGATATGATGCACTAATTTCTAGGCATGGAGGTGTGGCAGAATCTCTTTTAGGTAAGGTAAGTATGCAGTAGAGATCCTGAAGAGGTTTAGGATGATGGACTGCAAGGCCATGACCACACCTATGGAATCGAACCTAAAGCTATTGAGTGTTGCTTCATAAAATTCGGTTGATGCCATGATGGATTGTCATATGATTTGTTCCTTGATGCACCTGATAAATATGAGACCAGATATTTTCTTTGGTGTGAAAACTTTGAGACATGTTCACCTGATGGTTGCAAAGTATGTAGTGGGGTACCTAAAGGGTACAGTTCATTATGGGCTCAAGTATGAAGCGAATCAAAAGATTAACCTAGAGGTTTATATGGATTCGTATTGGGAAGGCAGTGCCATTGATAAGAAGAGCACTTCAGGATGCTGCTACAGTATGAGATCAGGTGTGATCTCTTGGTTTGGCAGGATGGAGTCCTGCATGGTGATGAGTATAGTTGAGGAAAATTATGTTTCCACTTGCTACTTGGGAGAGAGGAGTAGTGAAGCTCCAGTATGTGATCCAAATTGAGATCTCTCTAAAGAGGGAGTTCTGGCAGATTCAGTGAGATAGGTTGTCTGAGCATAAATCCTAGTGAAGCTTGTAGGTTGCTCAGATCTAATATTTCCTGTAGGTTGTCCACAAATGTAATAGGTCCCCATGAAGCTCACAGGTTATCCTTTGACATAATCAGCCCTGATGTGATTCTATGCTATAAATGGCCAGAGTGAAGTTTGTGTACTTCAGGGAGAAGCTTGGTGTTCTCCAGATCGAGGTTCCTTCCAAGGGGAAGTGATGAGTTCCTGAGCCCTTCAGACATGGTGAGAGGATTGGTCCCTTCCATGGTCATATATAAGTGCGTTGGACTTTCTAACATGGTGGAAGGATGACATTCACATGGTCAGATGGAAGTGCAGAGATGTTATGATCTGATTATGGGTTGTGTTACCACATGATCAGTGCAGAAGTATTTTGATGTGATTATGGGATGTGTTCCCACATGATCAGTGCAGATCCATTTTGATGTGATTGAGGGATAAATTCCCACATGATCAGATATACGTGTTGAAGGAAATTCTCTTAGAGAATGGAGGCACCTGGTCAGTTACCAGGAACACTCAGCTTAGTGCTAAGAGGCCATTCTCTAGGAGAATGGAGGCACATGGTTAGTTACCAGGAACACTCAGCTTAGTGTTGAGATGTCATTCTCTGGGAGAATGGAGGCACCTAGTTAGTTACTAGGAACACTTAGCTTAGTGTTGAGATGCCATTCTCTGGGAGAATGGAGACACCTGGTCAGTTATAGGAACACTCATCTTAGTGCTGAGAGGCCATTCTCTGGGAGAATGGAGGCACTTGGTCAGTTACCAGGAATACTCAGCTTAGTGCTAAGAGGATATTCTCTAAGAGAATGGAGGCACCTAGCCAGTTACCAGGAATTCTTAGCCTAGATCTGAGAGCCCTTCTTCCATGATGAGGTCAGATGTAAGTGCAAATCACTTCCACAGATGATAGTAGGTGTGTCATATCATGCTGATGGTTGTAAGTGCTGGGCCTTTTCATAGATGATAATAGGTGTGTCCTATCATGCTCGTGAATTTAAGTGCTAGGCCTTTCTGACATGGTGGTGGATGTGTTCCTCTCATGGTCAAATGTAAGTGATGGGCATCCCTTTCTGACATGGTTGTTGGATGTGCTCCTCCCATGGTCAGATGTAAGTGCTGGGTGGGACATTATGACTCAGGTTCATATATAAGCACTGAAGAAGACCTACATGGAGGCTATTCCTACAACCACTATGAAAAAGGGATGGCTCTATAGAAATTCCCCTAACAAGAAGAATGAAGAGATATCACTACTTGATTGAGATAGCAAAAGCAATGATGATGATCCAATGATGCTCTAGATCAAGTGATGATATAGACTCGATGATGATCCAGTGATGATCCAAACTTGATGAATATGACTTAACAATGAAGATTATTTGACAATGAAGATGAATTGAAGATGAACATGACCTGAAGATTAAGATGACTTGATGATGATCCATATGATACAGAGAAGAAGATTTGTGCTGATAAATTGTGTCGAGAAAATACCTTCCTAGTTAAGAGGGAGTGTTGATGTATTTGTAACTTTAGAATGTATTCACTTGTATATGTTATCTATTGTACCCCAATGTTTACTCTGGGAAGTATTTGTAATATAATTGAGTCATGTCATGTCGTGATGTTTTGATCAAAAAATTCAATCATGTAAACAACTCATGTAAAGTCATGAGGTTAAGCCTCGATTGTAAGTCAGAGAAATAGTCCCCACAATTGAGTCAAGTTTAACACTCCTTGTTAATAGGAGGGAAAATACCCCACAATTGTGGGGCACTAGGGTTATTAGACTCTCATAGAGATGTTGGCCCTGGTAAGTAATTGTTAAGTGGGGTCGACTTGTTGGAGTGGAAATTAATTGAACAAAAGAATATAAATAGAGAGTGAGCCTCTCTATTTATTACACACACACTCACTCACTAGGGCGCATGAGTGAGAGAGGAGAAGCTCTCTCAATTAAGAGAGAGAGAAGAAGCTGTTGGAGATCATATTTATTTTTTCGGGTTTTACTACTGCCATTGGTGCCCATTCTATCTTTGAGGAAGTTGTGGGGTTTTCTCCATTATCGTTTCCCTGAGGAAAATTCTTTATGTCTCTTGTCTCTTTTGTTTAATTGGTGTGCATGTTATTCTCTCATATAAGATCCTAAGATCATATTGCCTAAATGATAAAATTCTAACACCTTGTTGTGAGCATCATGTATTAATTTTTATAGGAAGGTTGGAATTTACCAGTGGCATTTCTTAACAATATCACTATGATAATTACATGGATAAGTTATTCTTAAGTGTGGATTTAATTTGGGTCTAATGCCCTTGTTGTAATTGTATGAAATGTTAGTGTTCTTAAAAAGTCATTTCCCACTATTTAATATTATAATAGTTGGTTGTTTTATCTTATGTTTAGAAATGAAGGGAAAATCCTTAGATTCATGATTGATTGAAATTCTTGATAGATTCCTGGAAATTGTTTATTTATTCATTGTATCATAAATATTGAATGTTTTTTGTATGTTGATAGAGGTCAATCCTATCTATGTTCAATGTTTATATAATTGTAAGGTTTTGGTTTAAATCGTATAATCCCATTGTTGTTTTGTTTTAATCATGTGGTTTTGATGGAAGTCCTATTATCATGACCTTTGCTTTCCTATATGGTCTAGACTGTGTATCTGTAATGTTTATAATCTATATTAATTTCATCTATGGAAAGACTTATGGCCGATGTTTAGTGGATTCAATGTTTGGTGTGGCGTTTATTTTTATTATTTCATTTAAATAACTTCAACACTCCCAATGGGAGCTTATGGGTTTTGATAGTTGATCTTTAGTGTGTATTCTTGTTATTTCTTTTTCATAGTTAAACACTCCTAGCCATAGCTTTATGAGATTCAATGATGGGTTTATTTATGTTTTAAGTTGTGTTATCATGAAGGAATTCTAACCAACCCTTATCAAGACTCGAATAGTGGGTGGATGAATGTCGTGATAAGTTGATTATGTTTAAAATCGAGTTTAAGCTGTAAAATGTTTCCTCCCAGGAACGTTAACAAGAATTCATCCTTATATTCATGGCTATGTTTGTGATTTAATTAATATTACTATAGCATATAAAGTTTATATGTAAATATATCTCGATTGTGGAAAATGTGAATATGTGAGCATTTGATTACGTTAGCCTATCCTTT
Organism: Pseudotsuga menziesii; assembly: GCA_001517045.1. Lineage (NCBI taxonomy): Eukaryota > Viridiplantae > Streptophyta > Pinopsida > Pinales > Pinaceae > Pseudotsuga > Pseudotsuga menziesii. The sequence goes on along the minus strand of LPNX010902065.1, from coordinate 297,640 downwards.
TTACAGGATGGATGGATATTTCTTCTTTGGGGAAAAATGATAGTTTAATTGATATCATGGATGACTGTGTAATTTTGTTAATTGTTAATGCCTTTAAAACAACGAATCCTGCACATTTTTTATTTGGTTTGGTTTCCAAGGGATTCGATCCTGGTTCACAATTATGTGTATTCGTTTACCTTGTTTATTGGTTTGTTTAATGAGTAGTTTAAATGACATCATGGATGACTGTAATTTTGTTTATTTACTTGCTATTTTGTTTTGTTGGATGTCATGTCCATCATTTTTCAATTCTTATAAATATTTTTAAGCAGCGAATGTTGCATATATTTGTATATAGTAAGTTTAGTGGTGTTTGTGACATTGATAATACGATGAGATTAGATTCCAAGGGACTTGATCACTGGTCCATGACTTTGAATTAGTAGTTTTTTTAATGGATAAAGTTTTTTGATGATGGTTTCTATTTTTACTTCTATTTTTATAAATTTATACAGGTAATGTGTTTTTAGGGTTTATAGTTTTAATACTCTTTTCTATAATTGTGAAAGGTATGATTACTAAATGTTTTAAGTCTAGGATTAAACCGTAACATAAATAGAAACTTTGTAAGACTAGACTAACAAAATCCTAATAGGAAACTTATCCTAGAATTTATATAAGAATTAAAACTCAGATTCTATTTAACTAAAAAAGAAAACTTGAAACATTTATTCAAACTGATCAAGGGTAAAATTATAGCTCTTAATACAAAACCCAGTGGTTGTAATCACAACTTGTAAGCATAATAAAAATAGTTTGGAAATGTAGAAATCTCTTACCTACAATTATGCAGCTTATAATTGATAAAAGACCTTGCACACTTCAGCACCAACAATTAATAAAACACTTGCTATCTCTGACCTTAGGAATGATAACCAGATAACTTTAGAACTACCATGTTCCTCCTAACCTTAATCTAGAACCGTTCCTAGTTTTAATTCGGATACCCCCGAACTAGCTCCAACTTTCAAATGATCTAGAATTCCTAAAGGAGAGACCTCTCGTATTTGGTAATCAATCTCTCTATAAGAATGCTGGGTTTTGGAAAATGCTCTCCAATTCCATCGAGGAACAATAAATCAGATCCCAAATCCTTCTCTTGTATTTGTTCTTATAGATAATATTTAGGAAAGGGAAGTTGGTTTAAAATTCAGTTGAATCATGAATTTATTACTTTCTTGAAAACAATATTTAATTTGATTTTTATTGAATTAATAGTTATTTTTTTTAACTAGGAACTTTTACTAGTTTCTATTTGATCTTTAGAATATAATATTTATTTAAATATTTAATTTTATGATATAATATCTACATAGACTCTCACTTATTATTTTAGTTATCTTTATTTCTTTGTGTGTGTGTGTGTGTGTATTCTCATATACATATTATATAAACTTTACTCGTTATTATTAATATCCATTCATGCATCATATATAATAGTTTATTTATTTGGATTCTTCCCTTAGCTTACTTTTATTTCTTTTATCAAGGCCTCAAATAGGGCTTGTTCGGTCAACTAGGTTAGGTAGCTCTAGATCCTCCTTGCACGTTGGATTACCTCATATTTCATGCTAGTTATTCCATTCCTTGATGAGAAGTAGATTATAAATTTCATTTAATCAACTTAAAATAAGTATAATGAGGTTTGGTGCTATTCAAATTATTTCTAACTCAACACACTTAATTTGAGTAACCCCTAGTGCTATTGAGAGCCTAAGATCAACATTATTTATTGGGCGTGACACTAGTGCAATTCTGTAGCCTCTCGCTCAACACTAATACTAGGATGTACTTGTATAATACACCTAGGGATACAATGGCCAAAGATCTGAGGGTTAAAACATGAAGTTGGGAAACAATTTTATGAAAACAGATTGAAAAACAAGAGGGTGTGTAGATGAATACGTGAAAAAATTCAACCTCAAACTCTAGGCCAAGAGTTTAAAAAAATATGAGCCAAAAGTTTAATAAAAATCTAGGACGAGCATTTGAACCAATCACTACACTGTATTTTTTCAAAAACTCTCAGACGAGAGTTTGAAAACTCTCGGATGAGAGTTTGAACTAAACTCTCAGTCAAGACTTTTGAAGATATTTTTTCAGCCAAGATTTTATGGTCAAAAAAACCTACGAAAATATATGTGATCTTTCTATAACCTGCAACTTTAACAAGCCCAAACCCCTGCAAATTTTAAATATTATTTGTCATACTTAGTAGCAATGGATTCATCTCTGAATCTAGTTTCCAACGATATAATAATTCTTCCATTTCAATTTGAATTACTATTTATTAATATATTTTTATCTAAACCTTATCCCTTATGAGTTTTATTACTCTCAAAATCACCCAAAATGAAAATTCAATATCATAACAAAGAAAACACCAAATATTTTGAAATCTTCACAGAGATCATAATTGCCTTGTCCTATTCAAAAGGGTACTTTTATTTTTTCCAATCAAAGTCACACTAAAAATAAAATTGAATCTCACCAACGTGTGTCAATAATGCACAATTTTCAGAACTTTTGTTGCTTCAAGAAATAATAAATAATCGTTCTCAAGCCCGAAAAACCTCAAAATATAATCCATGTACAAGTAAAATGTGTGTAGATTATGAGTATAAATTTTGTTTCCCTAAAATGAAGAACTATCTCTAAGAAAATTGTGGTGCACACAGGTCACTCATTATTCATACTTAAAATTTTAAAGTATATGTCATTGGTGGATGCCAAATTTTCCCCACTATATGTCGATAAAGTTAAAAAAAATTATCAGTATGTAGCTAATTCAATTCTATAAAACTTGTGTGTTTACTTCAAGGTGAATTTATTAAGGGAAATATCGATCTGAAGGGGTTGAAGCTGAAAAAATAAAATTTTGTTGTTTCTTTTCTCAAAAAACAAATGAAAGTGTTTCCCAACTTCATGTTTTCACCCCCAATGATCTAGAGCTTATGCTCAACACAAAATATCATAACTCATGTGCTCCAAATCTTATGCTCAACACAAAATATCATAACTCATGTGCTCCAAAGATTATGCTCAACAAAAAATATCATAACTCATGTGCTACAGAGCTTATGCTCAACACAAAATCTTATAACTCATGTTCTCTATGGATTACAGGTCCAATACATCATAGAACTCAATCCTGTATTCAATATTCTGCACAATACATCACAATAATCATCTTGGTGTATATATTAGGGTTAATCACATAATAATAAATACAGTACATCGGGGCCTATTCCTAGTACAATGACAATAGTCTATGTCCATCAGGGAATATGCCCAACATATATAATCATATACAAGACAATAAAATAGGTGCATTTCCTTACGCATAATATATCCATCTAATCAACATAACTCAAGTGCAGTGGGGCATACACCCAATATATAGACATAAAAATAATCATCAAAGTAAACTCATATGCAGTGAGGCTCATGCCCAATTATAGTAAAGGTCAAAATTAGGGATGTTGCATTCCTCCCCACTTAGAATAACACTGTCCCGGTGTTCTAGGGACTAGAAATGAAGTCATGAAACAAGGCGGGGTTAGCCTCTTTCATGGTGTATTCATTCTTCCATGTGGCCTCATTAGGTCCAAAGTGTTTCTATTGCACTTTCAGCTGGACAATGGTTCACTTCCTGAGCTATAAGTTTTTTTTGTCTAGAATGTGAATGGGCTATGCCATAAAAAACCCTTCATCTTCCACCTGTAAAAAGGACCAATCAATCGCATGTTTAGTATCATATAAATATTTATTCAATAGGGATGGATGAAAAAAATTATGAACCTTTATATGAGCATGTAAATATAATTCATACGTCACTGGCCCTCTCTTATCTAGTATCTCAAAAGGTCCACAAAATATCAGTGCCAACTTTCCACCTATTCCTAGGCTCAATCAGATTCTTTTTTTATTTTACTTTTAAATAAACATGTTCGTCGGTATGGTAATATTTATCATTTATTTTCTTATCCGCATAAATTTTATGGTGGTCTTGTGCTACCTTGAGATTTTGTTTTACTTTGGTGACTAACTATTCTTGGTATTTTAGTAAATCTTCTCCTAACATAAGTTGTCCATCGAGCTATACCAAGTCACCGGTGTCCTACACTTTTGGCCATAGAGTACCTCGAAGGGAGTCATCTTCATGGAGGTATGGTATCCACTGTTATATGAAAACTATGCAAGGTGTAGATAATCCTATCCCTTTGTGGGATCGTTCATCACATACATTCTAAGCATGTCCTCCAAAATTTGATTTACCCACTCTATCTACTTGTCTATCTTCAAGTTGTAAGAAGTACTAAAATTTAACTGTGTCTCTAAGTCAGAGAATAAATATATCCAAAATTTACTAGTAAATTTTTTATCTTGGTTCGAGATGATTTCCTTGGGTATCCCATGCAATTGAAATATCTCCTTTAAGAATATGTTAGCAGTGTGAACTGCCTTGTAAGTTGACTTAACTGGGATATAGTGCCTTGCTTTAGACAACTTATCAACCACTACAATGATGGAATCATTCCTCTTCTTTCTATTTGGTAAACTTGTAATGAAATCCATACTGTAACCTCCCATTTCCATTCTGGAATGGACAATGCTTGTAGTAACCCTGAAGGATGTTCGTCCTCAACTTTGACTAGCTAACACTCTTGACATTTTGCGATGAAAAGTGCTATGTCGAACTTTAACATAGGCCATAAAAAGTGTTTCTTTACTACCGATATCGTCTTTTGATATACTAGGTGCCCCTTGTAGGGATTCTGAAAAAGATATGTTAGTATGCTGGAACAAATTTCTCCTCCCTCCGGAACATACAGTCTCTCTTTGGACCACAATCTAGTCTCATCTACCTTATACTCTTTCTGTTGTTGACATAACCTATCCTCTTGAATCTTTTTGAGGACTTCAACATAGAAACAATCGAATTTTCTTGTCATTCTGATTCTATCATGCAAATACGAATTGGTTTAGCTTAAGGTAACTTCATACAACACATCAGCTTGTCTACTTAAAGAATCAATGATTTTATTTTCCTTTCCTTTTGTATGCTCTAATTCAAAGTTGTACTCACTAAGGAAGGCCAACCATCTAGTCTTCCTGGAATTTAGATTTGTTTGGTCGAACAAATACTTTAGACTCATGTTTTCTATATTTAGGAGAAACTTCTTCCCCATGAGTGGGTTCCTCCACATCTTCAAGGTGTGGATAATGGCTACTGGCTCAACATCCTGCGTGGGATAATTTTGTTTGTGTTCTTTAAATGTATGTGACTCGTAACATATTTCTCAATCATTTTGTATGAGGACTCCACCAAGTTATTTTTGCGACTCGTAATATATTTCTCAATAATTTTGCATGAGGACTCCACCAAGTTATTCCTTGGTCTCATATGTGCAAGCAATGAAATCCCCATCGGGATCCACAATTCATAGTATAGGTGCAGTAGCCAAGATATGTTTAAGCTTCTGAAAGATTTACTCGCACTTGGTTTTCCACAAGAATTCATTTTCCTTCTTTTGTAAGGCGATCACGTGGAAGGAAATCCTTGAAAAGTTGTCAATGAACTTTCGATAGTATCCTGATAGTCCGAAAAATGAACTAATGTCTGTGACACAAGTAGGGGCAGGCCATTATTTGATGGATTTGATATTTTATGGGTCAAAAACTATCCATTTGTTGGAGATGATGTGACCTAGGTATTGTCTCTATGGTTTATAAAAATCACATTCTCTAAGTTTAGCGTAAACTTGGTGTTCCTGTAACACCCGTAGAACAATTAGGAGATGTCCCTCATGTTATTATTTACTCTTAGAGTAAACTAGAATGTCATCTATAAATACAAATACAAACTTATCCAGGTATTCACTAAATATATTTCTCATCATGCACATAAAATTTGTTGGGGCAATGGTTAGCCCAAAAGGAATTACTACAAATTTGTAATGGTCGTATCAGGTCTGAAAGGTGGTTTTGCTTATATCTTCATCACATATCTGTATTTGATGGTATCTAGATCACAAGTTGATATTTGAAAATATCTTTTGTACTCTGACTTGATCAAACAAGTCTTCGATCCTAGGGAGTGGGTAACAGTTCTTCATGGTCATCTTGTTGATTTATTTGTAATTGCTTCACATTTGCATCGTACTTTCCTTCTTATTTATGAAAAGTATATGTTCTCTTTAAGGAGACACACCAGGTTAAATATAACTCTTCTCTATAAAATCCTATAACTATAACTTCAACTCCACCAAATCTGGTGCGATCATGCGGTATGGGGATTTTTATCCCATTATTGATCCTAGTGTTAGCTCTATGGAGAAGTATAAGTCCCGCTTCAGTGGGAGTTCCATAATTTCCTTAGGAAATACATCCTTAAAGTCTGTTAGAATGGGAAAGTCCTCAATTTGTTGTTCTTTCTCAGATTCCACATCCCATATTTTAACTGCAAAAAGTTTACATCCCTTCCTAGTACATTTCTTCGCTTGTAAGGAGGATATTTGTTTAACAGAAACCTTCTTGGGTATTCCTTGAATCTTTGTTTGATTCCCTTGGTTGTCTATGCACATTATTGACTTGTTTAGAAAATCAAGCATGGCATGCTGTTGTTCCAAACAGTCCATGCCTATAAGTACGTCATAAAATCCTTAGGATAAGATGTTTAGTTCTACCTTAGTTAGAAAAGCATTTAGGTATATCTCAGAGTCCTTCACTAGTTTTGAAACCTTTCTTTTTGTACCAGTGGATAGTTGTACTAGCCATGGTTTCTCATGTTTCACTTTGTTTGGTTTACATGTGTCCATAATCTTGGGGGAAACATAGCTTTGTTAAGCATCAAGAATAATTAAAATTGAAATAGAAGTGTTTGAAACCTTACCTTCTATTTCGACCATGGTGGCCTTATGGTCTACTTGTCGGTCGTCAAGTGATGCATATATATTAGGTGTACTAGACATGTCCTATACTATTGGGTATTCTTGCAGGTTTTTTAGGACTTGATTGTTATTATTTATACAATATCTGGTGTAATGGGTCCCTTGCCATTTCCAACATATAACCTACAACAAGGAAACCTTGCCTCTTCTATTTCTTGTTGGTATGTTGGTCTTTGGTGCAAGCATATTTGACTATGCACCTATCTTGTTGAAATTTATTGTAGATGAAAAACTATTGCTATTTTTTCTATATGGATGTGGTTTAAAATCAGGTTTTTGGTTGTCCGAGAAGGTCCTAGACCGGTCTCAACTTCTGTTTATAATTTATTGCCTCAATTGTCCATGTTCATAAGAAATTATAACTTTGTATAAGGCAATTTCCAACTTTTTGGGCATGTCAGACTAAATTCTCTCTCAAACATTTGGAGGAAGATATCCAAAAAACTCTTGTATCTTGACATTTTTGTCCTTTATATAAGGAATGCAATGCAACAGATCCAAAAATATGTTGATAAAGGAATCCATAGTCAGGGAGCCCATCTTTAATTCATGAAATTATTTCACTTTTATATCAAAGAATATTTCAGACATGTACTTTTCTTGGAATATTTTGTAGAAAGTACTAGATTGATATCCTTTACTTCATCTCTTTTAGTATGTTTTAGATCTTTCCACCATCTAGATTCTTTTCCATTTAAGTTGTAAATGGCCAGCCATGCTTCCATCTCATTGGAGTAATTATGTATTCAAAAGTATTTACTTATACCCAGGAGCCATTCTTCATCCTTGTCCTCGGTATTCATCTCACCTTCATAGGTTTGGGATTTTACCTTTTGAAATTCTCCTTGAAGGATGTCATTATTTTTATGCATTTTTCTGCAATGAGAGGGTGAACCATCACTTGAAGGATTGTGCTATTCTCCTTCTAGAAGATCAGGAGTGTGTTATTCTCTTCCCTCTTCCTTTGGGCTGCTGGTCCTCTTATGCTGATAATTTTCCTTGGACTTGTTTGTTGAGTGGGTAGGCTGCCCATGAAGGTTTACTATGGTCAAAACGTGAAGTAAAGCTGCATTTATTTCTTTCCGTTCTTTTCTTTAACTCATGTTATCATTAAATCTCTGTAGGTTTGCCTGCAGACTCTATATGATCTTCATTATGTTGGAATTTAATTCCACAACAAGTTCTTGTTCTTGAGTTGGGGAATTTAGGTTCCCTTGTCGGCTCTTGTTCTCTCCTCTGTCCATGATTTAGACTATTATTTAAATATGTAATTTAAACATTTATTAACACATATTCTCTTGTTAGTTCACAAAATCACAAATACAGTTTTGGAATGTTTATTTCTATAATGGATGTTTAGTACAACCCATTAGGTCTCTAAGTGTTTGAAACTAGGCTTTTATACCTCTTGTAATGTCCCTAAAATCCATAAAAAAAAATTTTTGTAGAGCTAATAATACTGCTAATATTGAAGGGACATCTATACTTAACTTTAGAATTGTAAAACCTGTATAGGAATTATACCTATTTTCGTGTTCTTTTTCTATTCTTGTATGGTTTTTTGTTTTATGATGATGTTCAATGTTGTTATTTTATATACTGATGTATTTGTAAATATATATATTTTATCTCGTTTATTGATGGTCTGATATTGTTTTATTCATGTTTGAACACATGTTACATTTACCTTGTTTCCTATTTTACTAAATGACCATGCTAACTTACATTTGTCCCTAACAGGGAGGAGTGGCTGGATTTTTCCTTACAACTTATTCAGAAAGGTAAGGAAATCCTGCGAAATTTGGGCTTACTTAGTTATTGTGAACTAATGCATGATGTATCTAATTTTATTACAGGTATTTCATCACTAAACCTATGCTACATGTGAGTGAAAAAAAGGGGAAAGACCTACCACCTAAAATATTGCTAACCCTAAACACTAAAGGGTTGGCATGGTATTAAAACAAAACAAAATACATGAAACCAAAAACTATAGAAAAGGGGGTTTGATATTTAAAACATGGTGGGAGATAGTTGGCATATTAATGGTGCCCATGTGAAGGTTGTGTGGCCTACTCCACATTGGCACTGGCATAAAACCTAGGCTATGGCTTACACAACAATTCTTTTGCAATCATTTTTGTTGACTTGGTGAAGGGGGAGCGAGATCCATTGTTGCGATTCACTGACAAAGGCGTGGTTTACAGTTCCTGTGAAAATGGTTTAATAGGTATGTAGACTAAGCCATGGTTTAAACTTGTTTACAATTCGATTTGATATTTGGTAATGTGTACTTCTGATTCCTCTCTTGTTTTTGATTGCAGGTTGGATGGGCGTGGGGAAGCTTTTCCACCATGGAAAGGAAGAAGTCATCAACGCATACCTGGTAAGCCTATATGAAGAGAGCCTTCACCTGTATGTTTGGTGGTTAATGGGGTTTACATGGGTTCTCTTCTTATAGTTTGTAACATGATTCCTATTTGTGCTTTTTGAGAGTTTGGGGAAGTAGTAATGATCCTCATATTTTAATCATGGGTTTGGGGATCTTGTGTTTCACAACCCATTCAAGTGTTGTAAAATGGAAACTGTTAAATTTTCATACGCTTAGCTAAGACATCAGTATTTCATTTCATTTTCATGAAAAAATCATATAAACGGGATCACTGAAAGATAGACAAGCACAACCATAAAAAGAGAACACAAAGATTTATCCTGGGAAAACCCTAAAGGGAAAAACCCAGCAAAAGCTTCCTCAATATAGATACCCAAAAAGGATAAAAGAAAAAACCAGCAAGGAGATCAAAGCCTGATCCTCCTCCTTCTCCAGCTACTTCTCTTCTCCACTAATGCGCTATACAAGTGAGAGTGTGTGTCTCAAATTAAGAGCACTACACCTCTATTTATATTCATCCGTTCACTTAAGTTAACTCATTTGACATGTAGGCTCGAGTTAAATCATGTAGGCTTGAGTTACACATGTAGGAGCAAGTAACCACACTGGGGTGCTGATGACCCACCTTTACAATTAGAGGGGACTACCTCATGACTCTTATTAGTTCTTCCGATTAGGAGCATCGGGGTACAATGTAATACAAGTGGTTCTCCCGGTAGGATCATCGGGGACCACAAAAAGATACATATAGAATATTCTTCGAAGTTACAATATTTCAACAGAAACAACTGTGGATATTTTTACCATGTAATTTAAAATCCTTTCATTTGTAATTTTAAACAGCTGTTGTTGGTTTATAATTCTGACTCTTTGTTGCTGTGAGAATTGTGTTTTAATTTTTATAGGAATGTTGGAATTTACTAGTCCCATTTCTTAGCAATGGGACTATGATAATGACATGGATAATGCATTCTCAAATGTGGATTTAGTTCAGGTCTTATGCCCTTGCTGTAATTGTATGAAATTCTAGTGTTCTTAAAAATTGTTTTACCTCTACTTAATATTATAATAGTAGGTTGTTTTTACTTTTTTTAGAAATTAAGGGAAAAGGCCTAACTTTTCATGTCTAGTTCCTTGATGTTTTTTATTTATTCTTTGTATTGTAAATATTGAATGCATTTACGTATGTTGATATAGGGAAATCATAGCTATGTTCAACATTTATATATCAATAAGGTTTTGGTTTAAATCTTATAATGACATTGTTGTTTTGTTTTAATCCTATGGTTTTGATGGAAGCGATATTATCGTGACCTTTCCTTTCCTATATGGCGTAGCCTATGTATCTATAATGTTTATAATTTATATTTATTTCCTATATGGACAAACGTACAACCAATGTTTAGTGGATTTGATGTTTGGTTCATCGTTTATTTTTATTATTTCATTTAAATAATTTCAACTCTCCCAACTTGAGCATATGGGTTTCAATAGTTGATCTTTACTGGATATTCTTGTTATTTCTTTTTCATAGTTAAACGCTCACAGCCAAAGATTTACAAGATTCGATGATGGGTTTATTTATGTTTTAAGCTGGGTTATCACGAAGGAATTCTAACCAACCCTTATGAGGATTTGAGATGTGGGTGGATGAATGTCGTGATACTTTATCTGTGTTTAAAATAGGGTTTAAGCTGTAAAATGTTTCCTCTCAAGAATGTTAACAGTATTTCAGCCTTAGATTGATGGTTATGTTTGTGATTTAATTATTATTACTATATCGTATATAGTTTATACATAAATATATTGTGATGTTGGAAAATGTGAATATGTTAGCATTTAATAAGGTTATCCTATCCATTTTACAGGAGGGATGGGGATTTGTTCTTTGGGGAAAAACGATAGTTTAATGGATATCGTGGATGAATGTCTAATTTTATTGATTGTTAATTATTTTCAAATAGCTATTGTTGCACATTGTTTATGTGGTTTGGTTGGCAATGGATTTGATCTCTATTTCACGATTATGCCTATTCGTTTAGCGTGTTTATTGGTTTATTTAATGAGTAATTTAAATTATATCATGGATGACTGTACTTTTGTTTATTTAGTTGTTATTTTGTTTTGTTGGATGTCTTGTCCATCATTTATCGGTTCCTTTAAATATTTTTAAATATATAAATAAATGTCAAGGGTTGAAGGAAAACCCTCACTGTGTCAGACTCAACCATTAAACCAATTATAGATTACCCAATGATGATGTTCTAATACCCCCTACTGTAATAAACAACCCAATAGGTGACATAGAGAAGACACATGAGAAACTTTTCGTATGTTTTTTTTTGAACATTTTTGAATCGAAAAAACTATGTCTCATCTTAAATTGACGAAATGCTCTTCTTATGTTGAATCAACTAAAATTTCAAGTGATAAAAGTATGATTTGAATGTAACCCAACCGATATCTACTAGAATATCCAAAAAACTGAATGAGTTGAGAAAAACAATTTCCAAGAACACTCCAATGTTTGTCTAATTGTTTGAGGGTGGCGATGATTTATCCCTTCCTATTAATTTGAAAAGTAAATATCATTCTTACAACCACACGTTTTATGGTGCTTGACAATTTTCTCAACATGTGCCTCACGTTGCCACCAAATTTTCACTTTTTATCTAATATTGATTCTATAAATATTGGGTTGTTTATCCTTTCACATTCAGGTGTTCCTCCCAAACAATCAATATCACTTGTGCCCTTTTGTGGTATTGTCTAATGTCAGTCTGATTGCTTGAATATTGTTAAATACAAGTATACAATTACCATCTATTGTATGTGCATGAATGGTTATGTTTCTAGAAACTTTATCATGAAGAACCTATTATATATAGATGGTCATCGATGCACTCATGTGAATATTGCACGGTTCATAAATAGTTCTAGGTTGTCTTTATTTTATGGAAATTGTTCATTTGAGGAACACTTCAATGACCAAGAGTTCTTTATGAAAAGGAAAGTGTCAAGATTTTTTTTGGTACAAGAAATAAGTATTTTGTCTCTTGGTGATGAGTTGTTAATAAACTACAACATTTGTAGACCACCAACCGCTCATCAGAGACGCCTTGCATTGGGATTTACCTTAGACATTCCATTAGGGCATAAGACAAAAGAACATTGATTAATTGTATTTGTCAATTTACAATGGGGGCCACATTAATGTATTATTTAGTTTGAAATTATGTTTTATAAATTGTTAATTTAATTTATAAATTGAATTTGAAAATATGTTTCTCAATTTTAAAGTTCTATATTACTGTGGAATTGATGTTGACTTATCACTTAATCTAAATGTTTGCTTTATAAATTATTTGCATCTTATTAATTTTTATTTGAAATTATTCTTTTGTTTCTATAATAATTGCTTTTTATAATAATAAATATAACCAATTGCATAGTTCTTGCTAACCAATTTCCTTCCTATCATCTTCCGTTGCACCTGAATACAATATCAAATTGAGAGAAGGATGAAAAAATAGTGCAACTTGGAGAGGAAGCATAAAAATAATGGTTGAATTAACCACCTATTCAATTTCCACTATGTCCATCCTCACCAATTAGGAATTCCTAGAGTGATAGCAATTCTTTACATGTTGGCAATGTAGGCAACAAATTAGATGTTGTTATGGATGAGTTATTATGAAAAATGAGTTCCATAGATGCAATTTTGTTTCCTACATTCAAAGTGAATGAGCTAGAGGAAAACACTTGTGTCACTGAAGCCTTATTATAAATCCTTAAATCAACAGATTCCACTCGTCTCTTTGAACCTGTCCAGTCAATTCCATACACAGTTGAGAAGAATAATGTTACTATACAACTTGAAAGAAACACATGGCATGTCTGATGTAAATTTCTCTACGATGTTGAGGCCATCAACTACATTATATTTTGAGGAATCTTGTTACACATTGATCATTGAAAATGGTATATTTTATTAACGTTAAATTACATTATACATTTGTATTTCCCACTAACTACATGTTATTCAAAGATAAGGTACTTATGAATGATAATGTGCTTCCTTGAAGCTACAAGGAGGAAAAGGAAATGTTGAAAATGTTGGGTGTTGAGTACATATAGTATGCGTGTCTCAATGATACTTTTCTAAATAGATGTGAATATGCATAGAAAGAGGTATGTCGAAAATGTGGGAATGATAGGTACACAATCAAATAACAAGGATAAAGCACATGGCCCTCCTCATAATATATTGAGGAACATGCATATAATCCAAAGGATTCAAAGGATCTTTCGCTGTAAAGAATTAACTATTTTGAAGGGATGGCATGCATCTAATTGAAGTGAGGAAGGAGTATTATGAATTATAATAGATTCAACAACCATGAATCATATATAAGATACATGGCCTGATAAATTCAAGGATGAAGTGAGCAACCTTAGATAAAGTATAGCCATTGATGGCATCAACCCATTTCCCCAACCAGACGACACCTATATTGTTTGTCCTATAGTGGTGATCAATAACAATACACCCCATGGTTTTCTGTAAAGAATGAACATCTTATGGTTTCTCTTATAGTCCTTAGGAGAAGAGAATTGAATAATATGGATGTTAACCTATGACCATTAATCGAAGAGTTTAAGGAATTATGGTATGTGTTACAAGTATATCATATATTGAGACCCATCCCATCATAAAACAGTTTTATGTTGTATGGAATATGGGAATACAACACACATACTTATTTGGGGTTGGGAGTCTTCTTTGGTAAATATGTTCTTTGATTTATTTAAATTAATTTTTTTTTTTTGCATACTTAATTCATTGCAACTATCTTTATCTTAAACACTAACAATGATGCACTACATATCATAGCATCGCAAATCGTGCAACAAAATGTTATCATGGATATAAATTATGTGGACATTATATTAAATCTTGGTAGTCGAAATACCTACGAAAGATAGTGTACGAAATCTATAGGATATTCCTCATAGAAAACCACCCTTATAGAAAAGAAACATATGCTTTCAATGGTAAATCAGAGGGAACAAAAATGCCTAAAATAATGACACGAGATGACTGGCTTAGGGAATATGTCAAAGAGAAGGAAAAAGAAAATGCAGTGATGCCCGATTGATATGCGGAACCTATGTTCAATGATCCTAAATTCTTCAACACCTATGATGAGAAAAATCCTAAAGGGATGAACATGAAATCGATATTTTATGAGCTCATGTGTTGGGATCATCTTAGGATTTCCCACTCACTAGATCCCACGCATATATTTAAATATGTTTCATGTTCTTTGCGGCATCACATATCATCCAAAAAGAGTATCAAGTTGAAAGTTAGGAAATATATTATTTATTCAAATACTAAAAATAAGCATTGGCCAAGACAAGAAAACAGAGGAGAATATGGCCACTCTTTTTCATTTAAAATAGGTTATGTCCCATGGATTTTTTTATTCAAGAAGATCTTAATTTAGCAAAGGAATGTGTATTGGGTGTGAAGGTGCCTTCTTGTTATGGGTCTTCTCAACATCGTTGCTGCACTGTAGATGAAAAGTTTTCAGGTTTGAAACAACATGACCATCTCAACCTTCTAAGGGTACATACCATGTCCCAAAAATGTTTATATTATTCTTTTAAACATTTTACCACATAAGTTAAAATTAAATTAATTGTTTTTGTTTACTTTGTAGTGTTAGTATCTATTATTTGAGCATGGGTTTGTCAACCATAAAATTTTTGATGACTTTTGGCGTCCCATATATACACTAGTTTTTTTCTAAGATGGATCACATAAAAGGATATTTACATTGCTAGAATTCATCGATGGCATCAAGAGATAACAAAGATTGTTTGTATGTTTGAGAAGGAACCACTAGCGAATTTCATGGACATGTAGATTCATATTCTAATTCACCTAGACAATGCAGTTGAATTAGTTGGGGAGAATTCGTGTCATTGGATGTTCTTCTTGGAGAGGTACATACAAAAATTGAAGGGATTTGTTTGGAACAAGGAAAAACCGAAGGGGATTGTTGTAGAGGGGTACATAGTATATGACTTGTTGTATAATTCTAGTAATACATCAAGCAAATCGATGACACACAAGGATCAATGGTTTAGTATGATGAACACGATGATGAAAAAAAGGAAGTGGATTTACTGGAAACGAAAGGAAAAAAGTGCTTGATAAGGAGCAAGTCACTTCTATTTCAATCTTCACATTTCCCCATAGTAACTATTCACAATGAAATTTAAAACATATATTTCATCTCATATGTACTAAATGTGGTTTTGTTTCCATGAATGCAATACTAAATACAGAAATCGATGCAATCAATAAATTCATTCTTTACAATGCAGAGGCATCACAATCATGGGTCGCATTGTATGAAGATACGAGGAAATGAGGCATTGCTAGAAATTAAAGCCGGCACCATGGAAGAATGATTCCTTCTCCAGATCATTTAAAATAAAATATGCCAATGATATGTTCCAACAGTTGGCATGTAGACCAAGTAAGAGAGAAATATGGTGCATATGTTTGTTACCCACCTAAACAAGAGGATGCACTAAAGATTGGGATCAGGTGAAACAACTCAATAATAAAATAATTATGTCCATTTCTAACATTTATAACGAAACTTTAAATTGTAACACCTATATTTAATATTTTAATGATTGGGTTTTTAGACATATGGTGACCATCATTTTTTAATTTTCATACAGGCGCATTCATTCCCTTCTATGTGGGATTATGGACATGATTTTCACAGAAAGGATGTTGATTATGGGTGTTTTACACAAGACTGTGGAGTTGAAGTCAAGTTTGACCAATCTAGTGGTGCTAGCCACCATGACCAAAGCATGATAGGAGGGATTGTAATGTCCCTAAAATACAAAAAAACAAAAATTGTAGACTAATAAAACTGCTAAGATCTTAAGGACATCTTCTTTTTACTATGGAATAAAAACTTGGATAAAGAACTAAGCCTAAGTTATGTCGTTGTTTTTCTGTACAATGATGATGTTTACATGTCACTATTCCATTTTTAGATGTGCTTGTATTTTATGTACATCTTTATCTAGTTTACTCATGCTATGGATCTTATGTTGTTCATGTTTTTCTTTCATTTACGTTACCTATTTATTATTTATTTAAGATGAAGAGGTTGACTTACCTCTCTATGTAAGGGGCTGGAGTGGTAGTATTTTTCCCTATCAACTCACTTGGAAAGGTAATTGGTCCTATTCTAGGGGGCTTACTTAGTTCATTATGAACTACCGAATGTGTTCATTTCATACTACAGGTAACTTCGCCTATAATACTAGGCTTATGAACTTGACAGAAATAGAGGCCTAACATCTACAACTAGCTAAACCTAACCACTAAAGGTGTTTTCTAAAAAATACTAAACCCTACACTCACAACCTTGAGATCAATGCCATATTATGAAAGGGTTTAAGCTTGAATGTAAAAATACATGCTTGTAAGCTATGGTATAAGCTTCTAACTATGGAATTGAGGGTTTAAGTTTAATGTTGGTGACATTATTTTAAACTATATAATGTGGATGGTTATGCCATAGTATACCATGGCAATCGAAAGTTTGGAAATGGGGATTATTTTGGTGGCAAGAAATTTGAAGCCAAACTATATTCATGTGGGTTTTGATTCGGGAAAAGGTGGTTGCCAGGATGGCACATTCAGTGATCCATGTGATGAGAAGGCTTCTAGCCTTAAACCTTGCTCTAGGGTTTCATGTGTCATTTATTTGGGTTTTTGTTTGGTAATGAGGGAGGTTCGTGCTCCAGGGTTTGGAGCTACACATACCCTATTTGGGTTCACAATCCTGGCGTGAAACTCATTAACATGTGTGTCATCGATTGCTGTAAGTATCAAATTTTTTAGTTTCATTTGTTTTTAATATGTTACAGCATACTTCTCATGTTTGATATGTTTTGGTTTTGCAGGTTTTGGAGGAAGCTTGAGTTCTCTACTTGATAGGAAGAGGCTTGGTCGACTCACAACCATCTGGGTAAGCCCATGTAGAGAAAGGGATTTTTCCCAAATGCTTTTCCTTTTATGCTGCTACATGGTTTCGATCATGGGTCTCAAAAAATTATGGTTGTAAATATTAGGTACTTATCCTATAGGTTTGGGTTTTGGGTTTTCTTTGTCCATTCGAGCATTTGATGTGACTGTGTAAAAACTTGATGGTTCTGCAATGTATAAATGTGATGGTAAAATTTTGGGATAAAGAATGAATCGGCTCAACATTTTAATGTATGCTATGAGCTCTGTGATTTTTGGTTGGATGCAGCTAAAAAATTTGTCAGTGACATTGCAAAGCAATGCCACTATGATGTCGTTATTTTTCTATTAATGTTGATTGTGGAAAAAATATGGTGGGTATTTTAACTCTTGTTGTGATTAGTTTGGAATGATTTTTCAGTTATGGTTTAAGATATGTTAATGGAATCATTTCATTTTAATGTAGATAAATTACCTGTGTGTAAAAGATTCCAAAGGCTGAGCTCTAGAATCATAATATGGGATTTTTTCATTTTTGTGGGAGAATTCATGGTCTACTTTTTTAATGAATGAGTTAGGTAGGTTTTGTATGATGCTTGGTTTGTTTCATGGGAAGTTGTAATTGGTTGGATAGCGCAACATCTATGTTGGTTTAATTTTTAATTCTTATGTGCAAACTTATGGAACTCTATTTAAAGGAATCGATACTCGGTTATATTTTTTATAGGATTTGTTTACTTGGTTTAGGTATGTTTATTGCTCCTAGTTGGGCTCTACGCAATTCGACCATGGGTCGATCATTAGCTAGGTATATTGTTTAATTAAGTTTTATGTGAATATTAATTGACATTGTTTATCATTTGGGTTAAGAATATGTGTATGTGGAATTTATTTTGTTTATTCCTTTAATCAATCATTTCTCATTTAGCTGGAGTGTATTAGATTGAAAACTTGGTTGATGGTTTTGTTTGTGATTGTATTTACTAAACTAGTTGTGTATATAGATTTGGGTTGGAAATGAAATGGTAGGATGCCAATTCTTAACAATATTCGATGGTTGGGTAGGTGTATAATGTTTTAAAGTTTTGGATTTTAAAAGTATCAGCATTATTCCTCTTTGAATTAGTAAATGGGCTCTTGGATTTATCATGAGGAATTATGGTAAACCTGTCTGTTTGACATTAATGTGTTTATGGTTTATTCATAGATGAGTTATATTTGTGATATGTTTGCATTTGCTAGAAATTTGTAATATGCTAGGACCATGTTTTGCTTAAGGGTTTGAGTTTGGATTTTAAGGGATTCAATCCCTAGTTTGCATGTTTAAGAATATGTATTTAATTGGTATATTAAATATTTTAGTGTTTGAACATAATTTATTTATGTTTTGGTGTAGTTTGCTACTTCTAATTATTATCTAGTTTATTTTTAAATCACGTCATAGACTTGTACAATTTCTTTGTAAAATTATACTTAAGGGTTTTAGTTTTAGTAAAATGGTTATAGAGATCTAGTTATTAGTTTTATCTAGAAAATAGGGTTTATATCTAGACTAAAACATTGACATCAACTTATGTAAACTTTTTAAATATAATTCTAAGAGAAATTTGACCCTAAATCCTATCTAACACTTTAAAGGCCGAGTTTTCACTTTAAACAAATGAAACAACCTGCAGTGTATATTCAACTAGAAGGTAAAATTGCAAATCTTTAATCCTGAACATAGTAACTATAAGTATACCTTGTAAACATAATTAGTATAACTTGGAGATGTAGAAATCTGATACCTGTAATTATTCAACTTGTTTAATGGCTATGAACCCTGCACATTTAGAACACATAATTAATAACACCCTAGCTACTCCTGATATTAGATATCATAACTGGATAACCTTGAAACTACCAAGTTCCTCCAAACCATGACCGATAACCATTCGTGGTACTAATCTAGATCCCCTCTAGAAATCCTAAAGGTGAGGCTTCTCTTATTTAGAATAGCGGGCTCTGTATAAGAATGCTTGCTTTTGGAAATTCTCTCCAAAACTATTTTTGGAATAATTATCATATCCCCCAAGCCTTCTCTTGGCTTGGGTCTTTATAGAAAATATTTTAGGAAAGGGAATTTGTTTAAACTTCGGTTACATCAAGAGTCCATTATTTTCTCGAAAACAATCTTTAATTGGTTTATTTAGATTTAATAATTGTTTTGTTTAGCTTAGGAAATTTTTACTTCTTCCTAATTTGAACTTTAGAATGGAATATTTATTTAATTATTTTAGTAAATAATAAATACATAGACTCTTTATTTATTATTTTAGTTATCTTTATTTCCTTATATATATAATTATTATTTTGTTCATAATATATACAAACTCTACATATTATCTATAATATTTATTTATGCATTATATAATATAGTCTCATATTTGTGGCTTCCCTTAGTTTATACATTTTATTTTATTAAGGCCTTAGGTAGGGTTGGTCAACTAAGTTAGGAAGCTCTAGATCATCCTAGCATGTTGGATTACCTCATATATTGTGGTAAGTATTCCAGTACTCGATGAGAAGTAAATTCAAAATTCCATTTAATCAACTGAAAATAAGTAAGATAAGGGTCGGTGTTATTCAGATTCATTCTCACTCAACACATTTAATTTCAATAACTCCTAGCACTATTCAGAGCCCAAGCTCAACGTTAATAAATGGGTGTTACACTTAGTGCAATTCCAGAGCCTCTCACTCAACACTAATGTTAGGATGTACTTGTATAATACACCTAGGGATATAATGGCCAAGGATGTGATTCTCTAGAGCTTATGCTCAAAATCAATTTGGAATACTCTAGGGCTTCTGCCCAACACTTGCAATATTATAACTCATGTGCTCCAGAGCTTATGCTCAACACAATGTCTCATAACTCATGTGCTCCAGAGATTATGCTCAATACAAGATTTCATAACTCATGTGTTTCATAGCTTGCGTTCAACACAAAATATCATGAGTTATTTGCTTCTAGGTTTACGCCCAACAAAATAGAGAAATCAATCATGCATTCAGTCTTTTGCACATTTCATCACAATAATCATCTCAGTATATGCATTAAGGTAAATCACATAATACATCTAGTACATCGTACTACGACAATTATCCTTGTCCATCAGGGTCCATGCCCAACATATACAATTGCATACGAGATAATAAAACATATGCATTGGCTTATGCCCAATATATCTAATTAATCAACATAACTCATGTGTAGTGGGTCATTACACCCATTCAAACAAACATAAACATCAAAGTAACTTATGTGCAATGAGATTCATGCCCATTATAGTTAAGATCAAAATTGAGGATATTACATCCTTCCTCGGTTAGAACAACATTGTCTCAGTGTTCTAGGGAATGGAAATGAAGTCATGATACAAGGTGGGGTAAGCCTCTCTCATGGTGGCTTCATTCTCCCAAGTGGCCTCATCAGCTACGAATTTCTTCCATTTCCCTTTCGTATGGACTATGGTTTGCTTCTTGAACTGTACTTCTCTTTTGTCCAGAATATGATGAGGTTCTGGTATAGATTACCCTTTAGGTTCCACCTGTTGCAAGGACGAATAAATAACATTTTTAGTATCATATAAATACTAGGAAATAAGTTAAGTAGCTGTGCTAATAATAAATATGCTCATATTTCGTTATATTTTATTTTAAAAGCATAGGCCTTGTATTTGAATTTGTGCAGTTGATCATGAGTTTATGTTCAAATTATAGTTATTTTATCAAATAAATGTCATGGAGAAGAGAGGTAGAAACAAAGCACAAAACAAACAACAAAGAAAAGAAAGATAAGATGTCGGAGATTTTATATTCCAAACAGTAACCTCAAAACAAAGTAAGCTAAAGTATAGACGATTTGCACTTACAATGCAATGAACTTTTGGGTCAGAATCAGAAAAAAGTGGTCGAAATGACACTTTTGAGTTGTTGAAATTGAATAATGAGGTTCCCTTGGGACAATATAGAGAGTTGAATCCATTTCTGCAATTACAACAATGAAAATTACAATTTTAGCAACAAAGGTGTGGCGGGATTTCAGCCAACTTACCAAAGAAAATGCAAATCATGATTTTCACTTAAAATTTATGTTGAAATAATATTTATTTTATCAAATGAATGTCCTAAATGAGAGAAGGAGAAAGAAAGCACAAAACAAACAACAATGAAAACAAAGATAAGTTTCTAAATATTTTATATTCCAAACATTAACCCCAAAACAAAGTTGCTAGTCTTTCCATACATTCTGAAGTAAAAGTTATGATATCCGCTTGTATATAATAACTCTTTAACCCGTATTACAACACTTGCACCAAAAACACATAAAGCTTGATGCTACATCAGCGAGAACAAAATAGACATGAAATTGCAAAATCAAAGGAAGAATACTTTGTCTTCTACATTCACCAAGCACTATGTATTCTTTTATTAACCGATTGCTATTTATTAAAACAATAAGGAATACATCCATTCCTAAAATTAAAAATAAAAACTAAAAATCTTTAGACTTCTTTCATCTACTTCTAGAGAAAGTAAAGTAGATTATGACATTTTTTACTTACTGGTGGTAGGTACTGAACCGCGACATTAACAGAAGTTTGATTAAGACTTTGCCGCTACAAAGAGGAGCAACTCGGCACAGGGAAGAGTAATTGAGTTACATAGGAGTGAATGAGGTAGATTGATAGTTAAGATTAATTCCAACACTTCCCCTTCATCATCGCTACTAGCATCTATGATTTCCAAGTTGTCTCTCTGATGCACAAAAATTTGGTTTCCTAATGGATTTGTAAAGATATCAATTAGACCTGCAATCTTTTAACACAATCTCATCTTCTTTGATTAGTTCCCTTGTGACTGATACCTTGTGTCAATGTGTTTGCTTCTCTTATGAAAACATAGCTCTTGGATAGTGAAATTGATGAATTGTTGCCATAATAGATTGTATTTTCTCCTTATTTTCCATGCCTTGAATATTTTTACTCTCTTTCTCATCCAAATTGGTTGACATGCTTCCCATGTTTTTTCTACATACTCAACTTCAGCTTCGGAAAGAGAAACAATTGATTGTTTCTTGGAAGCCCATGAAATGAATTGAATACAATGAATACCATGATGTGATATTTTGATCATCTACATTTCCTTCCTAATAGCTATATGTCTACCTTACCAGCTTAAAATCATTTGATGCACTATACAAAATACCATATATGTTGGTTATAACATTCACGTACCTTTGGACTCTTTCAGCTTCCATCCGATGTGTATGCTTTGGAATCTCCACAAACCTTGAAATCAAATTCACTGCATACATTGTATCGGGTCTTGTTACAGTCAAACACATTAGACTTCCAACCATGCTTTTGTATACTATTGGATTTACATTGCTGTAATAATCATCCTTACTCAGTTTTAAACCTATGGGTATTAAACATATGGGTATTAGTGTGGGAACAAGCTTACTGTTTTTTATTTTAAACTTGTCCAACATATCAGTTATATAATTTGATTGATAGATAAAACTGCCACTTTTCTTTTACTACACATTTATGCCTGGAAAATATCTTAACAATCATAAAACTGCCATCTAAAATTCATTTTTCATAGTCCCTTTGAAATCAACAAGGATAATATCATCATTCCTCGTGAATATTAAATCATCTACATAAAAAAAATATTAATGCCATACCATAACATTCTTTGATGTAGAAGGTGGGCTCGACATCGCTTTTCCTATAGCCATTGCTCAAAAATATCTGTCGATCTTGTTGTACCATGTCCTTGGTGCTTCCTTCAAACCATAAAGTAACTTTTCCATCTTATATTCTTTGTCTCATTTTCCTTGAGCCTCATATCTAGGTGGCTCCTCTATATACACTTCGTCTTTTAAAACTACATTTAGGAAGTCTAATTTCACATCCATTTGGTACACCTTTCATTTATGTTGGATTGCTGTTGCTAAGACATCCTTTACTATTTCCATTCTTGCAACTGGAGCATATGTTTCATTATAGTTTCGTCATGATTGTTTTTTGTATCCCTTGACAACCAATCTTGGTTAATGTCTTTCAATATTATCTTCTACATTGCATTTGGACTTATAGACCCACTTTACACCTATTACATGTTTTCCTTGTGGACAACTCACTATTTCCAATGTTTCATTATTTTCTATAGCATCTATTTCTTCATCAATTGAATTTACCATTGTCCATCTTTAATAGAATATTCAAAATGAATAAGATCATCAACATGTGAATACAATGCAAAAATAGAATTTAAACCTGCATTATTCTCACCTTCATTTTGCTTATAAATATCTCTTAAAGTTTTGATATTTTCCCTCTGCAAGGTTTCTAGTGTGGGGTTCGACATATCACTTAAACTTGTAGAATGTGGACTTTATGGGCCTGTGACTATGAGTGCATATTGCACATGGTGCTTGTGTCCACTTGAAGTTGTGCTTCCTCGAATATGTGAGGTTTTCCTCATTCTTGTTGAAGGTGACACTTGAGGACCACTATATTGAGCTTCACTAGGGGTGGGAGGACTCACACTGGAATGGATACGTTCTTGTATTAATTTTTCTTTATCTTCTTGTGGAAAACTTAATGTTACATTCATTGTTTTCTTTAATATTTCATGTTAGGATTCCTCTTCGATAAAATGCACATATTTACTAATTGTTACCTTTTTAGTTTTTGGATTGTATAGCTTATAGGACTTTCATTCTTCACTATATCCCGCAAATATGTAACTTTCTCCTTTCCTATCACATTTTTTCTCAATTCATTCGGGACATGTGCATAGGCTACACAGCCGAATAATCGCATATGAGTAACAATATGTTTTCTTCTACTCCATGCTTCCTACAAAATCATATTGATGGCAAGTTAGTGGGAGTTCTATTCATAATATATGTTGCACATGCTACAACTTAAGCTCAATATTTATTTGGAAAATGTTTTACTTTCAATATACTTCTTTCCATTTTCATGATTGTTTTATTTTTCTTTCATCCACCTCATTTTGTTGAGATGTGTATCTACTTGTCAATTGCTTTCGAATTCCATGGTCCATTCAAAAATTTACAAATTCTTTTGAAATGTATTCACCACCTCTATCAGTTCTCAATCCTTTGATATAATGCCTACTTAGCTTTTCAACAAGAACTTTGAATTGAAAAAAATAATTAAACACTTCATTCTGGTACCGTAGAAAGTAGACCCGTGTTTTTTTTTCTATAGTCATCTATAAACGCAAAAATTAAACAAATCCTCAAATTGATGGTGTTTTCATCTATCCACAAAATCTAAATGAACAATGTCCAATGGTGCCTTTTCTCTAATTGAATTCAATCATGGAAATGATTCTTTATGTTGTTTTTCCATAATGCATCCTTGAAACACTCTTGTTGGGTATTGTATGGGTGGAAGTCCCCTTACCATGTTCTTTTTATGTAATCGATTTAGACCTTAAAAGATTAGGTGCCCAAAGGGTAAAAGCATGGTAATGTGTCCCACTTTTTCCCCTTTTGTGGCAAAGAAATTTTATAAAAGATAATGAATTAAATATCTACAAATTCATTAAGAATTAGATAATGGTGTAATGAAACAGAAGTTTTCATTGTGAGTGAGCTTTAATATGGTATTTTTTTCATATTTAAAAAAATATTTATCTTATTTATTTCATTTTCTATAAAGTTCATTTATAATTATTCTAGCATATCATAAGTACCCACAAAACCGCCACCCCCATATCTATCTTTATTTAATTTTTTATTTCCAATTTTTTTGAACTTTTTTAGAGATACTTTTAAGATTGTCGTAAAATTTTCAAAAAATTATTTTATGATATATTTAAATTATTAATATAAATAATAATTTTTGTGTACTTAAAACACCAACCCAAAAAACAATCATTTTAAAAATTCAAAATCAATATTTTTTTATATGAATAAGAAAATAATGTACAAATGATTGTTAAAATTATTTTTTTTAATTTTTTAATATTTTTTGAATACATTTATAATAAGAGAATAAATTTATCTTGTATCAAAGTGAGACACATTACCATACTTTTACCCCAAAGGGTAAATACCATAATCAATTTTAATCCTTAATTTTTTATTTAAATATTGTTTGAGTGATAGATACACCTTATTCTTTATCCTCTTGTGATTTCATTATGAATTGTTATTGAGTATATTCCAAATTCAAATGTAGATTAATTTTCAAGGGACACATTTTATTACTTGTAATTTTGACTTTGGAAATGAGATGGCTACATGGAAAATTATCCAAACTAATGCATTCTCTATTTTTGAAGAAGAGTTGATATCCATTTTCAAGAAGTTATCCAATGCTCATTAGATTCTCATTTATACCATGCAAAAAATACACATATCAACTATAATTATCATCCCCTTGTTTGTTTAGAATGTTGGTGTTTCCTTTACCTATAGCTAACAGTTTGTTGTCATTACCCAATGTGACATCAGATTTTACATTTTCATTTAAACTAGAAAACAATCCTACATTCTCTGTGTTGGTTGTAGAGCTTAATTATCAAATATCTTGTTGATCATTTGTGTTTTTACACAATGTTTATATTCTTTGGAGGTTGACTGTACACACCTCCTAGTGGGAACAAACAATGGGAAGGCATCCCACTCGACTACATGGTCTTGGGGCTAGTAGGCCCTAGGCTAAGGTTCATGGGCAACACACTAAAAATAATTTTTTTTATAGCCTTGTAAAATGTTGTATTTTCCTAGTCAATCTAAACCATCGATTATATCTCATATCTGGAAGCATAATTTATGTTAGGGATTTTATCCCTAGATGGAAACCCTCTTTATGTATGTGGAATTGTATTGTAGTATTATTGTAAAAGACAAGACTATGAGAGACTTAAGAGGAACTTGTAGTGAATGTGTTGCAGGTTGTATCCCTTCATTTTGTTAGAAGGTATAATAGAAAGGACTAACAATTTCTTTGTATACATACCCCATATTGGGTGAACCTCATATATTGATTTCCCTCTTGTATTGTGTTTATGTGTTTTATTTATGTGTCTTGTTTTCTTCTATTGTTCTATAATCATGTTTTCCTAGCACCCTATCATATGATTGTCATACTGTGAATCTAATGTTTCTTCGAATAATTCCGACACCTTTTACAATAATGGCATTAAATTTGATATTTTTCATACCTTTAAACGTGTGATTTATTTTGAGGTGTGTTTTGGCTTGAGGTTTGGCTAGTGCCTCTTCGATGTGAGCTTGGTGGGCTATGTATTCCACCATAACAACAATTTATTCCTTTGCTTTTGAAATTTGATCTACCTCTACCTTTACCATGGATGATTAAAACTTGTGACATTTTGTTAGAAATGGCCGTCACTCAGGGCCGGTACATTTCAACCATTGGCTAAGAAACTCCAACCCATCAAAATCACTCAGGGATCACACCCTCCACGTGCCACACCAACCGTTAACATGGTTGGATTTTTAGTGTCTCCTCCCAACTAAGTCACCCCTAAGGGTATTGAACTCATGTTGCCTTGCAAATGAAACCCACATGTTAACCGAGTGAGCTAGCAACATTTAAATATTAAAACTTATGACTTGAATGCATGCTCCATGTATTTGTTGACTGGCTTAGCCTATGTTCATGATAAATGAAAGATGATTAGCTCATCCACTGAAAAATGAGAGAGATTCTTTGTCTCTTCTATGGTCACAACAATGGACTCAAACCTTGTAGGTAGGATTCCCAAAATATTTTCAACTACTCTTAGGATTTCATTAACCAATCCAATAATTTGTGTAAAAAATTAATCTATTGATTCAATGCTTCATGAATATGGTCTCAAAATCTCTTATCAACATTTGCAATTTTGTTGCCTTCACCTTTGGTATGTTGTTTGAATAATATCCCATACTTGTTTTTGTTTTCATTTTGTTGCTGCTACAACTCTTGGAAATATTCTCTCATGCAGTGCTTGGTAAATATAAAAGAGAACTTTGGAGTCCTTCTCTTCTTATGTTAGAGCATTCCATGTTGTTGCATCTGTTGGTTCTATGTAAGAATTTTAAAAAAGATCCTGAATATCCTAAGACAAGAATAATGCATTCAGTGTAATTTCCCAATAATCATAACTTTTCCCAATGAACTAAGAAATTTGTGGGTTTGTCAAGCTTGTGCTTGGAGCCTCCATTGTTGACTGTAAATATTTTTGCTGAGTAACACTTTAAATACTTAAAAATATTTCTTGAAAACCTTTATCTCTTAAAACCTTAAGATTTGATACAAGTTTAAGGGGAGAGGAAGAATATAAGCTAAGCACGAAACAAATAACAAAGAAAATAGAGATAAACGACTGGAGGGTTTATACTCCAAACATTAATCATAAAAACAGAGATGCTTCTCTTTCCATACATTCAGAAGTAAGAAATTATGATATCGCCTATTCTAAAATAACTCCTTTAACCCACGTTACAACAGTTACACCAAAAGAGGATTAAACTTGTTGTTATAGCAAAATAGACATGAGATTGCAGAACCAAGGGAAGAATACTCTGTCATCTACATTCACCCAACATTTTGTCTTCTTTTCATCACCTTATCGTTCTATATTAAAACAGTAACTAATACACCTATTCATCAAAGATGAAATATAAAATATGGATACTTATTCCATCTACCATTAGAGAAAGTGAAGGAGATTATCAGAAAATATAAATTTGCCTGCTCAACCATGACGTCAGATGAAGGTTGATTAAGATTTTTCCACTGTAGAGAGGAGGGACTAAGAACATGGAAGATCATTTCAGTTACGAAGGAGTGAATGTGTAAGTTGGTAGTCGGGATTAATTTCAACATATCAATAAGAAATAAATTATGCATGTTTTTTCTGAACTATATCGCGACATTAAAAGATTCATTAAACTATATTAGTACAGGCTGCACACAACTAATTGTGGAGCTCGCAAAAAATAATAGAAATGCCACGGGTTAACTTGCTCGTGTTGTCAATGATACAATTATTTCTAGAGCTCATAAGATATAGCTGCAATGCTATACGTGACATGATTGGGTTGTTGTCGTCGATAAGTCTTCATCAACTTTAACTACCAAAGCCACTATCAAGTATAAGGAAACCTGAACCTCAATGTTCTACATGTATGCAATCCAATTATTCCTAGCGCAAGCTAATTACACACATTAAGTAATAATACCACTTGACTGGTGAATACAAGCTTTTGATAGAAATTAATATATAAATAAATTAGTGGCCATTTTGTTAAGCAATAGTATTGCTATTTGTAGTTTGCTATTTGTAGTTTATTATGGAAGTGACTTTTCATTTCTATTCTATAAATGTATCCATTTATTATTCAATTCTACGAGGAATGCATATTAATCACTTTTTTTTTTAATTATTGAAATGGTAACAATTATGCTTTATTAAAATAAAAATCAAAACTGGCTTCCTTTATTTAAATTTTTTTATTTCACTTATTTTTTAAATATTGAAATGGTAATAATTATGTTTAATTAAAAAAATTCCCAATTCACCTCTAAATTTAATAATTAGCGTTTTAGAATAATGTCCAAATTATCGACGTTGCACATTTTTTTTTGCGTCCTGGTTGAGTTAGCAGAATACATCAATATCCCTTTATACAAATCTAACAGAAACAGAACAGACAAATAGATTCACTGCTACGAAAGCATAAAAAATCAAGCACAATGAAATTATGGAACCACAAATCTCCATTGTCCTAAGATGTGTGAACACTAATAGAGTCGATTCCTCTAATTAAATGATTGAGTGATACAGTGCTGCCATCCAATTTTGTGAGTTTAAATATAATATATATTATAATAAAAATACAAAACAATAAAAACAAATTAAGCATATCAAATATTTTATGAATATTAATATT
Organism: Pseudotsuga menziesii; assembly: GCA_001517045.1. Classification (NCBI taxonomy): domain Eukaryota; kingdom Viridiplantae; phylum Streptophyta; class Pinopsida; order Pinales; family Pinaceae; genus Pseudotsuga; species Pseudotsuga menziesii. Next base: position 268,184 of record LPNX010902065.1, on the reverse strand, counting down.
TTTTAGTTCATTATTTATAAAAAGAACATAGCTTTACATTCTACCGAGTGATTCTTTCTCCTAAAAATGGGTCCAGCTAAAGAGTAAGTATAGAGATTAACAACAACATTAGAGGTTTCTTGGTCTTTAGAATATATTATAATAATCAAACACAATCTAATTATAATTATTATTATTAATAATATTTATTTAATAAAAATTGAAGTTCCTCACCGAGTACCAAACCTAAATCCTTGTTTTAGTAATGACCAACCACTCTATCCAGATGTGCTTTACTTATTTGTTTGAAGTTCTTTACACAAACCTTGGAACTCAAGTGGTTTAAACCATTCCACCTGCGATCCCTTTGTTTCTAAGGTGATAGAAACAATTGTAATGAAATTCGGTAATATTACTTGAAATTATGTCAAGATTGTTTAGTTTCTTATTAAAATAGTATTTGGCTTAGTTTGATGATAAATGGAAATATTTTTTCAACTAGTGTTTCATGGCCAGGAGGTGAGAATATAAAAATCTTACATGTATACTAGAATATGTTTTGTTCTCATTGAACCAACATGGACTAAATTGTCCATGTTATATTTTATGATTAACATTTTTTTAGGCATATTCATAATTCTCAACCTCTTTATTTGTCAAATTTATGAGAGATTTTCTTTTATTCAGTACTATTAATATTATTGTAGTAACTTTTGTAAAAATATTATAAAATCTGTTAGCTAGCAGTGGTGTGGCTTATTGGCTATTAACTTGATATGAAGTCACATGTTGTAAATTAAAAATCACTAATGCAAATCACACCAAACTTTACTAGCCCAGCCTCCAATAACCAATTTTTCTCTAAAAAAAATAAAAAAAATTGTTAGACAAAATCAATCCACATTTAGGGTTAATGATTCTTCCAACCAGCAGAGTCGTTGGGAAATTAATGACCATCTACCACTTTGTTGTAAGATCACAGAGAACCCACTCTTTGGTAATAACACAGAGCACTCGCATGAGGATGAAGAGAATCCATGGGGGTTGGAAAGTAAGGGTGAGGCACTTCCACATGAGTTGAATAACGCTAACAGGAGACAAGTTATTAATCTCTCGGACCACGTACTCAGTGTTGAGGAACACAATGTTCTCAAGAAAGGTCTAGGTTTTGCCATTGCTCCCAAAAGAATCGTGATAGATGACATCATTTGCACCATAGAGAACACCATCCAAACTTTTTCCGAAGACGCTAAAGAAGAGGTGAGACAAGACTGTGCTGTCATTTTGAGAAAAGCTAAACCACCAAAGGATAACCATAGTATGGGAGAATGAGTAGCCATTAACAATCTTAGGATTAATGAAGACATTGTGGTCCTCAAGGCTGACAAAGGAGGAGCCATAGTTCTCCTCATTAGCAAAGACTATGTCGCAAAAATGCTCGATCATCGTAGCTCAAGCGGTAGCTATAGAAAACTAGGTAGCAATCCGATTTCAAAAATCTTGAGAGAAGTCATGAAGGTCATCAAAGGATCGAGTCTTGATGATAAAAACAAGAAGCTCCTCATGCCAGTAGGAGAAGTCACCCGTAGAATTTATGGTTTACCTATGATTCATAAGGAAGGGGTACCCTTAAGACCAATTGTAAATAGAATTTGTTCCCCCACCTATGAGCTTGCTAAGTTTGTAGCCAAAAGGTTAAGTCCTCTCATCGGACTCACAGAGTCCTTCATTAAAGACTCAAGTGACTTCGTTTGACTGATTTCGGGAGAGAAGATTGACCCTAATGACATCATGGTGATTTTTTATGTAGTGAGTCTTTTTACTAAGATCCAGGCTTAAATGAAGCCATTAGATTCATTCATGAAGTCACCGACCCAGAGACAGCTAAATTTGCCGAAATTTGTCTTCGCTCCACATTCTTCAGTTTCCAAGGGGAATTCTATGAAGAAACTAGTGGAGCAGCAATGGGATCTCCCCTCTCACCCATTGTCGCTAATCTTTTCATGGAGAATTTCGAAAAGAAGGCGATTGAAGCCTATCCCTTGAAACCAAAATTGTGGAAAAGATATGTGGATGACACTAATGTCCTTTGGCCATATGGAGAACAAGAACTTAACAAATTCTTTGAGCATCTTAATATCCAATCTTTTGACATTAAATTCACTATGGAAGTGGAAAAGAATGGGAGCATCCCCTTCCTTGATGTCTTAGTCTACAAGAAACTCGACAGTTCCCTGGGACATAAGGTCTTCAGGAAGAAAACCCATATAGATAGTTATCTTGAGGCGGATTCTCATCATCATCTGGCTCAGAAACTAGGGATCAGCAATACCCTATCTATAAGAGCCTCTAGGATCTGTGATGTTGAACATCTCAAAGAAGAACGAGGTAACCTTGTTAGGGTTTTCAAAAACATCGGTTACAAAGAAAATGACATCAGGAAAACCCATAAAAAACCCCTAGGTAAACCAAAGAGGGCTTATCTCCCCTACATTCAAGGCGTCACGGATAAGGTTTCGAAAATGTTGAAAAAGAAAGATATCCTTACAACCTTTAAACCTCTTGTAACCATTAGGAAAAAAATGAGGGTTGTTAAAGACAAAGTTGAGGATCATCAACATAAAGGTGTCTATAAGGTTACATGTTCATGTGGCCTTAACTACATTGGAGAAATGGGTCGGTCCCTTAAGGTTAGATTAAAGGAACATGGGGCCGATATCCGAAACCAACGTATTCGCACCTCTGCCCTAGCTGAACACTTGGAGAGGTCAAAACATCATATTTGTCTTGAGGAAACCTTGTTGCTTGCAAAAGAGAACCACTACTTTAAAAGAAGGTTTAGGGAAGCCATAGAGATCATCAAACATCCCAATAACCTTAACAGAGATGGTGGTTTTGAAGTTAGCATAAGTTGGGTCCCCCTTATCAAGTGTCTAAACAAGTCCAATCTCTCTAAGCCTTAGCCTAACTTTGTTAAAATAAATTAAAAATAAAAATAAATTATAATAATTTCAAAATATTTCAAAATAAAAAAAATTAAAATTTAAAAATAAAATAGTCTACAAACTTAGTATTAAAAATTATAATTTAAAAATTGAAAATAAATATTATTTTTAACATTAATATTAAACTTTCTACCCTATTTTAATACCTTAATAATAAGCCCTCTACCCTATTAAAATTAAATAAGGAACTTTTAATATAATTATAATAATAGAGTAAAATAATTTAAAAGTTTAAAACTTTTAACTTTTTTAAAATTATTAAACCTGTAATTTTAACTTAATTTTTTTTTAACTTTAAAGAAATTTTAACATGTAAGTTTAACCCTAATTTTAAATACATTTTAAATTTTTTTTTAGAAAAATGAAAAAATTTTAGAAAAATGAAAAATTTGTTACATTTAGAAAAACTCTTATAAACTCTTAACTTTAAACTTATAACCTTCATTTTTAATTAATAAATTAATAAAATTTATTTTCTTTAACCTAGGACTTGTCATTTAATTTTATTTATAAAACTTCATCAACCTGTATTTAAATACGGAGATGCAGCTTTGCCAAGTGACTACTTGTCGTGATGATGGTTCCTGATTCGGAATCGAAACATCGACTTAAAAATGTCTACTACAGATTGTGTGGAAAAACCCTACATCAACTTAACTCACCGCAGAAATCTACATAGTGAAAACACCTAACACCTACATTAAGACCTACATTAATGAAAGAAAATGATATAAGATATGATAACTTTCAACAACAAGGATGGTTTTTAGATATCTTCCTTATAGACAATTTTCGATTTGGTGCTGGTACATTTATTAATTCGAAAGGTATGTTTCCATTTACAATATATAATAATAATATTATTACTTGTTGTAAGTGTTTTTATTAATTCGATGACATCTTTAGATACGCAATAGTTTACATAAAAAGAGGACAAACACCAACTCAAAGCACCCTCGCCCTCTATGGATAAATAAAATAAAATATATCGACGCAATAGAATGATAAAATCTCCTCGAGGGTCATGTAGATTCTGGAAAGCTTTGATTCAGATTAAATAAATAGAATCGATAAACTTGCATCGATTACAACCTAGATTCGAGAGAACTTTACAAACAATTCAGTTAAATATTTCATCAATTAATCACTTTAGATGCACGATTGTCGGACTTAACAAAGTAAATGACGAAGGCTAATCATAAGTACTTAAAAATGAAAAAAATGGTCGGTAAGCTCAGGAGATGCAAGTATCTGTTGCTTTGGTAGTTGATACTGAAGAAATAAAGAAATGTCAAAGATTAAACCTTGCAATGGGAACAGTTAAAGATTAAAGCTTGCAATGTGGAATAATTTGTTTACTATATTACGTTTTCGTGGCAGTAATAATATATAGTTGGATATAATGTGGAGTAATGGTGAAGCATAAATAGCGGACCATCACATGGTTTGGTCTTGATATTTGGACTGTAGCTTTGATTAATGACGAATGTTAATGTTTATCCTTACTCTTAATAGGAATATGGTTATATACACTTAGAGGTCTTCGCTAGTTTTAATATTAGCTTTAATATTTTGAATCTAAATTATTCTTGGACATAGAATATGAGTTTATAATATTTCTTAGTTAGACTATGTTTCTATTTAAACTTGATATTCATATAATGATTTATTTACTAGGTTCTGCTTAGTGTACTTTGGTTAACTCTATTTTATATTGAGGTTTTCTTTGAAGCGTAAAGATGAACTAGACTTTTACTCCAAAACATATCTCTGCTCCTAATATGAAATCTTCCACTAGAGTTCATAGAATAATAAACATAAAGGTGCTGATAAAATAATTTATAGGTTTTAGAAAAACAAAGTGTATGTAGTAAATAAATGTAGAACTAGATATAACAGAAATACACCCTAACTATTTCTTAAATAAGAATAAATTTACAAATATAGGGTTTATAATAAAATGAAAGCCCTTAAATATTTTGACAGGAAAACATTGGTAAACATAGGGTTAAAATATAACATAAACACTTGCATAATGTAACCAGCAGCTATTCTAGATAATGAAATAGGCAATCAAGATCTTCATACCTGAAAGGTGAAGCTATTCCAATGGTTGAAACTTGCACACTCAATTACCCAGTATTGACAATTCACAGGTAGATCTGACCATTTGTATAGATGACCGAATCACTTGCGAACTACCACATTCCATTCAACCATGATTCGGAACCATTCCTGGATTTAATCTGGATCCCCTCGAGATGGTTCCAACATGCAAGCATCTTTAGAGCTCCTAAGGTAAAACTTCCCTAACTGATGTATCAGATCTAGATGAGTTCTCCTTTTTCCTCTTAGAAAAAATGTTCTCCAAAAACTCTCTTGAGAATATTGAGGCAGAATAATGATTCCAAAAAGATGGATGAGATCCCCAAGCCTCTCTTTTCCTTGGGACTTTATAGACAGAATTTTCAGTCAAAGGAGCGGTTAAATCAAGAATCATTTCATTTCTTGATTTAACCATTTTTATTTAATTTAAGTACTTTTAATATTTTAACTTAGGAACTTTTGAATAGTTTCTAATTGGACTTTTGTAGGTATTATAATATTTATTTTTCTTTTAGTACTAATAATAATACATGGAGCTTTTCCTTCTTTTGTATATCATTAGTAATATTACTATGCTTACTCTTTATACATACCATGTATAAAATATATAATAATATTTTATTTGTTAACATTTGTCTTAGGGTATCGGATATTGTGATCCCTAAACTTATGACACTTTCTTCATTAAGGTCATGAGGTAGGCGGTTAGGTTTACTAGGCTAGGAAACTCTAAACATCCTTGCATATTGGATTCGCTCATATAACATGGTAGTTCTTAAGTAATTAATGAGAATGCAAAAATTCAAAATTACATTAAACACTTATAAATAGTCAGATGAGATCAACATTTTTCTCGAGTCGTTTTCACTCGACATAATTAATTCTTTTCAGTAACTCCTAGTGCTTATCTAGAGCCCATACTCAACTATATAAATAGAGAGTTACAAACTTATTGCAATTCCAGAGCTCCTCGCTCAATACTAATGGTAATATTTACTCGTAGGATACACCTAGGGATACAATGGCCATAGATACGATTTTCTAGAGCTGATGCTCAACATCAACATGGAAAGCTCCATAGCGTATGTCCAAGACTTCCAAATTATATTTTCATGTGTTCTAAAGCTTCATGGTCAACCCAAATGTCTCAAAACTCATGTGCTCCAGATCTCTCACTCAACACAAAACATCTCATAAACCATGTGCTTCAGTGTCCATGCCCAACATAAACAAACATATATATATCATATGCAATTGGCTTATGCCCAATATATCAAAAAAATCATCATGTTCATATGTAGCCCGTATTAGACCCAATATTTCAAAATAAAACATCAAGGTAACATCACAATCAATTGGGCTCATGCCCATAACTGTTAGGTCCAAAATTCGTGATATTACATCTCACCCAGCTTAGAAAAACACATTCCATGGTGTTCTAGGGACTCAAAATCAAAATCATGAAACAAGGTCGGGTAAGCCTTTCTTATGGTGGCTTCATTCTACCAAGTAGCCTCGTCATCTTCGAAGTTCTTCCATTGCACTTCCAACAGGACTATGGTGTGCTTCCTGAGCTGCACTTCTCTCTTGTCCAATATATGAAGAGGTTCAGGGGAAAACACCCTTTTAAGTTCCACCTATAATAAGGACCAATCGATTACATGTTTAGTATCATAAAAATATTTCTTTAATAATGATGCATGGAAAAAGTTATGGACTCTTATATGTGCGGGTAACACTAGTTCATATGGAACTGGCCCTCTCTTGGCCAGTATTTCAAAGGGTCCACAAAACTTAGGTGCTAACTTACCGCACCTTCCCAAGCTCAATGAGCTGCATTTTTCTTTTACTTTCAAGTAGACATGGTCGCTTATTTGATAATATTTATCTTTTTTTTTCTTATCTGCATAGCTTTTCTGGCGGTCTTGTGCTTCTTTAAGGTTCACCTAGACCTCGGTAACCAACTATTCCAAGTCCTTTAACAAATCATGCCTGAACATGAGCCGATCCACTAGGATATCCCAAGTAACCGATGTCCTACACTTCCATCCATAGAGTAGCTCAAAGGGACTCATCTTGGCAGAAGTCTGGTAACCGTTGTTATATGCAAACTATGCAAGATGCACGAAATATTCCCACTTGGTGAGGTTGTTCATGACATAAATACTAAGCATGTCCTCAACAATCTGGTTTACCCCTTCTATTTTTTCCATCTATCTGCGAGTGATAAGCAGTACTAAAGTTCAAATGCGTCTCTAATCCAGAGAATAAATATCTCCAAAAGTTTTCAGTAAACTTACTATCTCGATCCGAGATGAATGTCTTGGGTATCCCATGCAATCCAAATATATCCTTCAAGAATATATCGACAATGTGTACTGCCTTGTAAGTCGACTTCACCAAAATGAAGTGTATTTCTTTTGACAATTTGTTAACTACTACAAAGATATAATCATTTGTTTCTTACTTCTAAGTAAACCGGTGATAAAATCCATACTAATTACCTCGCACTTCCACTCCGGAATGGGTAATTGTTGTTGAAATCCCAAAGGATATTGATGGTAAGCTTTGACTAGCTGACATTCTTGACATTTCGCTATAAACAACACAATGTCGGCCTTTAACTTAGGCAAAAAAAATGGTCTCCTAACAACGGATATAATATTTTGATATCTCGGATGCCCCAAGTAGGGTGTCCGATGAAATTCCATGAGGATATTGAACCGAATGTCCCCTCTAGAATGTACAATCTCTTCTTGTACCATAGTAGTCCTATTTTGTCTACCTTGTACTCTTTTTGTTGTTGAAACAAACTGTCCTCTTGGACTTTCTTGAGGATTTCTACATAGAAAGGGTCAACTCTGTTAGCGATTCTAATCCTATTGTGTAAATCCAAATTGATTTGACTTAAAGTCACCTCATATATCGTATGAGTTCCTCGACTCAAATCATTAGCAATATTTTCCTCTTTTCCCTTAATATGCTTTAGCTCGAAATGGTACTCACTAAGGAAGGCCAACCAAGTGGCTTTCTTATCATTCAGATCCGGTTGCTCAAATAAATACTTTAGACTCATATTGTCTATCTTTAGAAGGAATTTCATTTCCATGAGATAGTGCCTCCACATATTCAAGGCATGGATAATGGTAGCTAACTAAAGATCATGTGTCGGGTAGTTCTGCTCATGTTCTTTTAACTTTTGAAAACTTTCCTCGCACTTGGTCATCCATAAGAACTTATTTCCCTTCTTTTTTTAAAGAGGTCATGGGATAATCTATTATCGAGAAGTTCTCAATGAACTTTCGATAATATCTGGATAATCCTAAAAAGGACCTTATGTCGGTGGCACTAATAGAGATAGGCCAGTAATCTATGGATCTAATATTTTCCCGGTCCATAGCTATCCCTGTCTTGAAGATAATGTGACCCAAGTACTGTATCTATGGTTTGTAAAAATCACAATTACTAAACTTGGCGTAAAGCTGGTGCTCTTGTAACACTCGTATTACTATGCAAAGGTGTTCCTTGTGTTCCTCTTTACTCTTAGAGTAAACTAGGATGTTGTTTATAATGAGCAAATTTTTTTTATCCAGATACTTACTAAATATATTGTTCATGATACACATAAAGTTCGCAGGAGCATTAGTCAACTTGAATGGCTTTACTACAAAGTCGTAGTGCTTGTAGCTTGTACGAAAGGCATTTTTGTGAATATATTCATCGTGAATCCGTACTTGATGGTACCCAGATCATAAGTTACTATTTGAAAATATATTGGTTCCTCCTAATTGATCAAACAAGTCGTCGATCCTAGGGAGTGGGTATCAGTTCCTGATAGTCATCTTGTTATGCTGATGGTAATCAATGCACATCTGCATCTTACCATCCTTCTTCTTTACAAACAGTATCGGTGCTCCCCAAGAGGAAACACTTGGTCATATATATATTTTCTCTATCAACTCCTGCAACTGCAGTTTGAGTTCCACCAACTCAGGCGCACTCATGCGGTAAGGGGATTTTGAAGCCGAAACTGATCCTTGCGTCAGTTCTATGGAAAAGTCTAGGTCTCATTTCAAAGGTAATCCAGGGATTTCCTTAGGGAATATGTCCTTGAATTATACAATAACGGAAAATTCCTTTATGTGTTTTTCTCTCTCGGCCTCTATGTCTTGGATATCATTGCAAACAAATTTCATCCTTTCCTAATGCACTTCTTTGCTTGTAAGGAAGATATCTACCTTAAATAAACTTTCTTTGGTACGCCTTGAATCTTCACTTGATTCCCTTGGCTATCTGTACACAAGATTGACTTGTGTAAGCAATCGAGCATGACATGGTGTTGTTCTAACCAATCCATGCCAATAAATATATGATATAATCTTAAGGGAAGGATGTTTAGGTTTACTTTTGTGGAAAAACCATTCAAGTTTACCTCACAATATTTAACTATTTCTGAAACTTTCCATTTTGTACATGTGGATAATTGTACTAAGCCAACTTTTATCATGTTTTACTTTTCCTACCTTACATTCATCAACAATTTTAGGTGATACATAGCTCTGGAAAGCACTGGGGTCAATCAGTATTGAAATAGTAGTGTTCAAGACCTTACCTTCTATCTCAACCATGGTAGCTTGATGGTCTTCCTATCAGCCATCCAAGGCTACATAAATCCGTGGTGTTCCAGCTATGTCCTCTATCATTGGTTCTTCTTCTAAGTTGTGCAATACCTCATTGATCATGTTCTTACAATCTCAGGCATAATAAGGCCCACTGCATTTCCAACATTTGATTTGGAGCGGGGTAGTATTGGCTCCCCCAATTACTACTGGCTTGTTAACATTTGGAGCTAGTACATATGGCTTTGTGCCTGATTTTTTGAAGTTATTGTTCGCTTGAAAACTATTGTTCTATTTTCTATATGGGGTTGGGTTAAAACCCAGTTTGCGGTTGTCGAAGAAGTTATTGGACCTATCTTTGTTTCTGTTCACATTCTCTTTCTTAAGCTGCTCATGCTCATAGCAAAGACTATCTTTATGCAATGTGGTGTCCAAGGTTTTAGGCATGTTGAACTCAATCCTTACCCGAAAGTTGGGAGGAAGACATCCTAAAAACTATTGGGTCTTTACCTTTTCATCCTTGATGTATGACACATAATGTAACAGATCTAAAAATATGTTAATAAAAGCATCCATAGTCATGGATCCCATACGTAACTCGTGAAACTCTTTCACTTTTCTCTCAAAGAATATTTTCGACATATATTTTTCTTGAAATATCTTGCGGAAATTAGATCACTGTATTTCTCTTACCTCAGCTTTCTTGGTATGCTTCAAGTCTCACCACCATCTTGCTTCTTTTTCATTTAAATTATAGATGGCTAGTCGAGCCTTCATTTCGCTAGAGTAGTTATGAACTCAAAAATATTTGCTTATATCCAACAGTCATTCTTCATCTTTATCCCCCATTTTCACTTCTCCTTCATAGGTCGGGGCTCTTATTTTTCTGAACTGGCCCTTCAGATTATCACCACTTCTTTGTTTTTTTTTCTAGATGGAGAAAGAAAGTCATCAATGGAAGGACTATGATAATATCCTTCTAGAGGTTCAGGGGTATGTTCTTATTTTCCTTCTTCTCTTGGGCTGCTGGCCTATTTATGATAAGGTTCCTTCATGAACCTATTTGTGGAATGAATGGGTTTTCCTTGTGGGATTCCTCCCATCATGTTTCGCAGCAATGCTTCATTAATTGCTTGTTGTACCTTTCTTTCATTTAGACTCTCCTCTCTGAGTCTTTGCAAGTCTGCTTGAAGACTTTGTATGGTTTTCATGAGATAAGAATTCAATTCCACCACGAGTTATGCTTCTTGGGTGGGGGTATTCAATTTCCCTTTTCGGCTATCATCCGCTACAGTATTCATGATCTGAATTGTTCTTTTAAAATTCCTGAAATTGCAAATTTTTAATAGCAGGAAATTTTTTTGTTAGTTAAGAAAATTTAAAACACACATTTTTTTCCTTGCAATGAATGTCTGGTACACCCATTTGGTCTCTTAGTGTTGAAACTTGGCTCTGATACCACTTGTAATGTCCCCAAAAATTGAAAAAATAAATGATCAGGTTAGTCAAAACTACCTATGTTGGACATTATTTGAACGTGTGGAATGTATAGTACTCTATTTATACTATTGTATCGTCGTAAGCTGTTCTTACATCCTCCTTCCATAATTTCAGATGTGATTATTACTGTATTTACTTATGTTGTCATAATGTTGATTACTATGATGTTATATGGTTATGCATTAATGTGTAAGTTAGTTATTTAATTGCATACTTCATTGATTATAACCTGTGTTTACTATCGTATACATGATTCTAACTTAACTTTGTCCTTGGAAACAAAGTGGTAGAGTGGCAGGACTAGTTTCTCTTGTAACCACATGAGAGGTAAAAATTTCAGCTTGTCACATCACTTACTCAGTTGTGACAAACTAATGCATTTTTTTCTTCATTGCGTGTAGCTACACTTGGAGACGGAAAACTGTTTAAAAAGATTAATGGACAATGTTGACAGTTTGACTCACTAGCGCTCACCTTTGTAGATCTATCCTACTAACATTACACTAACTTTTATGTTATTATTACAGACTTTACTATAGTGAAGTTATCATTACTACACTTACTATTTGCGTTGCACAGACTATTTATGGTCTTAGAGACTTAAGGATTTGGTCCTGCTCTAACATAGTGTAAATGTATGGTTTTTATGGTTGGTATAATACATTGGTTAAAAAAAAGACCTTGGATTAAAGCATTCCAAGACATATTTTATATGCCCTGGACTTAAGGCTTAAATACTAAGTAAATAAATGCACAATATGGGGTTTATGCATTTGGAAACAAGGTTTGAATATGGTGCTAAGAACTATAGGTTTATGGGTTTTTGTAAATGTTGATGGAGGCCAGCGTAGCAACATAAATGCGCCTTGGGATGTGTGGAAAACGAGCTTAGGGATTGGTCTAAGCGATAATTTGGCTTATTTCCAGCATTGATGCTTGTGCTCTGCTCCTCCGTGGTGTGAAGGAATGTGATTTCGATGGCTTGAGAGGTATGTGGATGTTCTATTTTATTAGCATCATTGTTGATTTGGTTTGGATATTATACATACTTCTCATCATGGCTTTGGTCTATTGCAAGTTTGAAGGGGTGGCGAGAATATGCATGGGTCGTAACTCGTGGGAAAATCCATGGGAAAAGCCATACCCAATCGGGTAAGCCTGTTGTACAAGTGTTTACTTGTTCCCTCCTAGATTCATAGTTATGACAGAGTTTGTTGCTCGTCGATGGTTTCAATTACTTGTCTCTAGTTTCTAATGGATGCGTTTTGGGATGGGGTTTGACTGTAACTTAAGGAGCACTGCATTTTGTAATTCAATAGGCTTGAGTATTTTCTTGTTGGGGTTTTAATGCCTTCATGCGTGAGCTTTAAATGTATTGGGATTTATTAATGGGTGCTCTATGCAGTGAAAAGGGCCTGGGTAACTCTCAACAGGCTCTGTGTAATTGTATTTAAGTTTCTATTAATGACAATGTGAAGCACCATTGCTTGCAATGGTGCAAGGATGAATGTAAAGGACTCTGTAAACTCTTTATTACTTTTGTAATGACTATCTTTATATATATATATATATATGTTGGGTTGATTTCTATGGTTGTTACTCTTGTGGACTGTGTGGATTCACCAACATTGCTTGGGTTAGTTGTATGGGTGAAAGCGTGACAGTGTTATGGCTTGGGGGGCATGCCGTATATGGAATTGGAATTTACTACCATGGTAGCTATGACAGTGTATTCGGTTAAAACTTACAGTTTAAGTTTAAGATGCGGATTTAAATATGTGAGGGCCGACTATGGTGTAACCTTTCGTTGGCAATCGTCATTGTTGTTCTTTCGTTGACAGGGTTTGTAGCATTGGTAATTTTAATTGAATGTTCGGTTATGTATGAGGTCGAGGGCCATAACTTACATCATGTATATTTTATATGTGTATTTTGACAACTGTGTAGAGAGTTTATGTTTTATTTACAGCATGTGTATATATAATATAAGATGTCTTTTGATTTGTGTAAATATTACGGCCTGAGGTAGAATTTAAGTATCGAATCCTACAGGATTTGTCACTGTGGCTTTATAAAAAGAGATAGACCCTACAGAAATTTATCCTAGGTCATTTACAGTGATGAGGGTTTAAATTTAATGGATGTGATTTGGGCTTAAATGCCAACAGGAATCGATCTTGTGACCTCTGTGCAATTATGTTTATGTTTTTAGTACATTATGTGCATAGCATTATGGTTGATTTTGTGCGTTGGTATTATGTTATGGTATATGTTTATTAATGTGATTGATAGATATGTAAGGGTTGTTTTTATTAATATTTAAATGAATTTATTATGTGGAATAATTTGTTTACTATATTACATTTTTGTGGTAGTAATAATATATAGTTTGATTTAATGTGGATCAATGGTGAAGCATAAATTGTGGACCATTAGATGGTCTCGATATTTGGATAGTAGATTTTATTTATGATAATATTTGATTAACAAAGAATGTTATTGTTTATCTATGTTCTTAGTAGGAATATGGTTATACATAGCGTGAGAGGTCTTTGCTCGTTTTTATCATAGATTTAATATTTTGAATCTATGATTATTCTTAGACATAGAATACTGAGTTTATAATATTGCTTAGTTAGATTATGGTTCTGTTTAAACCTGATATTTATATTATGATTTATTTACTACGTTCTGCTTACTGTGCTTTGGTTAACTATATTTTATATTTTGGTTTTGTTTTAAATGTAAAGTTGAAGTAGTATTTTACTCCTAAACATATATCCAGTGGAAACATGAAATCTTTCATTAGAGTTCATAGAATAATAAACATAAAGGAACTGATAGAATAATTTCTAGGTTTTAGGAAAACAAAGTGTATGCAATAAATAAATGCAGAACTAGATATAACAGAAATACACCCTAAATATTTCTTAAACAAGAATAAATTTACAGATATAGGGTTTATAATAAAATGCAAACCCTTAAACATTTTGACAGGAAAACAGTGGTAAACATAGTGTTAGAATATAACAAAAAAACTTGCATAATCTAACTAACAATTATTCTAGATAATGAAATAGGCAGTCAAGATCTTCATACATGAAAGGTGAAGCTATTCCAATGGATGAAACTTGCACACTCAATTGCCCACTATTAAGAATTCATAGGAAGATTTGACTTCTCTATTGATGACCGAATCACTTGGGAACTACCACGTTCCACCTAACCATGATCCGCAACCGTTTCAAGTTTTAATATGGATCCTCTTGAGTTGGTTCCAACATGCAAGTAGCTGTAGAGCTCCTAAGGTAAGGCTTCTCTAACTAGTGTATCAGATCTGGATCAGTTCTCTTTTTTCCTCTTAGGAAAAATGTTCTCAAAGACCTCTCTTGAGAATATTCACACAGAATAATGACTCCAAGGAGATGGATGAGATCCCCAAGCCTCTCTGTGGCTTGGGACTTTATAGACATACTTTTCAGTCAAAGGGGAAGTTAAATGAAGAATCGTTTGATTTCTTGATTTAACCGTTTTTATTTAATTTAGGTACTTTTAATATTTTAACTTAGGAATTTTTAACTCCATCCTAATTGTACTTTGGTAGGTATTATAATATTTAATTTTCTTTTAGTAATAATAATAATAGATGGAGCTTTCGTTATTTCTTACATTATTAATATTAGTACTATGCTTACTCTTTATACATACCATGTATAAAATATATAATAATATATTATTTGTTAACATGTGTCTTAGGGTATCACATATTGTGATCCCTAAACTTATGACATTTTCTTCATTAAGGTCATGAGTTAGGTGGTTAGGTATACTAGGCTAGGAAACTCTAAATATCCTTGCATGTTGGATTCCCTCGTAAAACATGGTAGTTCTTCAATACTTGGTGAGAATAAAGAAATTTGAAAATTGATTTAATCACTTATAAATAAGTTAGATGAGATCAATATTTTTCTCGAGTCATTTTCACTCACCATAATTAATTATTTTCAGTAACTCCTAACGCCTATCGAGAGCGCATACTCAACGGTATAAATAGGGAGTTACAAACATAGTGCAAATCTAGAGCTCCTCGCTCAACAGTAATGCTAGGATGTAATTGTAGTATACACCTAGGGATACAATGTTCTTTTAACTAAACTGCATAGTAATGAAGAAGAAGAAAAATAAACAACCCGAATTAAATTTTGCAAGAACTATACCTTATAAACGTAAGTTAAGAAAACTATATTTTTCTAATCATGAGAATGAATCTTCAGGTGAAGAACCAGCTAAACATAACAATGAAAAATATAAATATTCTAGTGAAATTAGTAATAGTAACCAGAACAAAAAGAAATACAAACTGTATGAAGAAATTTCTGGTGAATTTAAAAATATCAAAGCTCCTATGTTCAATAGAGAAATCGAAAAAGGAGAAGAAGCTGAAGCTTGGCTATCTAGGATGAATAATAACTTCCAAATTTATAATTTTTCTGGTGAACTAAAAGAAAAAATTAAAATGGTTAACTTGACAAGAAAATATTATATCTAGTGGCAAGATATAAAAAAAGTAAAAAGTATTAAAGAATGTTATGTAACTCGAAAAAATTTTAAGAAATATTTTGAAAGAGAATATTCGTGAGAACAATATTCTGAAGAGAAATCTAATGAATTCTATGAATTATGATTACGTGTAATTAATATGAGGGAAATTTGCGACAAATTTTTTATTTTATTATGTTATGTACCTTATATTATTGATGAAAACCAAAAAATTCAGTGTTTCCTTAAGTGTTTACCTCTTATGTTTAAACATAGAATCGAATATGATAATTCGATAACTCTAGAAGAGGAAATGGGGAAAGAAAATTTATTTTATGATTAAAAAAAAAACAAAAAAAAAACGAGAGAACATACCTAATTGGAAAAATAAAATACACTCAAATTTTGAACAAAAAAAGAAAGGTACCAATTTTTATAAGATATATGGGAATAATTATCGGGGATACTGATGGAATAATTTTAAATATTATAAACAATAGAATCCTATAGCTATAAATTAAAGGGAAATACCCACTACCTTTAATAAAAATACTGCACAAAGAGAACCCTTTAAATACTGGGAATGTGGTGAACCACACTAGATTAAAGATTTCCTTGTAAGAAGGAAAAGTGTTAACAATGTCCATTCAATCAAGAAGCTACTATAGTAGGAGATATAGAAAGAAGCATGCTCAGAATCAATGCAACATTGGAGAACAAACAAGTAGATCATCAAACATCTATGATCAAAATCAAAGGTATGTTAAAAGACAAACCCATTTCTATATATCATGATTGATCCAGGTGCAAGTTTAAGTTATAAATTGCCCCTAGTATTGTAGTACTATACAAGTTAAAACAAGATTAGTTTGAAAAATCTTGCTTAGTTTAAATTGCTACATGAACAAAGTGAAAGGTCACTAGTTTCATGAAAAATATTGATTTATTAGGAATGGGTTAAAAACACATGCTAATTTAAATACTATACCTCTAGGATTTTATGATTTACTAACGGTGATGGATTCATTAGAAAAACATAGAGTTATTTTGAACAACTATGATAAAGCATTATCAATGTTGGATGATAAAGGTAATACTATTTTCGTAAAAGGGATTCCCACGAAAGTTACCATAAGAGAAATATCATCCTTACAAATTAAAAGGTCGTTTCGTAAAGGATGCAAAGTTTTCGCAGTTTACAAAATGGAAAAAAAGGAGAAATATAATCAACTTATATAGAAGAAATACCAATTTTAAAATATTTTGAATATATATTTCTAGAAGAGATTCCTATATTGCCATGCCATGTCCCCATTCCAATAGGACTACTACATGACAATGTTTCATCCGCCTACTAGTTCCCTAGGTTGGGGGAAGAGGCATTAAAATATTGCAATAAAAGAGCTATGGAACCCAAGAGAACCTTAGTTATGATTTGCACATTAATTTGCATCATTAAAATAATAAGTATGGAGAAAATAAAGTGGCATTGCTTCATAAGGATATATGGAGGTCCATGGGGGCCTTGGGTGGCTAGGTTTCTCCTTACACATGTCATGACTTATCCCTAAAATCAAAATTCTGAGTGATGGAAGGTTCTTGGAAGTTGAAGAGTCAACAAATTACATCTCATGAGATGAATGATTCAAATGGTTGAGGAGGATTAACTCCCCATAGAATAGGAAGAGTATAGGAAGAAAATAGGTGCCATGTGGAGCTAGATTCCCTGCAGGTTATGACAATAATGACGAAATATTCTATGGCAATTCAGACCTAGTTGTAGACCTATGAAAAACTCACATGTTACGGATAAAAATAGCCTCCAAGAGAGTGCATTTTGGCCTATGTTGTAGCTATTCGAATTTGGTGTAGGATGGAGGGTCAAGGAGAAGGCCGAGTGGCATGGAGGTTACTAAACATCAAGGATGAGGTGGAGAAAGCCTATGGGAATGAATTAGAACTTTGATGACCTTATGAGGGTTATAAAAATATTTCACGAGGAATGGAAATGGATTTTGATCATTTTTTAATTTTCCTTTGGAATTTACAGAGCATTAGCTTGTCCTTTGCATGACAAGTGCACACATACCCTTCTAGTTAGCCAATTTTGAGAGAGTGAGATTCTCATCCAAGTTTTATATGGGATAGGCCATTCAAAACTCTCATTTAAAGCTTCATGGAATGTTTATCTGCAGATAGGAGGGTGCTGGTGTTTGTGAACTATCTCTCCTCCCATTCTTTAAATTTCCACTTCCATATTTTCATGTTTTTCTATGAAGGAACACTTGTGTGAATGGTGGTTGAGACCAATTGAGTTCATTTGATGCCCAAGAATGGTTGAATGATTCATGTCTCTCTAATATGTCTCTCATATCCGCTATAATTCAAAATCAGAAGAAATATGTAACATAGCCATATAACCTAAAAATATGCATGATATATTTATATATAATTATTTCACAGGAATTTTTGCTATAACATTCATAAGTATTCAAACTTAAGATTAAAAAAGAATAAAAAACATTAATTTTTGTAAATAAATTCATCCTCTCACATTTAAATCCACTTATGCAACTAGGGAGGTCATTTCCTCCCTTAACAAATCCATTCTGCGACCAAAACGATCAATTCTACACTTCGCCTTTCACCTTCTTCTTTTCGGCCTTCTAAGTTCTGCCTTTCCGACCTCGGGAATTATAAATCACAAATATAACGAATGATAGAAATACTTTATCCACTTTTTCCTTCGACATTCTGCTGCAGAACTCTAATGTCATAAAATCAACAAATGACTGAGTCCTTTATCCACTTTATTCCTTCCAACTTCCACCTTCTTCCTTCTGCTGTGCTACTCGAAAATCGGAAAACAACAATCGATGGAATCTTTTATCCACTCTTTGCCTTTTGACTTCCTCCTACCGCTTCGAAATTCAAAAATCGGGAAAACAACAAACGACCTTAAATTTTCTGCTCTTCCAACTTCCTCCTTCCGCCTTCCATTGTGGAACTCATAAATTGAGAAAACAATAACCAACCTGAATTTTTTCTTCACTCTCGACTTTCTCCTTCTTTCCTTCCGCTGTGAATTTCAGAAATCAGAAAAAAACCAAAATCCAACCTTAATTTTTTCTACACTTCCGACATCCGCCTTCCATTGCGGAACTTGGAAATCAAGAAAAACAATAAACAACCTTCACTTTGACTGCACTTACGACTTTTTCCTTCCTCCTTCTGATGCAGAACTCAGATACAACATATTAACTTCAACTTTTCTCTTCCACCTTTCGCTTTTCGTTGTGCGGATCGTGGATTGCGAAATTCTTAACATTTTTAATACTCCAATATTTTCCCTCTACTTTTTGCTATATGTTGTGTGGATCATGGAAATCAGTCTTAGCATCCTTAAGACTTTAAATTTAACATTTCTCTTTCCATTTTCTGTTGTGTGGATCGCAAAAGTCGTAACATTCTTTAAGACTTTACCTAACCTTTTTTGGTTTCCTCTTTTCCACTTTCCGACTTCCACCTTCAATTGTGGATTCTGAATGTTTGGAAAGTACATATTAACTTCAACTTAATCGTATTTTGAATTTTAAACCAGACTTCTAGTCTTCATGGACTTAAGCAATTGTAATGGGAAAAATCAGGCATATTTAGATGCGACATACAGGAACCTTTAACCACAGTAAACTATACTGGAAAAATGTGACAATCTTTATACAAATTCATCTCATTCATAAATACATATGGGATTTCCACATTGTTGAATCTTGTAGGGAGGACTAGCAAGTGTCACACAATATTAATTGTGACTATAAGTAATATTTATGGACTTCACCAAGGAAAAGATACAATAAGTAAGAAACTTTTTCGAGAAACTGTTAAGACATCAAAGGGGAAACCCAAACAAGTCACAATCATTTAAACAGAGCAGGAGTGTCCAATTCAGGAAACTCAAACAAACCTATCAGCTATACTGGATTGTAGGAAGAGAGGGTGTATTTCAAGTAGCTATAACCCTCCCCAACAAACCAAGAGTACCTCTCCCATGAAAATGACCAAACCCATTACAAGACATCATCACAGTAGGTGTCACATATTCATAATACATTAATAAATTCAACAACATACTTAAGACATTCTCTTTGTGTCATAGATACAATGAAGCAGACACTCGTATTCTTCAGAAATACCCTAAACTCATTAAATCGGAGGAAAAACACACAATAATATGGTGACTCTTTATGGAAACAATTATATTGTTCAAGTTGCCATTTTCCTCAATACATGGCACAATAGTGTATGGAAACAATGGTTCATAAGCATTATTTCCTACTGTAAATCTAAAGCTACTATTAATCATTTACTTAACTATGAAAACCCAAATTTTCTCATAAACCACATACTCTGAGTTTATTAAAGTGGCAGAAGAAATCCTAATATTCAAACCTGATCATAACGCAATCCACAATGAAAAGGAAACAACCACGTTCCACCCAACAATATATTAGAGACATAGGTTCCCTCAGTCCTCAATCACCCCTGAGCTAACCATGCATTGTAAGAGTGGTGACAATTAACCTCGGTCCCATTCTCTAGTGGGGAGTCCCTTCTCTTCCTTAGACAATTTCCCCTTCATCTTACCTAAACGCAGAGTATTTCTCAACACGCCCCTTTGCATACTAAGCGACGTTCTGTTTATATTTGATCCTAGGTATTTTTCAGCTCCCAGAATCTTTGTTCCATTGCCTTTTTTATTCACAGGGTGGTTCTAGCACCATACCGGCCTTCCCACGCCTGGTGCAACTGTCTGAGGATGAACCTTCACGTGCCCCACTCTTCACACGCATAATTCCTCATTCAATATGGTTGTCCCTATCATTCGGATTCCATCACAAGCATAATGTTTTTTAGTTACATTTTTCCTCCAATGACTGATTGGGATTTTCTAGGTCTTCCAATTATATTTAAACAAAAAAAAACAATAGTCTTTCAAAACTATCACAAATTTGGGGCCTATCACATCCTTTCCCCCTTAATTTAAAACTATCCATAGTGATCTCAGTCATCTTCTGTAACTTTTGAAACTCTCTCTAATCCCTAAGTACTACTTTCTTCTTGTCCATCCTTGCGCATAGACTTCTTGTTTCAAAATGTCTATGATGACTTGAATCGGTCACTCTAGTTTTTCATCTGTCTCTTCTTGGTCTTCAACCACATAGAAAAATATCTTGATGTAGCTTTACATCCTGGTCAGTGAATTACCCTCTTTGGCATTCCATGAAGTCAGGATTCCTTTCAGGAAACATCTTTGTAGTGTTAGTATATCCTCCTCTACAGTAGTACACAAGTGATTTTCTTAAATTCTCCTACTACTACAACCATAGTCAGATCATGCTTATTTTGCATTAATGGAAAATATGTGATGAAATGCAAGGATTTTAACCTCTCATTTTCCCTAGGAATGGGAAGAGTTCAAATCAAACCTACTGGAAATAGGCATTTAGTCTTCACCTGTTGACACCCCAAGCCATTAGCTAGACAATTAATTAACTCTTCCTCTATTTTGGGCCAAAATATTTGCTCCCCGAGGATGTTATCATAGTTTTGTATCCATGGTGTCCTGCATAAGGAGGTCTATGCCTCTCATTTTAAAATTTAACAATTGCAAACCTGCAACATCATGCATGTATAATCACATAAAATCCACAAGAAGATGCTAAACAACCAAATACTTATTGGAATTTTCATTTCAATAGTCATCCTTTGCCCCCAAGGACATGTTTTACTCATATCACCTACTTGACATATAAGCATTCAGTTCACATTAGAGTTCATCATAAGGGAATTTCCATCATAAATTCTTCAGATTCTACTTCATACATTAGTTAAATTTCCCAAAACATTAGGTCCATGTCCTTTGTTTGTCTCCTGCTGACCAAAGTACCTGTTTTTCTGTTGCCTCTTACCTGGCAGGTTTCCTACATAATAAAGTCATTATCATGGATAATCAAACTCAATGATTAATTTAGGATTTGAAATCATGACACCATCCTCATATTTGTTCAGCTCCATCAAGTGGAATCTCTTACCCTTATTATTTCTCATGCTGCCCAAAACCTGGACATTCATAGATTATATGTCATATTATCATAATTCTTAGTATAAAAAAACTATAGAACTAAAATTTACGTATATGTTTTGTTCATAAATTATATTTCACCATTATGAGATCCTTCTCACATGGTATATTTGTATTTCTTTTATGGGACATAACCATACTACCTGCAATATGAAATTTCCAATCATTGAAGCAATTGTGAGCATCCCTACATACCATCCTTTCATCACAAGAATTTCAATGATAATGAGAGTTGCACACATATTACTATACAAGGATTGTTAGGTATTCTCACCTTATTTCTGCAATTAAAATATAGATGATTGTGTTTTCCATGAAATATTTTCCTTGTATTCATAGCAGTTCAGGAATGGTTTTGTAACTGACAATAATTTTGTCATTTTAGTTATTAAAGGAATTGAATTGAATTAGTTACATCAGCATCACACATTCACACAAATCATCTTGTATGTACCCATACATACCTTGACATCAAATTTCCAAGTGCTCCTCAGATGACTCCTTCCTCCATAAGTTTTCACACGCGTATATATATACCTAAGGGTCATCTCCTCATTGAAAATTACAAGTTCACATGCAGGACTTTTCAAATTGTATATATAAACTGAACCAATATTACAGAACCTAACAACTCCTTGGGTTCTCCATGGCAATTCTTTTCCAGATCCTAACACCTATTTTGGGTGCTCATTGGTAGCTCTGGCTTACCATGATTTGGTGCTTCTTTTCTAGACACCATAATACTTGGGGGTTATTCTCTTCATGGAGTCCCCACTCCCATAACATTCCCCTTACACAGTGTGAATGTGTGCAGAAAGAAGACTAACCATATTTATTACACCTTGGCATCCCCATCGATGCATACTGGTGTCTAGCTAGCCAGGAGAAGCTATGTACCCCAAGTACATCCTTCCTTCATACACCATTTCTCCATATTTATATGGAGAATATCCTTCTCATATCGCTTCCATTACTAGGTCTGGGTACCTCCAGCTATCACCATATTTAAATCATGTATTTGTATAGCATCAATATTCCCATATATCCCAGATATATATATTGTTTTCAAGACTGGAAAATCTCATACTTACATAACATGTTGTTAACGTTATCAATTGTCTCCTATGGTATACCAAAATACAATAGATTTAATTGATAATAGTATCTTGTCAGCATATCACATCTTAAACAAATCACATTGATTCTATATGTTACTTGATCGATTGGTCTCTTACCAGGGCTACGCAACCCTTACACCAACCATTTGATTATATTTTCTGTCCTAGCATTTTTCATAAGTCTATTGTTGATGTATTTGTAACTTCGGAATGTATTCACTTGTATATCTTATGTATTGTACCTCGATGTTCTGATCGGGAGATTCAATAATGTAAACAAGTCATGTAAAGTCATTGAGGTTAACCCTCCATTGTAAGTCGGGGAAATAGTCCCCACAATTGTGTCAAGGTTAACCCTCCTTGTTGATTGGAGGGAAAAGTCCCCACAGTTGTGGGCCACTAGGGTTATTAGACACTCTTAGAGATGTCGGCCCTAGTAAGTAATTGTTAAGTGGGGCTGACATGTTGAAGTGGATATTAAGTGAACGAAATAATATAACTAGAGAGTGAGCATCTCTATTTATGACATACACACTCACTCACTGGGGCGCATGAGTGAGAGAAGTAGCTCTCTCAAGTGAGAGAGAGAGAGAACAAGCTGTTGGAGATCATCTTTATGTTTTAATTTTTTACTGCTACCATTGGTGTTGTTTCTATCTCAGAGGAAGTTGTGGGGTATTCTCCTTTATGGTTTCCTGGAGGAAAATTCTTTGTGTCTCTTGTCTCTTGCGTTTATTGTTGAGCATGTTATTCTCTCAGTGAAAGATACTAAGATAATGCTAGCTTCAATGATAAAAATCTAACATGGAATCAGAGCTAACCTGAGAAGAAGACATTATGCCGCTATAGAAGCTAGGGCTTCTTAATTTTTGGGTCTCTCTCCACAATTCATCAGCAAAAGTATGCTAGGCTGACTCTCCATTGAAGGGTGCATCTTTCTGTCGAAGATGAATTCGATTCTAGGCATTTTTAGTTTTTGGTGTAGGAAATTAGCACTTTTAATAGAAGAGGAATTTTTGAGTGAGCGCAGCATAGGATTGATATCCTCATCAAAATAAAAGTTTAGAGACCTAGTTCAATATTTTTGGTTCGGTCAAACTTTGAGAAAGTCAAACCCTAGTTTGACCCCAGGCCAAAAAAACCCTAAATACTAAAACTGATAAGTTTTGGTACATTCTATATATCTTGGGATTGAAGAAGTCTCAGTGGTGAAAATTTTCAAAGGTCAAATATAAAATCTTGATGTACATTGTGTCCAAGTGTCAACCTCAGATTCGCTATATTCTAGGAGATATGATTCCTCCGAGTTAGGGTTCTAGCCTCTTCCAGGATTCATCCCTAACAGGACACCTAGGGAGAATTACTATATCTCAAGCTACCAAGGTCCAAATGAAATTTATCAAGATTTTCAAGAAATAAAATAGACTTTTCTTTCTGTGTTATAATTTTCCAACCCCTAAGATGAAACAGTGACACGTGGAAGTCCGTAAAACTTCACTATGGTGAATAGTCTTGAAATAGGTCACCTTGGGAAAACGATCATAAGTCCCAATTGGTGGGACCAATTTTGATGAAAGTTGTGTTTTTGGAACAATATCGTATGAGTATACCTCAGTACAAAATTTCAGACATAGAGGAGTAGTAATTTCATAGATACCACCGATACAGTATTAGGCATTTCTGCAGAAGAAATTGGTAAACTAGGGCTTCCTGTTCCAGGAGCTTCCCTCCATTGTTTTTAAAAAATAGTACATTGGAAAACTCTCCTTGAAGAGGTCTGTTTTTCTATCCAATCAGATCTAAAATATTCCAAGTTTTTAAAATTAGGGTTTCTCTGACAAACCCTAGATCAGCGAAATCCAGAACGAGGATGGACACCTCAAATCAGTAAGATCCAATCTTTTGCTAATTTCATTTGAGGTTATCATTTAAACGTGATCTATCACATCAGCTTGATGATAATCTTGGTGAAGTTGAAAACTTCGAAGCATGGAAGTATATGATCTCTCTGAAGAAAATTAATTGGAAACCTACATAAGTAGAGAGGTTCCAATTCTAGAGGGAGATGAGGCTAAAATCCTTACACAAGAAGAACTTGGTCAAGGCCAAGAAGATCATTGCTGATTCAATCAAGGATCACCTTATACCAAATTTTTTTTTCCCTAAAGACACCAAAAGAGAAGTTTGATTCCTTGACCAAGCTATTTGAAAGGAAGAACACAAATTGAAAGATGACCTTGAGAAAATAGTTGAAGAATGTGAAGATCCAGAATATAGAGACCATACAGCCATACTTTACAAGGGTCTCTCAAATCAAAGAACAACTTGAAGCAGAAGAAGAAGAAGTGGAGAATGCAGAATTTCTCATAACCACCTTGAATCACCTCCCAGGATCATGGGATTCATTCATTTGAGGAATGTGTGCCAAAAGGAAGTGATTACTTTAAGCAGACTTTGCGAAGAGTACACACAAGATGAAGCTTGACTCATAATAAGAGAAGAGAATATGGGAGAAACTAAGGATCAAGCTCTCACCATCCAAAGAAGATCCCTCAAGCGATTTGGAATACAAAGGACTCAACTCTTGAAGAACCTCTTATCCACCTTAGCATTTGGATAAGAAATAATGATGTCATGAATGAAGAAGAAGATGAAGCTGAAGGCTCAAGAAGGAGTCTACCCACAAAACAAATAAAGATAAGTAATCAATTGTCATTTCATTGTATTGTTTTGTTATGCATTTGTTTATATTCAGTTGATATATTATACATGATAGAATGTTTGCATTAATAACAGTATACTACTAATATGCATGTAATGGGTAAGTAGCTCATGGTGCTATACAACTCTCCATTTCTATTGATCTAGAATGAAACCTCTTTGCTGACATATTGGATTAGTGCACAATCTCAATGTTGTCCTGGTAGAGATGGAAGGCATCTAGAAAGTTTCCATGAGATATGGATGAATGTTGTATTGGCTAAAATAGTTGCATAATCATATATATTGACGCAAAAGAATTTTTTCATTATGAATATACCTTACGAAATGTTTCTAACCATACAAGTAATGAATTTTACTTGTAGGAAAGATCGCATGAGACTTGTTCTGAAGAACAAGTGACGAAAGTTCAAGATGAGTAATAATATGACGAATGCAACGACATAATTGATGTAGAACCTTCGAGCTATGAAGAAGTAACCAAGAAGAAAGGGAAGACCAGTTCAAAACAATGATGCCTAGGATGTAGTATCAATATGTGAAGGAAGTTCGTAGTTCCATCATGTAGTAGATGGAAACATCATGGGATACAAGGCAAGACTCGTAGCATGAGGCTTCTCACAAAAAGAAGGAATAGATTACGAAGAGACATTTGCAGCTAGTGGGAGTTGAGACACATGACAAGTGGAATCATGTGTGCAAATGAAAGAAGGCCTTGTATGATCTCAGAAGACACCCATGGGATAACACATACATGAGGAGCTTGATGAATATCTAAACCTTTGCCACAAGGTTGAATATGAAAGTCTATAGATGATGACAAGCTCAAATATGGGTGCAAGAAGAAATTTTGAAAAGGTTCAAGATAGAGGATCTTGGTATATAGTGACCCTAGATGGATACATAGAATATTAGTAGTAGAGGAAACTACTTTTCACTCCAGTATAGAATGTTTCAATGCATAGAGTACGAAAGACATAGGGAGAATGATGCTCTTCCTGAGAGAGAGTGACTGCAGAAGATCTTGAGGTTCGGCATGGTACGACACGATGGAAAGATTACTGATGACTCTAGACTTTACCTTTGCTTCAAGGTTGAAGGAGGAATACCAATGATGCTCTTGTTACATGTTGATGAATTGTTCTTAACAGAAAAGAGGAACTCATTAAATTTTCAAGAAGAAGACTTGCTTTTGAGTTTGAGATGAAGGACTTGGGGATGATGAACTACGTTCTAGGCATGGAGGTGTGGACAAGAGAAGTATGCTATAGAGATCCTAAAGAGGTTCAAGATGATGGACTACATGGCCATAACCACACCTATGGCATCAAACCTCAAGTTGTTGAGTGTTGCTTCATCACATTCAGTTGATGCCACGATGTGTCATAATATGATTTGTTCCTTGATGTACTCGATGAATACGATACCAGATATTTTCTTTGTTGTGAACACCTTGAGCCATTTCCTGACAAATCCGAGACATGTTCACTTGATTGCTGCAAATCATATTCTGAGGTACCTATAGGGTACAGTTGATTATGGACTCGAGTATGAGTCGAATAAGAAGATTAATCTAGAAGGTTATGTTGATTCAGATTTGGTAGGCAGTTCCATTGATAGAAAGAGCACATCGGGATATTGCTTCAGTATGGGATCAGGCATGATCTCCTGGTTTAGCAGGAAGTAATCCTGTCTGGCACTCAGTACAGCGGAAGCAGAGTATGTTGCAGCTTATTCAGCTAGTTGAGAGGAACTATGGATGAGGAAGCTACTGTCTAATTTATTTGATCTCCAGTTGGATGCTACTTGTATATATTGCGACAACCAGAGTTGTGTGAAGTTGTCTGAGAACCCAATGTTCCACGACAATTCAAAGAGTATCGAGATCAAATATCACTGTAAAACCCTAGATGTGACCCCGTTGCATTAGATGTATATGATGTATATATTGTAAATAATCACGGTGAGGAGCCAAAGGCCAAGGCCCCACCATCGATTGGTTATGCTATATTTTGGTTTGAAATTGTCACCGATGGTATATCGAGGCATGTGGCATACATATCAAGTTTTGTCATCATGTAAATATAAATCTTTAATTAAATGAACCCAACCAGCTATGCTCACTACAACCATAATGAAAAGGGCATGATTTTGCCAAGGATAGGGGGGGGACTGTTAAACCATGAACCAATGGGGAAAAAGCCATGTGTCACCTTCCCTTGTCTTAGCCAACTACCACCATTAAAAAATGTTGTTGTTAGTTCAGGAAGTTATGGCTGGGAGTGGAGTGTGGCAGGACTATCAGTCCTTGCCCACATGCACACTCCACCAGCAAGTTGACCTCGCGTTTTCAAGAAAAAACAACCACCGCCATCACTCTAGCGGACTCTCCACTCTCTCCATTTTTTGTTCATCCTCGCGCAGGGATGGTAGTCTGCTGATTCCCATGCAAAAGCTTCTTTTTTGTGTGTGGTATCACACAGCCAAGGGGAGGGAGCCATTTCGGATGTCACTCACATTTCCACAGAGTGGTATCTAGTATGTTTTCCATCCGATTTCTGGAGGTCTGATGTAAATTTCCCTCATGCATAAGTCGGGAGTCTGTATTTTCTTCCCCAGTGTGGTCTGTGTTGTTTTTTGAGTTGTTTTGGCCACAATAGAGCCACGAACGACTCAGGAGTTGTTTTCCTTAACCAAGATGTGAATTGCTTGTGTGACTGCGTGTATGCAGTGGTTGGTATTCGAACTGTGTTGGGAGTAAGGATGGGGGCTTGGTTAGCTTGATAAACTTGGTTTGTTTGGAAACCACACAGACAGAGCTAAAGGGATTGATTTCTTCTCCACAACCCCTGAATAGCACTTGAAGGGTAGTCAGGGCCTGAGGGACTGTGTAGCAGAGAAGGGACTGATTCCTTGTGTTGGGTGTGTGTGGGTGTCTTAGAAGTCAGGTTAGTCCTAGTGTATGTGTTCCCAGCTCTATAATGGGCTCACCAGCTTAGCATTTAGCCTTTCCTAGCTCCTTGATGGCCTGATAAACCCGACCATGTTGGCTTGGCTATCTTGTTGATGGCCTGATAAACCCAACTGTGTTGGCCTGGCTGTCTTTTGTGTATCCTTGGCTATGTGTAAGCCTGCTTGTTCCTTATTCCTTGGGGAATCATGCCCAACTCAGGGGTGGCAGCATTGCCAAGATATTTAGGAGCATGCTAGCCTATGGTTGGGTGGAATGTTGTAGCGACGTAGCTGGTTGCAGAACGAGTTCTTCATAAGATAAGTAATGTTGTCTATTTTACTCCTGCAATCATTTTACTATTAATGAATATGGTGAACATGTTGAATGTTTGTATGAATGTATGTCTCTTCCGCTGTGTATGATAATTAATTGTATCTGTGTATGTTCTTCGTCAATGCATTTTGTTTCAACATTTTATGAATGCACATGTTCATGGGGATGGTTTCCCAGATGGTTAAGCCCATGGTAGCGTCCTCTTCACCGGTCGGAGGCTCGGGGACTGTGGTATCAGAGCTTGCAGGTTGCACCATGGGCCTCTATGGGCCATGAAAGACTAGTTAGCATACGCATGTTTCCTTCTGCCCAGGAGAAATCGGTGAATGACTGGGAAATTCACAAAATTGCCTAAGTGTTTGAACTATCGGTTCATCAGAAAACTTAGTGGGATGGACTTCTGATGCAGTGGAGAGCTCGGTGGAAGCACACCCGACAGAGGACAGTTGGAAGGAAAATTGTGGAAAATTTTCTAAGTGTTCAACGTCTGTTGGCAGAAAATAGTTGTTGGCTTCGCCGACACCATGGAAGAACTTAGTTGTTTGTCAGTGCGTCATTGCGGAACTAGCACGCCGGTCATTACAAGTTCAACCGCCACTGCTCCGATCATCTACACATGGCGCTTAGTGGTTCTAACCACCGATGCAGCAAAGAAAACTTAAAAATTCATTCTAACGCCGGAAATCATCAGCTATCAGAAGAAGATAGTTTTTCATGCGTCTGCCATTGCGGAAGCCTAGAGCACTAATCTTCCAACAGGGAAAAGCTTTGACTGCCGATGCCAGTCAAAATCAGTTCGCTGATTGGAAAGCATTAGTAGATTGGGCCACCTATCCGAAGAAGTTCGAAGATGGTGTTCCGTCATTGCGGCTACTAATGGAACTATTTCACTAATGAAAAGAAGAGAATTGAGCCGATCAAGCGGTGAAAAGGAATACTAAAGGGAAAATTTTGAAAATTTCTGTAAGTCCTAGCATCGTCGGCCATCAGATGAAGTTACTGGATTGAACGTCCGTCATTGCGGCTAGCTAGTGAACTATCCTTCTGACAGATAGAGGCTTCAACCGCTGATGGCGCAGTTATTAGTACTTTCAACAGCCGATGAGCTACGACAGATGAAGTTAGTAGATTCAACGTCCATCATTGTGGCTAGCCAGCAAACTATCCTTCCAATGGATAAAGGCTTCAACTACCGATGCCGTAGTGATTAGTACTTCTGACAGTAGATGAGTAGAAAATTTGAAAATTTTGTTTAATTATAAGGTCGTCGAGAAGTTATTGAGGGTCGGATCACCGATCAAGTACGTTAAAGTTTTGATAATTCGCTTTTGCGACTGCTTAGTCAACTAGCCCTCTGATGGTGCAGCAACTAGTGTTTCCGACCATCAATAGACTTACGGCTGCGAAAGACTTAAGGAGATTGTTGGTCGTTGTTGTGGAAAGTAGGACGACGACCAATAAGTTATTCTATTATCGATCAAACGTGGGATAATAAACCATTGCAGGCCAATGCAGCGGAATCAATCAGACGAGTAACTCGTCGATACAGCAAAAGAACTTAGAAGTCTCAACCATCGAAAAGCCCAATGAGCAGTAGTTGACATCACCAATCAAAATTCTAGACGTTTGCCCATGGAAACTGAAGTAAGAAAACTTTCTGTCATTACGGCTTCCCAAAGGACTATGCACCCGATGCATAGTCAACTTGATTGTCTATGCAGATCGGAGGTGTAGTTGTTTTGACTACCATAGTGTCGGCATAATAGCTGGGAAGAGGTCCGATTAGGCCTAAGGAAATTTGGGTTTTTTTCTTTAGAAGAATTTCTCAGTAGTTTTTTTAGCACTTTTCAACTGTCTTCAGTCGGTTTTGAGTAGATTTCAGCAGACTGTCCATGGTCACAGAGCTGAATATGAAATAGAGAAAATTCTGTTTTTTTGCATAATTGTTGTTTTATGAATTTCTAGAAAGAACAGTGTGGTAAAGACAGAGGTGGTTCAGTCATGAGAACCCATGATGGGTATGATGCTCGATATTCTAATGAGCGAGCAGAAGATGCCATGGGAGAAAATGTCCATAATGGGAATGACGACATTGACTCCAATAGAAGGAGATTCCAAGAGACACCATCAGATGTTGCAGCCACCATGAGAAGATTGGTTAAATCCCAGGAAGAACAACGTCAATTGAATGCTTCCATATTGTAGAGTTTGACAGATTTACAGAAAAAGATAGATTCTGGATGGGGTACATCAAGGCTAGAAGGCAATAAGAGAAATACTAGGAGAAGGAGAAGGACTTCTAGTGGGTCATTTGACTCTGAAGAATCCAATGGGGATTCAAGTTCTTATTCTCATAAAAGAAAAAGAAAGATACACCATAGAGATTGCTCTCAGGATGAATTTAAGAAAGATAAACCTCCTACATTTGACGGTGAGTTAAAGACTGGACAAGAGGCTAAAGCTTGGCTTCTTGGGATAAAGAATTACTTTCAAGTGCATGATTATTCAAGAAAAATGAAGGCAAGAGTTGCCATATTCAATCTGAATGGAAGGGCATCCATTTGGTTGGAACACTTCAAGTAAGTAAAGAGGATCAGTGAACGGAGACTTAAGTGGAAACAGTTTAAGAAGTACTTAAAGTAGAAATACCTCTCTAACCAGTATTATGATGACAAGATTAAGGAGTTCCATGAGCTGAGATTGGGGCAGCAAACCATGGAAGAGTATGCAAATCAGTTTTTGGAGCTGTTCAGGTATGTTCGGTACATCGGAGACGAAAAAGTGAAGGTCCAACATTTTATGAGTGGATTACCTCAATCTTACAAAGATAGAATTGAGTTTTATGAACCTAGAACCCTTGAAGAAGCAATGAGGAAGGCTAAGTATTGATATGAGCTAAGAAAAGGTAAGCCGGATTACCATAAGTCATGGAAGGACAAGAAGAATGAGAAGACTGACCAAAGAAAGAAAGGTTTCAAACCTTCTGTTGCGGCTGCAACTGTTTTCCCCAATTTTTTTAAATTTTGGTCCCCCTCATGATTTAATGTTGCTTTGAATCATTTTGATCCATGAATATTTGTGTCATGCTTTAATTTTGGGTGATTTTTTGAAGATTACATTTCTTCCTGGTTTTGAGAAATTGCTCATGTTTGGAATTGTTGTGGGTCGCAGATTTTAGAGTTTGTTTTTGCTAAGTTGAAGATGGAATAGACCATTTGTCCTTTGCAAAATGTCATTTTAGAGGAGAAATAGTTTTAACCGTTGCTAATTTTCAAAGCCTTTAAGAACTTAGCATTTTTATTCGATCGAAGACTATTGTCTATTTGTCTTCCGCTGTTGCGGCTCCCAAATCAGCCAGCCACCCGAAATGAAAAGAACTTCGCCCGTCGATGCGTGTCGCATGTCTGTATACTTGTTCTCTTCCGCCATTGCGGGTCCCAAATCAGCTAGCTAACCGAAATGAAAAGCGCTCCGCCCGTCGATGTGTGTCACATGTCTGTAGCCTTTTTCTCTTCCGCCGTTGCGGCTCCCAAATCAGCTAGCTACCCTAAATGAAAAGCTCTCCACCCGCCAATCCGTGTCGCATGTCTGTAGCCTTTTTCTCTTCTACCGTTGTAGCTATTCAAAGCACTTGGATTCTGATGTCGATGTCTTTCCAATTTTCGATTGGAAGTTTTCCCGCCCACAGCTTAGGTCGTAACTTTTTCGTCTCCGATACACCTAACTGTTTTCGCAGCGCCCATCACCTGTTAAATCCCACCTATGCGGCTGTGGATAGGTCTACCCTACCGTGTTAGCAGTAATGCAGTGCATGGCCTTTCTTGTTGCTTAGCCATTGTAGTTGATATAATTTAACGCAGTTGATTTTCTTGAAAATACGATCCCAATGAATGATTGTTTTCGTTTAATTGCAGGAGAGTTCAAGATATTGTTCAAACTATCGCGACGCAAAGGTATAGATGGGAGATAGGATTGCAAGGAAGACAAGCAAATTAGAAGCAAAATCAAATAGCGACAAAGGCACAAACCTGAAAGGTCTGTCAGTTACTCAGCAAATCATGAGTCTGCGCAGAAAAGATAAAGAGAAATATGAAATGTTTTGAGGGATCAGAAGGTTACACGTTTGGGGGCAGCCCAAGTATTCTACTTTTTTAGTTTAAATATTGGAAAGTTAGAACTTACAGGGACTTTTTCCGAATTATATTTGTGAAGACATATTGTAAGAAGAACTATTTCCTTTTGCAATAAGTAATTACAATTTGCCTGTTGGAGAAAGATTGGTGAAATGTTCAAATGTTGTGCTATGGATTTGTTGAAGAGGAACTATTTCGTTTTCAGCTTTGTGTCCATTAACTGTAAGATCGTTATATCTCTTTGAACGTATGTTCTTGTATAAATGTTCTCTAGTTTATTTTATGAAAACTTCCACTATGAGTAATGAATGTTGTTCATAAACAATTGGCTATCTGGTTGTTCAAATATCTTTAAATGTTCATGTGTTTTGAAAGAAGTATCAGTTATCTGTGATTTTTCATAACGCATGTACAAAATACAATACTCATCAATGAATGATAATCTTGCTCCCTAGGGATAGGTTAGGTAGTTAGTTTTAATTTCTTGATGTGTGTGATTCATATGCGAGAGAGTTTAATACGAAAGGTAAGAACCTGCGCATCACATTGTGATTGCTTCTCATATTCTCTATCAATCCACATTCTTAGATAGGCACTTGCATCTCAGACTTAAATATAAAAAACTAAAATATACACGGTGGACTGGGCCGCAACCGGTAAAACCCTTTGTTCTGTTACTTGACCTACAGTAGCCAGACCGAAAACCAGATGGATTTCCTACACCAAATAGTCACGGGCTAGTTGGGAACGTTGACTGGGGATAATCCCTTGCTATTGTTTCCTCCGAATTTCCAAGCCTCAATAGTTTTTGGGGCTAGAAGGAGGGCCTCCAGTGCATGGATGGCTGAGGAAACCCGTTTCCTAGAAATTACTCCACCAGTGATAGTTCTAAAATCAGTTTGTTTCCCAATTCAACTCCCGAAGAGAGTACAAGAAGAAACACCATCCCATTTTAGAATATTCAGTGTTGGTTGGAGATTTGAAAGAGTTGGCAGAAGTAGAATTATAGGAAGTTTTTCATCCTTTGAATCAAGTAGGCCCAAATACACCTTACGGTTCACCTGTTCATACTCTGGTTCATTCACCAGCTCATTTTCCACCCAAAATCATGGCAGGCATAAATACAAATCAGCCACTCAACCCACCAAATCCACCACCTGCTTGGAAAGCCATATCACCTTTAAACCTAACACATCCTTTGCATGACTTACCTCAGGCTTTTGAGAAAATGCTGCCCAAATTTTACCCAAGTGAAAATATTTTACTACATGATCACTTGAAAAGCTTTTACTTGGCCATAGAAGAATTAAGGGCTGGAGAACACGAAGATGTAGTTTGCAGACTTTTTCCACATACCTTAAAAGGGTCAGCAACTTCTTGGTATTTTTCTCTTCCTGCAAACTCAATCCCAGACTTGAATACTTTTGAAAGAATATTCAGAAATAAATATGCATCCCAGAAAAGTCATGCAGCACTAATGAAAGGGTTATGCACTTTGAAGAAAGAAAGAAAAAAGAAAGTGCATAGTTTCACCCAGAGGTTTGCTACTTATTTTAAGAATTTTTCTGCAACTGATAAGCCTTTTGATAAAGTTCTTATTGAGTACTATACTTCAGCTCTAGGGCCTAATTTGGCCATGTTTGCCAAAATGAAAGCCAAGCCAACATTGCTGGAAACTTATGAAGAGGCTGAGAGGGTAGAAGCTGAAAAAGAGAGAATAGAAGATTATTCTGAGCCTAAGGAGGAGCAGTCACGTGACCTTGAAGAAATGTTGAGAATGATGCATAAACTATCTAACAGGGTGATATATTTGGAAAAAGAGATGGAGGTTCAGAAAGCATATAAGCTTTACTATGAAAGGAGAGGAGACAACAATCAATCTAAACCTCCTCCACATAGTCCTGCATCAATGAACCTAACGGAGGTAGGTATCAATAACTTCTTCACCTTTCACTAGCAGCCCCATTCTGAAAAAAATTGTCCTCAATGGATAAATTCAATGACACTAGTAATGAATCAGCTGTTGGACTCTAAACTAACAAAGGCTAATGATGAGGAAGAAAATGATGATGCCACGTTTTTATGGGACTGTGTCTCAATTTTTGATACAGAAGATGAAGGTACCCTAAAACAGGAGGAGATATCAGAAACAAACATGACAAATAAAATCCAATATTTGTTAAACAAAGACAATTCAATACTTCCAAAGATTAAGAAATTTCAATACAACATGAAGAAAATACAGAAGAACAACACAGATGATTAAATAACTGAACTTACCATTAGCAGCCAAGATCCGAAACAAGTCAACATTGAAGACAAAGTGGGTAATGTCAAAGAAGACCTCAAAGCACCTAAAGGACTAGAGGAATAATTTCCCACCAACAATGAACCTGTAGAAGAGATTGTTGAAGCAACTGTGGGAGGTAAGACTAGGTTTAAAACCCCACCATTCCTTCTGACTTTGGAGATTTTAAACCATAATGTGCACAATTGTCTAGTAGACTCTGGGTCATCAGTAAATGTTATGCCACTTGCAGTCTGCAAAAATATTAATGGACAACCTAAACCAACTGACTGGCATGTTACTCAATTAGACAGGACCAATGTGAAAGTAGTCAGGGAAATGGAGGATGTCGTGATTCCATTGTCTGCAAATAAAAAGATATGTTAGTACATTAATATTGTAGTAGCAAAAATACATGATGGCTATGGACTGATTTTGAATCGAGACTGGTTGTTAGAATAATCAACCCATAGTTTACCACCTTAGACATTAATTTAATTATTTTTGCCTTATTTGCCTAGTTCATGTGTTTCACCTTATGCAAGTTGTCAATTACCTATCCATAGTGGTACAAATTTCCTAATTTGACCCATATAGCACTTGGGAAACCTCAAGGAATCAATTCTGCTTTATTCCTGGTCTCCTAGGTGCCCTTCTACTTTTTCTGTTTTATTGCCTGCTTTTTCAGTGTTTTAAGGCAATAGGGAAAGTTTGACTAGGTGAGGTGAACTAGTTTTTTACCCTTTTCATCCTCCACTATTTTATCCATTGAAAAACATGTATGAATTGTCATTCCATCACTCTGTAGCTTGCCTAAGACATTTTGCTAATTCGTGAGCTCCATGACAGATTTGGGATCATCTTTTTACACCTATGGGGGATTTGCTTAATTTTAGTAAGCCTGCTTTATGCTATATTCGAATTGCTCCTCATGCATTCAAATACCTGATGTATTTTATTTATTCAGAAACCTATTATGTTACAGGTTTGGCTATTGTACACTGAGTTAGTACAGTTTAGTGTTCAGCTCCAATTTCAGTGTTTTTTGTGAGTGATTTTGCATGATCAATTGTTAATTGTTGTGAGTAAAATTAATCTATCACTGGGTTCAATTTCCACATGGTATCAGAGCCATTGTATATTGATTTCTCTCCTTCAAATTTTTTTTGCAGGTTTGACATCAGTGACTGGGAGCCTTCTACTGACAGCCGGGACAGATTTTCTAAGCTATGGATCAATCACAGAAAACTATCTTGACATCCTTAAATTTCTTTGAATGGAAAGCAGAGATGGAGATACTTTCGAGATAAAAAGGCCTCTATAGGGTGACTTTGGCAACAGAAGTAGAGCCCAATGCAGTTGCAGAGAAGATAAAATGGCACAACAGGAGGGATGAGGCCTTGTTGTGCCCCTACCCAACAGCCTTTAAAAAACATTATTTCATCAAACAAAATTGTGTTTTGTTTTGATGAAATGTTTGAATTTCATATAGCAAAACTAAAGAATTGACAGCTACTGAAATGGTCACATTACAGAAGCTACTGAAACAATGAAATTAAATGTTTTTTAAAGAAAACCTTTGCGACCTATGGATTAGTTGACAAAATCATTACTTTGAAATTATTCTTTTGAGTGGATTTGCATTGAAAATCAAGGGATAAGTATTAATAATTTATCATAAACTAATCTTGAAATCTTATACAAATATTTATCATTTGATTTTATTATGTGATTTTGTTATCATAAATATTGATAAGGTTTTGAAATTGGAAGACTGATTATTGTATTTTTGGCACCTTATAAATGGATAGTTTTGATTCAATTATTCAACTTGGTAATTTTGATTCATGAAACGATGGATATTGGAGGATAAAACCATGCATTTAGGTTAAGAGTTTGAAAGATATATTACTACGCCTATCCTATTATTTTTGCTACATTATTTAAAGTGTTGAATAAATAAAGATCAAACAACTATCTTTTCAATTAATAGACTTTATCATTTTTATTATTTATACAAAATAAATAAATCTTTTAATTATTTTGTATAAATATAATGTATAAATAAATTTCTTTGATCTTTTTAATATTTACCTAGAATATTAGGTATAATTGACACTTTATTCTAATTCTATCATATTTGCAAAAATACCATTATCTCAAACCAGGAATCAACTTGAACTTTATAAAGGACTTTAGAAATGTTAAATATTTTAATGATTCTTTAGTCACCTTGACACATAAAAATATTCATTAACGGTTTTATTTAATCATTGGTTAATGTGTCTTCAAAGGGCCATAAAATACAAGTTAAAATGTTATATCCAAATAAATTTTGATAACATATATTTCATTCCACTTTGAATGTATCACGCAAATATTGCAGGTGTTGTATTTAAGTTTTGGTGGCATAAACCTTATTTTACATTGCAACGTTAAAAGTGGTTTATATTTCGACTGGTTCTTATTTCATGCTCCTTGGTTTAGTTGCACTTTTGTTGGCTTTCTAATCTAAACTTTTGGATTTAATTTATTTTTTTGTGTGGGTTGTTTTGCTGGTTAGGAGCCGAAAATCTGATATCCAGAAGATATCACGATCATAATCTAAAAATGATCTCACCAGATTGCCATGATACCGAGTTGTTTCGCAACATTCCATTAATTTGCAGATTTTACTGAGGGCGTGATATTAACATGGATTGTTGAAAAGAGATTTGTCACCAAAGGTTGTTCATTCACCAGGAGATGAAACTAATTGGTTAAAGTGAAAATGAATGGGATAAAAGAATGTCCAGACATAACTGGAATCAGTTACGGCGGCGAACAAGAATTTTTCAGAATTGAGTGAATACTCGGATAGACCAATGTGCGGCCATCTTATTTTATTACTTCAAACAGAAATGTAAATACCCCGGATTGAAGCGTTTTACTCCATCACATAGCATGGAAAGCCTAATTGAGTTAATCAATTGAAGGTTACTAGACTAGAGATTTACCAGGAATTTGCCAGAACAGGGGAAGATCTATTGTCTATCTTTTCATTCTCTTCTTCTTTTTCTAGATCAATTTATGATTATTATGATTATCTTTCTAATTTACATCTCTAATATTTACATTGATTGAAAGTAAGAAGAGGTTTTATTTGTTTATTGCAGGCGGTTTTCTTCTTACTGATTTTACTTTGAGTGGGGTACATCAACCTAAACGAGGAAGACGGGTGTAGTTGGATCTTCCAGCTGATCGGAATCACACATCTAGGGATC
This sequence comes from Pseudotsuga menziesii, assembly GCA_001517045.1. Taxonomy (NCBI): domain Eukaryota; kingdom Viridiplantae; phylum Streptophyta; class Pinopsida; order Pinales; family Pinaceae; genus Pseudotsuga; species Pseudotsuga menziesii. The sequence continues at coordinate 229,486 of LPNX010902065.1, read as the reverse complement.
TATGTAGAAAAGAAATTGCTGGGAATAAGGAGATGAACTATGATTGATGCCACGAATTTTAGCTAGTAACAGAAAACGCGTTTTTAAACAGACAGGTGTTTTTCTAGGCTTCACTGCTCATAAATGGAGACAGATCTCAAAAATCCACCACATGGGTTTTCTCTAGAATGGTCCCATTTAGCTATACTCAGGTTGATTTCCCCAAAAACGGAGGGATTCTAAGAGATTTCTGGGATTCTCTGAGCACGATTTTTGCAATTGTGGCCAGCAGCGAAACGGATTTTTCCAGAAATTTGCCAGCTCCAAACTCAGTTTGGATTTCATTTCTTCTCACCTTTGCTTATTTAAGCAAACAAGAATTTGATTGCAGGGAGAGGGGGGCTCGACCGAAGTGAGGTTTTGTTAGGCAAAGCTTGGAAGTTTATTTTCTGTTTTGTAAACGTAGCTGCCAGAAGAGGAAGAGAAGGATTGCTCTGCTTGAGGAATTATTTCTTCAATAAGATCAAAATGCATGATTGCTGAGAGGTGGGAGCTATTATTTCTTTCTGTTCAGCCGAGGTCGATGCTGGGAGTTCTCAACAGTGGCAAAATAGATTTTCTTTCAGACCTGGTGGGACGTTGCCAGTGGGGGAGAATTGCTGAAGAAGATCTGGACAGAAGACTGAACACAGAGTCTGTTGCTTGAGGGTTTGTAATTTTTTGCAGACTGATTATCTGAAGGATACAGACATATCCTTCTCTTAGATCTTTTGTTTAATTAGTCAAATTTCTTTGTCTAATACAAATTTTTCATCTGAAATTTCCTGCTTCTTATCTTTTATGATTAACAGTCAGTTTTCATATTCAGCCTTATCAAATTATGATGATTTGTATTTGATATTGAAAATCTGAATAGATTGTGTGATGGAATGATTTCTAATTGCATCTATTGTATTTAGATTTAACCTATGTATTGCAAAACTACTGTTCTATAAAATTTCTTTATAACACAAACAGGAAATACATTATAATGTTTTAGGATCTGAATGTTTTTTGATTTAAAACTTGTAATTCTTGATGTTTGCGTCTTTTAAAGAAACCAGTGAAGTAAAATATTTAATTCTTGATCAAGAATTAGATTGTGTTTTTATGAGTTAAGTTAGGTTTAAGATTACTTTTGCTCTGATACAATTAATGAAGGACTATTCTATTTATTGGTTGTAATTAGGTTTAGAATAGGTTAATCTTTAATTTCGTTAAAAATAAAGAAAAAAGTTAGAAAACAATCCTATTTTTAATCAGATAGCATTTGATTCCTGAATCTCATGTTTTATTAATATTTAGTCTTTCATTAGTTAGATTTTACATTGTAATAATTGGATTTACATTAGTTAGAGTTAGCTAGTTTGATTTGTTGTTAGTTTTATTATCGAGTTGATTTAATTTTATCTTTTTTAGATTTAATTTCCTCCTTAGTTTCTTTAGATCAATTCATTGGCTAACGGAGCCGTTAAACCCGTCAAGAATAGCCATTCCAAACAGCTTGGATCCTGTTTAAGGATCCCGGACTGGGTTATTTCTCCCTGTTGCGAGCAAGTCACATATGCCCGTCAAAATTTGGCGCTAGAAGGAGGGCCAGTAGATGACAAGTTAATTTACTAAACTATATCATTGATTAATGGCTTCTCTTCCTATTTGGAGATGTTTTTCTCGAAAAATCATTTATGATGCTCCAGCAAGTATAGTTGATCTTTTAACAGAAAATGAGTTTAATGGTGAGAATGTAACATCTGCATATGAACATGTTTTACAATTTATTGATCACTGTATCTTTCACAAGATTACTGATAAAGATGTCTTGTGCATATGCTTGAATCTTACTTTTGAAGGACGAATCAAGAAATGGTGTGAAACCTTGCTGGTAGCTTCTATCCATTCTTTTGAACATTTAATTAGTGAATTCTTAGTTTCTTTTGGCGATTCTGATTTCATTAGTTTGTGCACTGAATTAAAAAATTTAAGGAAAGACAAGGATGAATCAGTGGAAGACTTCATTAATAGACTTCTTCATCTTTGTTATATGTTTCCTTTGCAAGATATTCCTTGTTTAGGTGAATGGCTTCATCATTTGATTCTTTCAAATGAACAAGATTTAAAAGCTAATCAATCTAAATTTTTATTAAATGATTATTCACGGTTTGATTTAGTTTTTCATGAAAATTCTGAAAAATTAGAAGTGAAACAAAACCAACCTTGTTTGACAATGTTTTTCACTTTGACGAATGTGGATTTTGAAGAACATGATATTTCAAATTATGATATGTCCATATCTTCATTGAATGAGAAAGAAGTTTATGAAGAAAATTGTCGTGTTTTAAAAGATACTACTTCTATTTCAGAAACAAAAGAAATTGAATCTAAAACTTCTAGTTTGGCTAAAGAGATTCGAGATTCATCTTGTGGATATCTTATCATTGATCATTTTATCACATCTCCCTTAGTTCTCGATTCTTCTTATTCTAAAGAATCCAATGACTTTCTATCAGATTTATATTCTTATGATGAACATAGTAAAGTCTCAGATAACTTATTATGTTCAGATTTTTCTGTAGATCGTGTCATAGATATTAATTAGTTTGTCCTAGAAGAAGAAACCAAACCACCCATAGACTCATCTTTTGAAGAGGAACTATTTAATGAAGAGTTTTCCTGTGATGATCTTTCTTATCCACGAAATGAATTTCATTCTCTTAATGCTTCAAAATATTTTTCTTTGTACCCTGATATTTTTAATCAAGAGGCAATGGATAGCTCATATTCTTATGATTTTGATTTCACATTGTCACAATCTTATGCGGTACAATACAATCATGATTTGCATTTAGAAAATGAAGAGATTAATCTTTCTTCCCATGAAACATTTTCTCAATTATATAGATGGGAATTAGGAAATATTCAAACAAGCAGACTTGAATAAGTCTCTTATGATTCATCGAAATTCTTAGATCAACAATCTTATCATGATCAGTCACTTGAGTTTGAAAATCAATATGGAACAAGTAAAGTCAATGTTGATCATCATCATATTAATAATTTACATCTTACAACAATTAATGATGATTTTCCACCTACCTTGTTGGATTCCATTAGTTCATCTCAAGTTAGTGATTATGAGGAATTTAATCCCTATCAAATTGATCAGGATATTAATCATAATGCGGAGAACACTCTTGAACTTGAATTTAAGAAAATTGAATCTGAATTTGATATTTTTTTTAAATGACGTGTTTGTCTGCAAGATGATGTTTATAGGGAGAAAAACCTACAGGAAGGATTGTTGAACTTTGAGTTTCTTTCACATGAATCTGTGCACAAAACTTTAGCACATGAATGTCATGATATATCTCTCTCATTGCCATATTCTTTCGAACAATCCTATGTTATTAACCACACATATTATGATAGGATTGCAGATTGGCTCGAGAGATCTTTTCTTCCGAAGTTTCCGGAGAATGGTAAGTTGGCATTTACTTTGTTTTTTGAAAGTCAAAATGGTAAGTCAGATTTATTTATTTTTGGTTTCAAAAGATTTCAATTCTTATTGCTGATTTTCATTTTGTTTGATTTTGCAGGATTGGAGTTATTACGATGGCTTCATTGGAAATTTCCGCTTACTTAGTTTGTATATATTTTATTTTATTAGTTTAGGTTAGGTTTATAATTTAGAATGATTTACGTTTGTTTGCATTTGAATAAATGCAGATATATGGAGTTGCGACAACATTATTTGAAGAATGAGATGACGACATCATTATCAGGGAAGCAGTTCTTTACTTCCTCTCGTTTTTTTATTCTTCTCATTAAAAGAAAGAACCTTTCATCCTTTTATAGCTGCATACTCATTAGGATTTATTTTGTTACTTTTATTTCTGAATAAAACATATTAGATTAACATCCCATCAATTATTAAAAAACAACTTTGACTTAATTGAAAGTTTAAAAAAAAAATAGGGATAAAAAACTTCAAACATGTTAATCTATTTTAATCTCTCATTTTTTTTTACTGGTAATTAGTCATATGTTGTTAACCCTATTTTCATTTGATGAGATCTTGATTTAACTCATGTGTTATGTGTGTATAATTTAGTTTAAAATTTCATTTTCTTTACTAAGAGTTTTCTCGTAGACTTTGAAATCCTTCGTTTTTTGTAATTTGCTCAAATAAAAGTCATGTATATATTGGTTGTTTTCCTTTCAATTTATTTTATTTTTCTTTTGATTTTTGTTGTTCTTTTGATTTTTTAGAATTAGGAGAAATGATTCAGATTTGGAAATGTTTTTATGTCATAAAATTGGAATCTGATTATATAAAACATGAAGAAAGCTAGACTTTTAGAAATCTGTTCTTATCTCAGAAATAAAAGAAATTGAACTGTTGCAAACAAAAACTACTAGACGAAAACTTTCACTTTATTTCTTTTCTTTTATCATTATCCTCAAATTGTTGGATTTAATGGATATCGAAGTCACTATTACTAGGAATTCTATTACTTATTTAGAAATCAGTTATGGAAAAGCAGTTGCAATTTAATAATAAAATCAGTTATCTATAGATCCTTTACGCTATCTTACTCATAAAGAGTTTCCTATTACATTCCCCCATTATAAACATGCAAATATCTTGTGGATGAGCACTTAAATGCTGAGTATGAAGCCTTCTTTAAACTTATTAGCTTGGGATATAAGCCGTTGGATAGAATGGGTTAAAAGACGTACCGTTTCGAGGCTATGGACGCCTACGGGTAGGAGGGCTCCGTCTGTGCCATACTTGGATTCCAAATCATAAATTGTTATATATACAAAAATCTATAAGAATCCAAGGTCATCCCACACTCGTGAAGAGGTTCCAATGCAGCTTACCCATTAATAAATTGAGAAGTTCTAAATATTCATGTTTTATCTTATTTTGGGACTAGATAGATAGGATGTATGGTTAAAGGTCAACCCTTTCGAAGCTATGGACACTTCCGGGGAGGGTCATGACTGTAGTATTGGGATCATATCTTTAAAAACTGGTCAAATATCAACATTGCGTTGTATTTCCCAGGACTAATTTGTTTTGGAGTCTTATGTTTTTTGAAAAAACTTAAAATTCGTATCATTTTTGAAGGTAATATCTGGTTAATGATAAAAGAATTGAATCTGGTATTAGTTTGAAATCTATTCTTATCACAAGGCACAGTTCTTTTATCTTCAGGAAAATGCTAGTCTGAGTTAAAAAAAAAAATTCTTATCTTGCTACATACATAAGTCAGATTTCATGTTTTCGCAGAGATAACTGTTTCGCCCAGTCAGTCGCCATCTGTTGTGCCCCTACCCAATAGCCTTTAAAAAACATTATTTCATCAAACAAAATTTTGTTTTGTTTTGATGAAATTTTTGAATTTCATATAGCAAAACTAAAGAATTGACAGCTACTGAAATGGTGACATTACAGAAACTACTGAAACAATGTAATTAAATGTTTTTTAAAGAAAACCTTTGCGAACTATGGATTAGTTGACAAAATCATTACTTTGAAATTATTATTTTGAGTGGATTTGCATTGAAAATCAAGGGATAAGTATTAATAATTTATCATAAACTAATCTTGAAATCTTATCCAAATATTTATCATTTGATTTTATTATGTGATTTTGTTATCATAAATATTGATAAGGTTTTGAAATTGGAAGGTTGATTATTGTATTTTTGGCACCTTATAAATGGATAATTTTGATTCATGAAACGATGGATATTGGAGGATAAAACCATGCATTCAGGTTAAGAGTTCGAAAGATATATTACTAAGCCTATCCTATTTTTTTTCTACATTATTTAAAGTGTTGAATAAATAAAGATCAAACAACTATCTTTTCAATTAATAAACTTTATCATTTTTATTATTTATACAAAATAAATAAATATTTTAATTATTTTGTATAAATATAATGTATAAATAAAGTTCTTTGATCTTTTTAATATTTACCTAGAATATTAGGTATAATTGACACTTTATTCTAATTCTATCATAATTGCAAAAATACCATTATCTCAAACCAGGAATCAACTTGAACTTTATAAAAGACTTTAGAAATGTTAAATATTTTAATGATTCTTTACTCACCTTGACACATAAAAATATTCATTAACGGTTTTATTTAATCATTGGTTAATGTGTCTTCAAAGGGGCATAAAATACAAGTTAAAATGTTATATCCAAATAAATTTTGATAACATATATTTCATTCCACTTTGAATGTAGCACGCAAATATTGCAGGTGTTGTATTTAAGTTTTGGTGGCATAAACCTTATTTTACATTGCAACGTTAAAAGTGGTTTATATTTCGACTCGTTCTTATTTCATGCTCCTTGGTTTAGTTGCACTTTTGTTGGCTTTCTAATCTAAACTTTTGGATTTAATTTATTTTTTTGTGTGGGTTTTTTTGCAGGTTAGGAGTCGAAAATATGATATCCAGAAGATATCGCGATCATAATCTAAAAATGATCTCACCAGATTGCCATGATACCGAGTTGTTTCACAACATTCCATTAATTTGCATATTTTACTGAGGGCGTGATATTAACGTGGATTGTTGAAAAGAGATTTGTCACCAAAGGTTGTTCATTCACCAGGAGATGAAAGTACTTGGTTAAAGTGAAGATGAATGGGATAAAAGAATGTCCAAACATAACTGGAATCAGTTACGGCGGGGAACAAGAATTTTTCAGAATTGAGTGAATACTCGGATAGACCAATGTGCGGTCATCTTATTTTATTACTTCAAACAGAAATGTAAATACCCCGGATTGAAGCGTTTCACCCCATCACATAGCGTGGAGAGCTAAATTGAGTTAATCAATTGAAGGTTACCAGACTAGAGATTTACCAGGAATTCGCCAGAACAGGGGAAGATCTATTGTCTATCTTTTCATTTTCTTCTTATTTTTCTAGATCAGTTTATGATTATTATGATTATCTTTCTAATTTACATCTCTAATATTTACATTGATTGAAAGTAAGAAGAGGTTTTATTTGTTTATTGCAGGCGGTTTTCTTCTTGCTGATTTTACTTTGTGTGGGGTACATCAACCTAAACGAGGAAGACAGGTGTAGTTGGATCTTCCAGCTGATAGGAATTGCACATCTAGGGATCTATGCTGAAAAGAAATTGCTGGGAATAAGGAGATGAACGATGATTGATGCCACGAATTTCAGCTAGTAATAAAAAACACGTTTTTAAACAGACAGGTGTTTTTCTAGGCTTCACTGCTCATAAATGGAGATAGATCTCAAAAATCAGCCACATGGGTTTTCTCCAGAACGCGCCCGTTTAGCTGTAGTTAGGTAGATTTCCCCAGAAACTGAGGGATTCTAAGAGATTTCTGGGATTCTTTGAGCATGATTTTTGGAGTTGCGGCCAGCAGAGAAACAGATTTTTCCAGAAATTTGCCAGCTCAAAACTCAGTTTGGATTTCATTTCTTCTCACCTTTGCTTATTTAAGCAAACAAGAATTTGATTGCAGGGAGAGGGGGGCTCGACCGAAGTGAGGTTGTGTTAGACAAAGCTTGGAAGTTTATTTTCTGTTTTGTAAATGCAGCTGCCAGAAGAGGAAGAGAAGGATTGCTTTGCTTGAGGAATTATTTCTTCAATAAGATCAAAATGCATGATTGCTAAGAGGTGGCAGCTATTCTTTCTTTTCAGCCGAGGTCGATGTTGGGAGTGCTCAACAGTGGCAAAATAGATTTTTCTTTCAGACCTGGTGGGACGTTGCCAGTGGGGGAGAATTTCAGAAGAAAATCTGGATAGAAGGCTGAAGACAGAGTCTGCTGCTTGAGGGTTTGTAATTTTTTGCAGACTGATTATCTAAAGGATACAGACATATCGTTCTCTTAGATATTTTGTTTAATTAGTCAAATTTCTTTGTCTAATACAAATTTTTCATCTGAAATTTCCTGCTTCTTATCTTTTATGATTAACAGTCAGTTTTCATATTCATCCTTATCAAATTATGATGATTTGCATTTGATATTGAAAATCTGAATAAATTATGTGATGGAATGATTTCTAATTGCATCTATTGTATTCAGATTTAACCTGTGTATTGCAAAACTACTGTTCTTTAAAATTTCTTTATAACACAAACAGGAAATACATTATAATGTTTTAAGATCTGAATGTTTTCTGATTTAAAACTTGTAATTCTTGTTGTTTGCATATTTTAAAGAAACCAGTGAAGTAAAAGATTTAATTCTTGATCAAGAATTAGATTGTGTTTTTATGAGTTAAGTTAGGTTTAAGATTACTTTTTCTCTGATACAATTAATGAAGGACTGTTCTATTTATTGGTTGTAATCAGGTTTAGAATAGGTTAATCTTTTCTTTCCTTAAAAATAAAGAAAAAGTTAAAAAACAATCCTATTTTTAATCAGATAGCATTTGATTCCTGAATCTCATGTTTTATTGATCTTTAGTCTTTCATTAGTTAGATTTTACATTGTAATAATTGGATTTACATTAGTTAGAGTTAGCTAGTTTGATTTGTTGTTAGTTTTATTATCGAGTTGATTTAATTTTATCTTTTCTAGATTTAATTTCCTCCTTAGTTTATTTAGATCAATTCATTGGCTAACGGAGCCGTTAAACCCGTCGAGAATAGCCATTCCAAACAGCTTGGAGCCTGTTTAAGGATCCCAGACTGGGTTATTTCTCCCTTTTGCGAGCAAGTCACATATGCCCATCAACAGGCCTATGGTCTCCTGTGTCTGAATATTTCCAAAGACCTCCTTTTCCATCTTGATGGATTGACATCACCGAATGAAGTATGGGAGAAGCTTGCTGATCTTTTTGGAAATACATATGAGATGAGGGGACATCAAATCGAAAATGAGATAATTTCTCTGAGTCCAAATAGCTTTGAATCCATGCAGCTATATTTCTCCAAGTTCAAAGCACTTGTTTTGCAGCTGAAACGGTGTGGGATCGAAAATAAGGATGATCAGCTCATCCTGGCCATTCTCTCGAAGCTAGGACCTGACTCGTCAGTGTTTGTTTCGACCTTCTATGCCACAAAACTGACAGCTCGAACCTGGAAGATGCCTAGCCTTGCATATTTCATGGAATCTCTCACACAAGAACAGGATAAGATGGTGATGATGGGTACCATCAAACCATCCAAAGATCAAGCTCTGATTGCTGGATATTTGAAGGTGGATTTAAAAATAAAAAAGAAAGATAAAAAGCCACCTGAGCAAAAGAGAGACAAGAAACAGTCTCCGGAGGAGCCACAAGGTTCCAAGATAAAATACCAGAAGAAGAAAAACAAAGGTGAAATGAGCAAGTGCACATACTGGAATAAGGGAAATCACACTGAAAGCTCTTATATGAATAAGCAAATAGACATATTGACCCAACTCCTAGATAAGAATGGAATCTTCCTTCCAGACAGCTCAAAGAAGAGAGAAGGAGGATCAAGTTCAGATGACAGAGAGAGAGTTCATGCATTGGTTGCTGGCACATCAAGCTCACCCAGTTTTATCATTGATTCTGGAGCTTCAAGACACATGGTTTCGACCAAGGAGGCCTTCTCCTCACTTGACATGTCGAAATAACCACCTATAGTACTGGGAGATGACTCTCTCACTGAAAGTTTGGGAAAATGGAGGATTGATCTTGATCATGATCAGTTCAGAAATGTGTTGTATGTGTCTGGTATTGCCTCCAACCTCTTGTCAGTGTACCAGATGACCCACACTGGATCTCCTAAGAAAGTCATATTCTCCCCTGATGAAGTTGAGATCACAGAGATATCAAGTGGTAGATTCATTGCAAAAGGAGTTGTGAATCATGCTCAAAAGGTATACATGTTCTCACACTTCCTACCCTACTCAAACCCCTATGCTCTTCTGATTCATGCTAATGAGGCTAGCAAGCTTTGGCATGAAATATTTGGCCACCTAAATTACAAGTATCTTTCTAATCTTAGTGAAAAATAGATGGTCATAGGGTTTCCCAACATAAAATTTTCCAAAGGATTCTGCCAAGGTTGTATCCTAGGAAAACACCTAGAGCATAAATTTGAGAGAGCCAGTCATGAGAGAACCTCTGCACCCCTTGAGCTGATCCACAGTGATTTTGCTAGCCCATTCCCTCATATGTCCATGAGTCAGGCCAAATATGCATTGAATTTCATTGATGAATTTTCCAGGTATTGCTGCGTTTACTTCCTGAAACACAAGTTTGAAGTTTTTGGCCTCTTCAAAGTATTTAAGGCTTTGGTTGAAAACCAGCCCGGGAGGAAACTCAAGGTCCTTAGATATGAAAATGGTGGTGAGTATGTCAAGTCTGATTTTATTAATTATTGTGCAGATGCAAGTATTCAGATGCAGCATTCTATCCCTTACACACCACAACAAAATGGTGTTGTTGAGAGGAAGAACAGATCACTGAAGGAGATGGCAACATGCATGATGGAGGCCAAAAATTTGCCACCAAAGTACTGGGAAGAAGCTATCAACTATGTAGCCTATATTCAAAATAGGGTTCCTCATAAACAACTTGATGGTATGACTCCCTTCGAAGCATGGAGAGGGCACAAACCAGATGTGACCCATTTCAGGATTTTTGGCTCAAAGGCTTGGGCTAGAATTCCAACAGAGAAGAGGAAGGCTTTGCAACCCCAAATCCAAGAGTGTCTTTTTGTTGGATACTATGAAGATTCAAAAGGGTACAAACTCATAAATTTTAGCACAAACAAATCCTTCATCGAAAGGTGTGTTCAGTTTGAAGAAGAACCCCTTGCAGCAGTGGAAGTTGGAGAAGCCTCTTCTCCACCTAAACCTCAGGAAGTAAGTAAAGAGTTTGTTGAACATGGTGATTCTAATTTGTCTAATGGAGATGAGTTTATTGCAGAACATAACATCCCTACAAGGCCAAAATGGGAAGCTAAGACACTACATGCAGCAAGAGAGCTAGCTGGGGATCCCAATGACCCAAGGAGGACTAGATCTCAATTTGAGAGTGGTCTGCACATGAAGGATCCTATGTTTGCTAAGAAATGCTATTTGATGGTGGAGTCTGATCCTAAAACATATGAAGAAGTAGCAGGAGATCCAATATGGCAAACAGCCATGAAGGAGGAGTTCAGCTCACCACTAAAGTACAAGGACAGATTGGTACCCAAGGTCTACTCACAATTTCATGGCATATATTACAATGAGACCTTTTCCCCTGTAGGAAAGATGGATTCCATGAGGCTAGCCTTAGCCATTGCAGCCTCAAGGCAATGGGAGGTACATCACATGGATGTAAAATGTGCCTTCCTGAATGGATATCTCAGTGAAGAGATATATATGTAGCAGCCTCAAGGTATTTCTACTAACCCTTCTCTTGTGTGCAGGTTGAGAAAGTCATTGTATGGGATAAAGCAAGCCCCCAGGGCTTGGTATGCCAAGATCGATAGCTTCTTGCTATCACTGAATTTTGTTCGGTGCAAATCAGATCCAAATGTCTATTTGAAGTTAGTTAATGGTTCATTAATGATCATTGTGTTATATGTTGATTACCTCCTCATTATAGGAAGCTCAAAGGATGAGATTGCTTCCTTAAAGGGTGCTATGAACCAAGCCTTCTCCATGACAGATTGGGGGCTCTTAAGTCAATTTTTGGGGCTTGAGATTGCTAAAACCAAAGATGGAATCAAGGTGCACCAGTCCAAATATGCCTTGGAATTGCTGAACAAATTCAGAATGAAGGATTGCAAAGCAAGTAAAATTCCTTTCCTTTCAGGAGTGAAGCTGGAAGAAGTTGATTCTTCACCTATGGTAAACAATACACTGTATAGGTAATTGATTGGATGTTTGTTTTATCTGACACATACTAGACCTGATATTTCTTATGCAGTAAGTGTGGCTTATAGATACATGGATCAACCTCATGAGATCCATTTGAAAGCAGCCAAAATGATCCTTAACTTTGTTCAGGGAACAAGGACACATGGGATCTTCTATAAAGCAAAATATGATCTTGATTTGATTGGATTTACTGACAGTGATTGGGCAGGTGATAGCACAGATAGAAAGTCCACATCAGGATATGTGTTCATGCTTACAGAAGGGCCAATTAGTTGGTCAAGCAAGAAACAAAGTTCCATTGCACTCTCATCTACAGAAGTAGAGTATAGAGGAGTTGTTAATGCAGCAACTAAATGTTTATGGTTGCAGGGTTTACTTGGAGAGTGTGGCTTCAAATCAGAGTACTCAACTACCATATACTGTGATAACCAGAGTACCATTCGAATATGCAAAGATCCAGTTCAGAAGCAGAGAAATAAACACATTGAGATCCATATGCACTACATCAGAGAGCTTGTGCATGATGGCACCATTCACCTACTCTTCTGTTCATCTTCAGAACAAGTAGCTGATATCTTCACCAAAGCATTTTGTGAGAAGACCTTCAACAATATCAAATCACTGCTAGGGGTTGTTGATCATGCTGTGAAGCACGAGTGAAGACAATATTTCCAAATTTTGTTTTACAGTCCATGTTTAAGGGAGGATTTTCCCAAGTTGGTTTTGCCTCTTTCCTTGGTTGTGTGGACATGCAGTATGTAAAAGGGTGACTAAGACTTGTTGCTAAGCCCTATAATTTTTTGATATATTAATCATAATTCAGGCTTAAGGGGGGGTGTTAGAATAATCAACCCATAGTTTACTACCTTAGACATTAATTTAATTATGTTTGTCTTATTTGCCTAGTTCATGTGTCCCACCCTATGCAAGTTGTCAATTACCTATCCATAGTGGTCCAACTTTCCTAATTTGACCCATGTAGCACTTGGGAAACCTCAAGGAATCAATTATGCTTTATTCCTGGTCTCCTAGGTTCCCTTTTTCTTTTTATTCTTTATTGCCTACTTTTTCAGTGTTTTAAGGCAATAGGGAAAGTTTGACTAGGTGAGGTGAACTAGTTTTTTATCCTCTTCATCCTCCACTCTTTTCTCATTTGAAAACCATGTATGAGTTGTCATTCCATCACTCTTTAGCTTACCTAATACATTTTTCTAATTCGTGAGCTCCATGAAAAATTTGGGATCAGTTTTTTACACCTATGGGGGATTTGCTTAATTTTAGTAAGCCTACTTTATGCTAGATTCGAATTGATCCTCATGCATTCGAATCCCTGATGTATTTTATTTATTCAGAGACCTATTATGTTACATGGTTGGCTATTGTACACTGATTTAATACAGTTTAGTGTTCAGCTCCAATTTCAATCTTTTTTGTGAGTGATTTTGCATGATCAATTGTTAATTGTTGTGAGTAAAATTAATCTATCACTAGGTTTAATTTCCACACTGGTTAGTAATACTTAATGGTTATTTTGCTTCAGATTGGTCACACTTGTGGTTGCCTCAGAAGGGAAGTCCAAACCAGATTAAGATATTAAGAGAGCCCCACATGAAGCACAATGTTACACAATTGGAAGAAAAAATTGAATCAGTGAATTTTGTATTGGGAAATTATCTAATTGAAATTGAACCGGGAAACTTTGCATCAGAAGAAGCCAGCAACATATCTGACACCCAGCTCGATCTCCTTCGGTTTGCACGGGTTGATGAGATGGATTGTAAAATAGTAGTTTCAGTTTCAAATTTAGTTTTTTCAAGACCAGTAGATGTAGTTTTTGATAATGGGTAGATTTTTCTCCTTTTGTAGTCAAGCCTATCCCCTTAACTTATAAGTTGTCAGATTTACAGGGGTGGGAAGAGGACTAACCAGTTAGTGGTCTAGTTCTCAAATTTTATTTTTCTTGATTTTTATGTTTCTTGATTATCTTGTACATACATAAATTGATTTGGTTGTTTATTTTTGTTTTTGTTTTCCTTTAGTCTAGATTTTGATTGATTTCAATAAAAAGAGGCTAACTCTTGGTTGCATGGAGGACATCGGAATTCTGGATTAACTAAAATCCTTGATTATAAGACTGTGTACTATTGTTTTATCTGAAAGAATTTCTTCTAGTTTAATAGTTTTTCTAAATGGCTATGAACACATTGAAGTCCTACTTAATCCTTGTAAAATAACTCAGGATCAAAAGGTCCGGAATACTATTTCGAGGCTCCATCCATCTCACATTTAAAAATGTCTTAGGGGGTAACAACAAACGACCCATGGAAAGGAAGCAAGGTAAACAGTATATTATATATAAATAATCCCATGACAAGAATTTGAAGCCAAAAGGAAAGTAAGAGTCAAAAAACTCCTAAGACAGCAATTTGTATCAAGACAAAGTACTGAATCATATGAGTACCAAAATCGCCAAAAGTTCTTCTCTGTCCATGAGCTGAAAATTAAATACATCTCTCACACAAAACGACACTATGGATAGAGGAGCCTCAATAAAAATTCAGAAAGAAGGGCATGTAGGAGGACTAAAAAAAAACAAAAAAAAAGGGAAAAAAATTCCAAAAGCACAAAAGTGCAAAATGGCATGGGAATGAGGAACAAATGAATATTCCTATTTACCATATGTTACAATCCTGTGTTGTCCAAGCTAGAAGCTACCCGAAGATAGAGGTTAAAAATGAAACTCATATTCTTGGCCTCAAAAGAGTTATCTTGACTTTGAAATCTTGGGTTCCATTTTCGTAAATTGGACCATCATAAATGATTAAAAGTACATTTTCCATTTGGAAAATCCAGACATCTAGAAGAATTCAACATGTTGGTTTTACTGTTAAAAAGTCTGTTCCTTAAGCAAGAAATTGTCTAGAGATCTAGGTTCACCAGGTAGTCCCCAATTGTTGCGGCTGCAACTGTTTTCCCCAATTTTTTTAAATTTTGGTCCCCCTCATGATTTAATGTTGCTTTGAATCGTTTTGATCCATGAACTTTTGGATCATGCTTTAATTTTGGGTGATTTTTTAAAGATTACCTTTCGTCCTGGTTTTCAGAAATTGATCGTGTTTGGAATTGTTGTGGGTCGTAGATTTTAGAGTTTGTTTGTGCTGAGTTGAAGATGGATCAGACCATTTGTCCTTTACAAAACGTCGTTTTGGAGGAGAAACAGTTTTAACCGTTGCTAATTTTCAATGTCTTTAAGCACTTAGCATTTTTATTCGATCGGAGGCTGTTGTATGTTTGTCTTCCGCCGTTGCGGCTCCCAAATCAACTAGCCACCTGAAATGAAAAGCTCTTTGCCCTCTAATGCGTGTCGCATGTCTGTATCCTTTTTCTCTTCCGCCATTGCGGCTCCCAAATCATCTAGCTAACCGAAATGAAAAGCGCTCCGCCCGCCGATGCGTGTCGCATGTCTGTAGCCTTTTTCTCTTCCACCGTTGCGGCTCCCAAATAAGATAGCTACCCGAAATGAAAAGCGCTCCACCCACCGATGTGTGTCACATGTTCATATCCTTTTTCTCTTCCACTATTATGGCTGTGCAAAGCACTTGGCTTCCGATGTCGATGTCTTTCTGATTTTCGATTGGAAGTTTTCCCGCCCACTGCTTAGGTCGTAACTTTTTCGACTCCGATACGCCTAAGTGTTTTCATAGCGCCCATCACCTGTTAAATCCCACCCATGCAGCTATGGATAGATATACCCTGCCGTGTTAGCAATAATGCAGTGCATGGACTTTCTTTCTACTTAGCCGTTGTAGTTGATATAATTTAACGTAGTTGATTTTCTTGAAAATACGGTCCCAATGAATGATTGTTGTCGTTTAATTGCAGGAGCATTCAGGAGATTGTTCAGAATACTGCGACACAAAGGTATAGATGGGAGACAGGATGGCAAGGAGGACAAGCAAATGAGAAGGCAAAGCCAATAGCGACAAAGGCGCAAACCTGAAAGGTCTGTCAGTTACTCAGCAAATCATGATTCTGCGTAGGAAATATAAAGAGAAATATGAAACATTTTGAAGGACTGAAAGGTTACACATTTGGGGGTATCCCAAGTGGTCTACTATTTTAGTTTAAATATTGGAAAGTTAGAACTTACAAGGACTTTTTCCCAGTTAGATTTGTGAATACGTATTGTAAAAAGAACTATTTCCTTCTGCAATAGATCATTACAATTTTCCTGTTGGAGAAAGCTTGGTGGAATGTTCAAATGTTGTGCTATGGATTTGTTGAAGAGGGACTATTTCATTTTTAGCTTTGTGTCCATTAACTGTGAGATCGTTCTAACTCTTTGAACCTATGTTCTTGTATAAATGTTCTCTGGTTTATTTTATGAAAATTTCGACTATGAGTAATGAATGTTGTTCATAAACAATTGGCTATCTGGTTGTTCAAATATCTTTAAATGTTCATGTGTTTTGAAAGAAGTATCAGTTATCTGTGATTTTTCATATTGCATGTACAAAATACATTACTCAATAATGAATGATAATCTTTCTCCTGAGGGATAGGTTAGGTAGTTAGTTTTAATTTCTTGCTGTGTGTGATTCAGATGCAAAAGATTTTGAGATGATAGGTAAGAACCTGCACATCAAATTGTGACTACTCCTCATATTCTCTATCAATTCGCATTCTTATATAGGCACTTTCATCTCATACTTAAATATAAAAAATTAAAATATACATGGTGGACCGGGCTGCAACTGGTAAAATCCTTTGTTTTGTTACTTGACCTACGGTAGCCGGACTGAAAACCGGATGGCTTCCCTACACCAAACATTCATGAGCTAGTTGGGAACGTTGACTAGGGAGAATCCCTTGCTGTTGTTTCCTGCGAATTTCCATGCCTCAATAGTTTTTGGCACTATAAGGAGGGCCGTCATTGCATGGATGGCCAAAGAAACCCGTTTCCTTGAAATGACTCCACCAGTGATAGTTCTAAAATCAGTTTGTTTCCCAATTCAACTCTCGAAGAGAGTACAAGAAGAAAGACCGTCCCATCTTAGAAGATTCAGTGTTGGTTGGAGATTTGGAAGAGTTGGCAGAAGTAGTGTTACAGGAATTTGTTCAGCCTTTGAATCAAGTAGGCCCAAATACACCTTACAGTTCACCTGTTCATACTCTGGTTCATTCACCACCTCATTTTCCACCCAAACTCATGGCAGGCATAAACGCAAATCAGCCACCCAACCCACCAAAACCACCACCTGCTTGGAAATCCAGATCACCTTTAAACCTA
This sequence comes from Pseudotsuga menziesii, assembly GCA_001517045.1. NCBI lineage: Eukaryota > Viridiplantae > Streptophyta > Pinopsida > Pinales > Pinaceae > Pseudotsuga > Pseudotsuga menziesii. The sequence goes on along the minus strand of LPNX010902065.1, from coordinate 212,323 downwards.
ACACCTCCTTTGCATGACTTACCTCAGGATTTTGAGAAAATGCTGCCCAAATTTGACCCAAGTGAAAATATTTTAGTAGATGATCACTTGAAAAGCTTTTACTTGGCCATAGAAGGATTAAGGGCTGGAGAAAACGAAGATGTAGTTTGTAGACTTTTTCCACACACCTTGAAAGGGGCAGCAGCTTCTTGGTATTTTGCTCTACCTGCAAACTCAATCCCATACTGGAATACTTTTGAAAGAATATTCAGAAATAAATATGCAGCCCAGAAAAGTCATGCAGCACTAATGAAAGGGTTATGCACTTTGAAGAAAGAAAGAAAAGAGAAAGTGCATAGTTTCACCAAGAGGTTTGCTACTTATCTTAAGAATTTTTCTGCAACTTATAAGCCTTCTGATAAAGTTCTAATTGAGTACTATACTTCCGCTCTAGGGCCTGATTTGACCATGTTCGCCAAAATGAAAGCCAACCCTACATTGTCGGAAACTTATGAAGAAGCTGAGAGGGTAGAAGCTGAAAAAGAAAACATAGAAGATTATTCTAAGCCTAAGGAGGAGGAGTCACATGACCTTGAAGAAATGTTGAGAATGATGCATAAACTGTCTAACAGGGTGATAGATTTGGAAAAAGAGAAGGAGGCTCAGAAAGCATATAAGCTTTACTATGAAAGGAGAGGAGACAAAAATCAATCTAAACCTCCTCCACATAGTCCTGCATCAATGAACCTAACGGAGGTAGGTATCAATAACTTTTGCACCTTTCACCAGCAGCCCCATTCTGAAAAAAATTGTCCTCAATCGATAAATTCAATGACACTAGTAATGAATCAGCTGTTGGACTCTAAACTAACAAAGGCTAATGATGAGGAAGAAAATGATGATGCCACATTTTTATGGGACTGTGTCTCAATTTTTGATACAGAAGACGAAGTTACCCTGAAAGAGGAGGAGATATCAGAAACAAACGTGACAAATAAAATCCAAGATTTAAACAAAGACAATTCAATACTTCCAAAGATTAAGAAATTACAAGACAATATGAAGAAAATACATAAGAACAACACAGATGATGAAATACCTGAACTTACCATTAGCAGTCAAGATCCGAAACAAGTCAACATCGAAGACAAAGTGGGTAATGTCAAAGAATACCTCAAAGCACCTGAAGGACTAGAGGAATAATTTCCCACCAACAACCAACCTGTAGAAGAGATTGTTGAAGCAAGTGTGGGATGTAAGACTACGTTTAAAACCCCACCATTCCTTCTGACTTTGGAGATTTTAAACCACAATGTGCACAATTATCTAGTAGACTCTGGGTCATCAGTAAATGGTATGCCACTTGCACTCTACAAAAAGATTAATGGACAACCTAAACCAACTGATTGGCAGGTTACTCTGATAGACAGGACCAATGTGAAAGTAGTCGGGGAAATGGAGGATTTCCTGATTCGATTGTCTGCAAATAAAAATATATGTCAGTACATTGATATTGTATTGGTAGACATACTTGATGGATATGGACTGATTTTGAATCGAGACTGGTCAGCAATACTTAATGGGTATTTTGCTTCAGATTGGTGACACTTATGGTTGCCTCAGAAGGGAAGTCCAAACCAGATTAAGATATTAAGAGAGCCCCACATGAAGCACAATGTTACACAATTGGAAGAAAAAATTGAATCAGTGAATTCTGTATTGGGAAATTATCTAATTGAACTTGAACTGGGAAACTTTGGATCAGAAGAAACCAGCAGCATATCTGACACCCGGCTCGATCTCCTTCGGTTTGCACGAGCTGATGAGATGGATTTTAAAATAGTAGTTTCAGTTTCATATTTAGTTTTTTCAAGACCAGTAGATGTAGTTTTTGATAATGGATAGGTCTTTCTCATTTTGTAGTCAAGCCTATCCCCTTAACTTACAAGTTGTCAGATTTACAGGGGTGGGCAGAGGACTAACCAGTTAGTGGTCTAGTTCCCAAATTTTATTTTTCTTGATTTTTATGTTTCTTGATTATCTTGTACATAAATAAATTGATTTGGTTGTTTATTTTTATTTTTGTTTTTCTTTATTCTATATTTTGATTGATTTCAATAAAAAGAGGCTAACTCTTGGTTGCATGGAGGACATCAGAATTATGGATTAACTAAAATCCTTGATTATAAGACTGTGTACTATTGTTTTATCTGAAAGAATTTCTTCTAGTTTAATAGTTTTCCTAAATGGCTATGAACACAATGAAGTCCTACTTAATCCTTGTAAAATAACTCAGGATCAAAAGGTCTGGAATACTATTTCGAGGCTCCATCCATTTCACATTTAAAAATGTCTTAGGGAGTGACAACAAAAGACCCATGGAAAGGAAGCAACGTAAACAATATATTATATATAAATAATACCATGCCAAGAATTTGAATCCAAAAGGGATGTAATAGTAAAAAAACTCCTAAGAAAGCAATCTATATCAAGACAAAGTACTGAATCATATGACTACAAAATTGCCAAAAGTTCTTCTCCGTCGATGAGTTAAAATTTAAATACATCTCTCACACAAAAGGACACTATGGATAGAGGAGCCTGAATAAAAATTCAAAAAGAAGGGCATGTAGGAGGACTCAAAAAAAAAAAGGACAAAAAATTTCAAAAGCACAAAAGTGCAAAATGGCATGGGAATGAGGAACAAATCAATATTCTTTTTTACCATATGTTACAATCCTGTGCTGTCCAAGCTGGAAGCTACCCAAAGACAGAGGTAAAAAATGAAACTCATACTCCTGGCCTCAAAAGAGTTATCTTGACTTTGAAATCTTGGGTTCCATTTTCCTAAATTGGACCATCATCAATGATTAAAAGTACATTTGCCATTTGGGAAATCCAGACATATAGAAGAATTCAACATGTTGGTTTTATTGTTAAACAGTCTGTTGCTTAAGGAAGAAATTGTCCAGAGATCTAGGTTCACCAGGTAGTCGCCAATTGTTGCGGCTGCAACTGTTTTCCCCAAAATTTCTAAAGTTTTGTCCCCCTTATAATTTAATGTTGCTTTGAATCGTTTTGATCCATGAATTTTTGGGTCATGCTTTAATTTTGGGTGATTTTTTAAATATTACCTTTCGTCCTGGTTTTCAGAAATTGCTCGTGTTTGGAATTGTTGTGGGTCGCATATTTTAGAGTTTGTTTTTGCTGAGTTGAATATGGATCAGACCATTTGTCCTTTGCAAAACATCGTTTTGGAGGAGAAATAGTTTTAACCGTTGCTAATTTTCAAACTCTTTAAGCACTTAGCATTTTTATTCGATCGGAGGCTGTTGTCTGTTCGTCTTCCACCGTTGCGCCTCCCAAATCAGCTAGCCACCCGAAGTGAAAAGCACTCCGCCCGCTGATGCGTGTCACATGTCTGTAGACCTTTTCTCTTTCACTGTTGTGGCTCCCAAATCAACTAGCTACCCGAAATGAATAGCGCTACACCCGCCGATGCGTGTCGCATGCCTATAGCCTTTTTCTCTTCCGTCGTTCCGGCTCCCAAATCAGCTAGCTACCCGAAATGAAAAGCGCTCCACCTGCCGATGCGTGTCGCATGTCTGTATCCTTTTTCTCTTCTACCGTTGCAGCTGTGCAAAGCACTTGGCTTCCGATGTCAATGTCTTTCCGATTTCTGATTGGAAGTTTTCCTGCCCACAGCTTAGGTCGTAACTTTTCCGACTCTGATACGCCTAAGTTTTTTCACAGCGCCCATCTCCTGTTAAATCCTGCCTATGTGGTTGTGTATAGGTCTACTATGCCATGTTAGCAGGAATTGAGCGCATGGCATTTCTTGCTTCTTAGCCGTTGTAGTTGATATAATTTAACGTAGTTTATTTTCTTGAAAATACGGTCCCAATGAATGATTGTTGTTGTTTAATTGCAGGAGCGTTCAGGAGATTGTTCAGACTACCATGGCGCAAAGGTATAGATGTGAGACAGGATGGCAAGGAGGACAAGCAAATTAGAAGGCCAAGCCAATAGCGACAAAGGAACAAACCTGAAAGGTCTGTCAGTTACTTAGTAAATCATGAGTCCGTGCAGGAAAGATAAAGAGAAATATGAAATGCTTTGAGGGACCAAAAGGTTACACGTTTGGGGGCAGCCTAAGCAGTCTACTCTTTTAGTTTAAATATTGGAAAGTTAGAACTTACAGGGACTTTTTCCCAGTTATATTTGTGAAGACATATTGTAAGAAGAACTATTTCCTTTTGCAATAGATAATTACAATTTGCCTGTTGGAGAAAGCTTGGTGGAATGTTCAAATGTTGTGCTATGGATTTGTTGAAGAGGAACTATTTCTTTTTCAGGTTTGTGTCCATTAACTGTGATATCGTTCTAACTCTTTGAACCTATGTTCTTGTATAAATGTTCTCTGGTTTATTTTATGAAAATTTCCACTATGAGTAACGAATGTTGTTCATAAACAATTGGCTATCTGGTTGTTCAATTATCTTTAAATATTCATGTGTTTTGAAAGAAGTATCAGCTATCTGTGATTTTTCATATTGCATGTACAAAATACATTACTCATCAATGAATGATAATCTTGCTCCCTGGGGATAGGTTAGGTAGTTAGTTTTAATTTCTTGTTGTGTGTGATTCAGATTCCTTTATTTTATGTCAGACCTGATAAAATAAAATGAGCATGTTAGAGTAACACATGCCCAAAAGAAATTTAAGAGTACATTTTGGATTATCCTACCTTATCTCAAAAAAAATGAAGTTAAAACTAGCTAAACAGGCAGAAAAGGAAGCAAGGAAAGCAAGCTTTCCTTGGGATCTTGGCTTGATGTTTGTGAAGCCAATGAAATATGCACTGATATTGAAGAATATTAAATTTTATAACAGCGAAATGAAATCTAATGCATGCAATCTACAAGTTTTCTTTAAATTTTCATGCAAAAAGACGATTTCCCTAATGCTAGATCTAGAATGCTTATGAAACTTTTTTAACTGTAAGATCTAGACTATAGTATTTGATAATATAGATATATGTTGGAATTACTTTTAATATGATAGATCTAAGCAAAATCAAAGCTACGAACAGAGTAACCGGATAAAAATGTTGATTTTTTATGGAAATGAGAAGAAGAGGAGAGAAGGTTGGATCATTGCTTGAATGGAGCAAGCTGAAAGGAGGCCCTTTTGTGGAGTGCAGAGGGACAGAGTCTTGAGCTTATTGGATAGGAATGGTGTCAATATAGATCCACACCTTCATCCAACTGGGAACCTGCAACTAAATAACACAAGCCTGCACACACCTCGTGAGATCTGGATATAGATGTATAAAACAACAAAAATGAAAGATTATGCCAAAATAACTGTATTTAAGAATATAACTGAAATTTTTGAGCATACATCATATGGATAAACAAGATCAAGCAATCTAGCTTTCCTAGTTTATACCCTTACTAGATTCAGTCGAATCTTTGAAGCCAGAACACAGAAGCAGCACAGAATTTGGCAAGAAATTGTAGCTACCACATCAGCAGCACAACACTGAGAATCCACACATACACATGCACTACATAGTATATCCTCCAAAGCTTCTTTATTCACAAATGATGATCAAATACAGAGTTATAATGGCAATCCCTTTAGTCTAGCTCTAACTAGCTTGGAAGAGGGATCCTCAAGCAGGATAAATACAAATTAAAGGCCATCCATCCTAGGAGGGGTGAAATTCCTCAAAGAATCAAGTGAAATCAACTGATGGAGAGTTCATCAATGCAGAACTAAAGCTGAACTGAGCCTACTTGTCAACCGGGGGCTTGATTGAGATGACACATCAGCCCACAGAGCATCCAAGAGAGTCCACATGTGTGGAGGAGAGAGAGAGGGCACAATTCCCCATGAAGATAGCTGTAGATCAAGTCTGGATATGATTTGATCACCTCCTTCAATCAAGGATTTGTCAAATCCAGTCAATCTGCTCCAGATCTGATTGATTTCAATCAAATCGGCTGAGAATCCACTGATTTATGATTTTGGATTTGCTCCACTACTCATCAATTTATTAATTAAAATAATCAATAATTGATTTTTGGGGCTTTCTAACCTAAGTGATGGAAGATCACTCAAAACTTAGGAAATAGTGGGTCCATGAGTTTACATGGTGCTCTTAGCTTGAAAATGAGCACCTACATGACTGAAACCTATTATTTGGCCCACATTTATTACAAAATCAATTTTTCGAATTAAACTATTAAAAAATAGCCTAAATTTTGGAAAAAATAAATTTTAATAAAAAACACTGAAAAAACTAAAAAATTGAAAAATTGAAAAACACCTAGGGGGGACAAAGACATGTTCATATGACTCGAAAATGATGTCTAGCATGTTTATACATTGACACATAGACTCTAATAACCTCAATAGGCCTAAATGCCAAGCTGACCGCCCCAACTTTGGAGGTATGGAGTGAAAAACTCAAAAATTATCAGTCGTTTGTTCAACAACCAATAATAACCAAGGGAAAAAACACCCTGGGCTGATCGGATTAACAAATAAAGTCTAAGAGATCGATTCTTTTATAGACACTATCATGCTAGAAAATTTATTACAATTCCCCCATGGGGTATGAACATGTGATATGATACAACAAGCACTTCCCAGAAGTACTTCCAAAGGTATTTTGAAGTCTGAACAAGTTAACCCTGTCCAGTTCACCAGGCTCACTTGATAAAAAACCACTAAGTACAACTTAGGTGGTAACAACGTTGAGATTAAGAAGATGTGTTCATCGACAAACATATCTTCACAAACCAACTCCTCGGCCTCGCTTGGGAAATACGATATAAGCTCTGCAAAAATTAAAAACTTCTTCGATTTTGTTGAAACAAACACAAGATCGAATTCTTGAAGAATGACAATCCATTATTATATTTTCCGCCAAGCATCCTTCGGGTGAGGACGAATTGAAACAGATTGACATGGGCCACAACCAAGGTCTGGCGAAGGAGAATATAATGTCTCAACCGCTAAAACGCATGTACGGTAGCTAAAGGAAGCTTCTCGACATGAGAATAATGAATATCTGCGTCAATAAGGTTTTGGCTCAAATCATATATGACATGCTCTTGGAGCTCCTCATCCTCTTGAACCAAAACCATAACAATCGTCTCTAAGGATGCGGCCACATATAATAGAAAATTGCGGCTATAATCCGAAGGACTAATCACCGGGGCCGATGCTAGGGCTCTCTTGAGTGCATCGAAGGACTCCTGGGCTTGCTCATCCCAATAAAAGGGGGTGTCCTTCTTCAAGAGACGCATGAAGACTCCATCCAAATTGCAAAGTTGACAACAAAAATTCGTAAGAAGTTTTCCATGCCTTGCAAATACTGAAGATGATGAATATTATTCGTGGGAGAAAACTGAAGTATTGCCTCAACCTTCAAAGGGTCGACTTTTATACCCTCTTTAGAAACGATGAATCCTAACAAACGCCCTGATTTCACACAAAAGATGCACTTATGAGGATTTAGTCTAACCGAATAGTGCCGGCATCTTTTGAATACCAATCTCAAGTGATAGGGATGACGCATTCTCATGTGAGAATGAGCAGCGAGGTCATCCAAAAATACCTCGATAATTGACTTGAGATCATGGAAAATCAAGGTCATTGCCCACTGAAATGTAGCTCCGACGTTTTTAAGGCCGAAAGGAATTTTTTGATATGCAAACGTTCCCCAAGGACAAATAAATGTAGTCTTATGTTGGTCCTTAGGTTTAATATGTATCTAATTATATCTGGAAAAGTCGTCCATAAAGGTGAACACCTCGCTACCTGCACACTCATCCAAAATATGATCTATAAATGGTGTGGGGAAGTTGTCATTAGGACAGGCACGATTCAAATTGTGGAAAACAGTACATATGCGGATCGCTCCCTGCTTCTTATCAACCGGAATGAGGTTTGAAACCCACTCCTTCAAGGGAATGGGATAGATGAAACCAACTTTCAATAGCTTCTCTATCTCTACCTTAATTGCAATTTCTTTCCTAGGATTCACCACATGTAAACATTGTTGAACAGGCTTAGCGTTGGGGTAAGTCTTAATCTCGTGCTCCACAATACGAGGGTCAATACCTTGCATCTCCTCGTAAGACCAAGCAAAAATATCACAGAATTCCTTAAATAGCTCAGTTTATTCCAGAATCTCAGCATGGGAACATTCCACCCCAATATAGACATTCTCTATCATGCCAAGATTGCGAGAGATGTTGATAGGAATCATTGAAGATATGTTTTCCATGTTTCCATCAACCATCAGACCAGGAGAGCTTAATGGAACCACAGGACTACCAAATCTCTAACTAAGAACCGGCCTAAAATCCTCACGCTCCAAACGGTCAAGCTCTCGAAGAAAGTATGATCTATGATGAAGTTCCTTCCATGGCGGCTCAACTCCCGACATAGCCTGAATAATCGCTTCATCCGAAGGGGAAACCGTATCAAGGTAGTCATGTGCATGAGAAGATCGTACTGCCCATGCCGATAGCACAAAAGGGTCCTCCTCCTTCGTCCGCAAAGAGGAAGGAATCAGCTTTGCAACACACTTGAAATTAGCTTGATAAGCTATCATAGCTGTAGGCAACAGCACGTTCGTCTCGACAGGTTCACTCGAAGTACTCGGTGTAGGAAGAATCCAAGGATCTTCCATATGACTCATGTGAAAAGACACTGATGTCGTAGATGTCGAAGCATCATTGGAAGTAGATCCTATCATGAGGATCGGTGCAGGACAACTAAAACTTCCCATGAGGGATGGATACATGCCTACACCCACACTCCCAATTGTCGGCTGAGAGTTCTCAACGATCGGGATTGAAGCTCTCGAAGATGTGGTAACAGACGGATTCTTGAATGTCATTTGATCAAATGTTACGATATTCCTATTATGTGGAAATCATACAACGCGGAACAAGGAAGAAGCAATAGATTGTAGTCAAGGGGCGCATCAACCACCTCGACATCTATCGCAATGGTCTTCCCCCCAAATGGACTTTAAGGGAAGGAAGGATGATGTGTAGCCTAAAATATCTCCCATCGAATGCAGTTAACATAGTCACTGATTTAGACAGCTCAGGAGAACCCAGACCCTTCCAACAGGATAAAGACATCACAGAAGCAGCAGTGCCATCACCAATCACAGTGCGCTTGACGGTCATATTAAGATAGTCTACATGAACCAAAAGAGACACATAGTAGGGAAAGTGAGGCTGAAGTCCTGCGGTTTCAAATTTGATCACAGAGGAAGAATCGTCATCATTCACACAAAGGGTAGAGAGAAATGCCTTCCTTTGTGAAGGACAACTCTCAAGCACTTCCAACGCAGACATCACGCAAGGAGTGTGGCCCAAATCCTCAACAACTGAATAATTCTGGGTAGCTCGGGCATTTGGATTATGCCCTGAATGCTTAAGGACTCCCTTAGGAATGCAAGGTGCAACATTAGGTTTATTCGTAGGTTTCTCAATGCGCAAAGGGGACGCTAGTGGGTTAAGCTCTTTGACTGGGCTGGGTTGTGACGAACCATAATCTTTCGCATGGGTCACAAATTTCACATCATGGACCATGTTAATGCACCCATGACTACTACCCTTTGGCAGATCATCATCACCATACGGGTCATGGGACTTTGATTTCATATTTTTATTATGTGGTAAAGCGTTAGTTAGCACAGCTGGGCCCTATACCAAGAATATTGAAGCTTCTTCAATACAAGGGCACAAGTAAGTGACGTGATCATCCTTACACAACTTGCAAGGGAACTTAACTTTACGTTTAGCTTTCTTGTCCCCCCCAAGATTTCAGCCGTTCTTGTCATTATTGTTAGCATTCTCATTCTTATTCCCACCCTTTCGATTATTTTTACCCTTTTTTCTATTCCGTCTGGGCTGCTGGTTACCCTTCTCGTCCGATGATTGCACAGAAAGTACACTCGTCATTTGGGCGGCTTGAGACAAAGCTGTAGCTTGTCCCAAAGTAGATTGGTTGATTGACAATTGACTAACTTGTTTTTCAACTGAATCCATAGGATTCGCACTTGCACAACCCACAATGCCATCAACATGTGGTCCAGGTTTGACTTTGGGATTGAAATTGGAACGACGAGCATTGGGAATAATCTCATACAACAAACTGGATTGAGCATAAATCAAATCTAGTTCCTATGCCCTAAAAATTGCTTGTTCCTCATTCTGCACTCCGGATGTGGAAACATCCTTCTCTTTATACAGAAATAACGAATTGAGGAACCACTCGAGGAGGAACTCTGGTGGTATAAAAGCTTTAATTAACCTCTTCCGTATACACCACTCTTTAATATGATCAGAGATATGCGTGGCTTTATCTTGCTGAAATGTAGACAAGAGTTCAGTACGAACGTCATAACGCACTGGTAGCTGGAAGTGATTAAGAAAATTCATCGCAAGGTCGTCGAACAAAGCGAAAGCTCCCCTAGGTAACTCTATATACCACTTTGTGGTAGGCCCTATAAGGGTGCATTGAAATAGTCTCAAATGGACTGAGTCCTGATGTAAGGAATTTGAAAGAGAACCATAGGTGAAACGTAGTAATGTTTTCGCTCAGATCCTCTCCCGGTTTTCCCTCGAACTTAGGTATGTCCGAAGGAAGTTTGGTAGGGACAGCCAGCCAAGCCGGATCATGAGCCATAGGACCATTCGTCAATCTTGATAAGTCAAGAAGATTGAGCGTTGCGAGGAAAGGGAGACTAGGATGATGAGGTCGATGGACCGCTCCTTGATTCATATAGGGTTGATTACCACCATGGCCTTGGCCATAGTGTCCTCCTCTTGCATGACTCGTATAGGGTGGCATGGAAGCACCATAGTGCGGTGGACCTTGACTAGTAGGAGCTACAAAGCCATAATTAGGAGAGTAAGAAGGTTGTAGATACCCACCTTCATAAGGTGAAGAACCTTGTCCATACTGCGTCCCATAATAGGGTCCATAAGTCATCTCATGCGATGTTCCATGAGACACTCCGTAGGTAGGAAGATACGCTCCGGAAGTAGGGATATACATACCGGAAGTAGGGATATACACCCCAGAAGTAGTAACATGACCTCTATAAGTATGAACATAGCCTCCTGAAGCAATGGGCGGTATGTAAATCTAAGACACAATCGGTCTAGTAACTACAGTATGGACTTGACTCGTAGCCATATGCCAGATCGAAGGACCACACGAATAAGGTGGAGGATGTACATTTCAAGAACTAGGGACTGAGGACAAAGGAATCTAAGTAATAATGTATGTGCTACCACCTATCGTCACTCATCTCAGATCAGGTATCCTAATTGGATCGCTAACCCTAGACCTAGGAGGGATATGTGATGTAACTTCCACCACTGGGATGGAAGGTGCAATGTGACTAGTCCTCCCAAACCTCTCTGCATGGTAAGGAATGAGAGTTCCCCAAGGAATAGTGTTAGGCTCGAAGTTGGATTCGACATGAAATGCAAAATCATGTGTAGGGAAACCATGCATAACATAACTACCATAGCTAGTGCTGGCAGGTTCAAAATGAGTCTCGGCATCCTCCGGCATTCCATACCAGTAATGCGTCAATGGGGAATCAACCCTAGAGTGAGTAGGTATATCGTGCATCGTTCCAATATCAAAAATCACAGGACCTAACTCAGCTAAGTCGGGTGAAGGATCGTAAGTAGGAGTAAACTCCCCATCGTCTACATGAATGGGAGGAGGTGGTTCAGGAATATCCTCTAAATGATCTCCCATGGTGTGTGAATTAATGTGTGAAATAGTCCTCCTAGACTGTCTAGGTCTCTCTACCAAAGAAGGAGGAGAAGTAGAAGGCAGAAGTCCTGCTAAACGACGAGAACGACGAGGAGCCACACCCGAATCCACAATGACTCATAAAATAGAAAAGACTCTCTATTTACGTAAACCCTAGGCCAACTATCGTGCATAGAGAAATCACTAATAAAATCTAAATCCAAATATAGGCAAACAAGGGCTAGATAAATGAGCTCCCGAATGAAGCAGGTATGTCTCGCCTACGAGATGCTTGAGACTCCCATAGGCAACAAGCGGAGGTACATAACCAATTATTGTGGCCCTCAGCTTCAATGCGTAAAGAGACTATGATATCTGACCCCAACCTAGATGGGATACCCGCAGAATAACCTCTACAAAGTACCCCCTCGATATCCTAGGTAAGGCCACTAAGGTCACCTCAATATAATCAATGCTTAGGCGGACAGTCACAGGAGGGATTGACCATATGGGAAGGGTACCAAAGCCCGAAACTCTCGAAAGAGCCCCAGATACGAATACAATCCTGGAAATATCATTGGTGCTACTCAGTTATGACTAGGGGTCATCCCAATCAATAACCGCTCACACTGCCTCGTACTTAACTCCCTTTTGAGAGGAGGCTCCCAAGAAACACTGGTTATACCAAGGATTTCACACACTCACCTGGACAGACACATACATGTTGTTGTTTAGTGATCTTAGAGAATTAACTTACAATGAACTATTCCGAGATCCTAAAACCTAAGCTTGTTGGTGCACCCTAGAAAAGAAAAGAGTGTAATTCATTTTAATTTAGCGTTGATTTTAATTGGCTTTATTACTCAGTGTAGGGATGTGACCATGCAACTAATGGTGTTATGACGCAACATGAAGTAAAATGCACACTAACAATCAATGCAAATGCATTGTGTCCATGAAAACATGGTATGCTACTACGTGAAATGCACAATTCTCTTCAAATGATTAATGCAAACTTTTCCTATATGAAGTCCTAACTAGTACTCCAAAGCAAATCTAGTGCAAGTGCAATGCGAAGTTGCAAAATGCAATGCATGATGATAAGCAAATGTTTTTGGATTTTTTGAAATAAAATGAGATGTAAAAAGAAAAAGAATGATTCTATGACCCCTAGACTCTACAAGTACACACAAACAACACTCAAGCAAAGCACTAAGGTAAAAGAAGTCTAATGCACTAATCTCAAACAAAAAATCGAAAATGCCATGACAAGAACCTTCTTAAAAAAAAAATTAGCCTAAAAAAAATGTTTTTGGTAAAAAACAGAGGTCTAAAGAGACTTAGGGAGTGCCAAAGGAGACTCAGCAAATATTAGAATTCACCCAACAACCAATTAACTTCCACAAAAAGGCAAAAACAAGGGCATACGTGACTATTCACAGTAAACCCGTGTGTATACGCAGAAATCGTAGAGGAACCCATGTGTATACGGGACTGTGAGTTAAAAACTTGCGTACAGGAAGAAAGGTGCATAAACTCAAGGAAAACAGATAGGCTAAGACAAACTTCACACTAATCAGACCCTACCAGGCATACATTCCCCCAGACCCAACACAAAAACAAGAGAGAAAGAGCAATTCAAATTCATTAAATGCCGATAAAACAACCCCCAAAGGACAACTACTAGGAACTCCTCAATGGAGTTACCAATTCTATTATGAAGAGAAATTCCTATGGCTTGGGGTACCACAACAAACAACATGACTCCATAAATCAATCCTTTCCAATATGCAATAGAAATTAAATGTCTAACACTAAAGGATCAGACCTCATACCTTATTCCGAATAGTTGAAGTAGATCCCCGTTGAGCTTTCCAATCTTCAGCTTGAATTGATAGATTACTTCCTCAACAACAATTAAACAATACAATTATTCTATATATCATGGTATTAGATCTATTCTAGCATGTATAATCAATAATGTATAAGCATTTGACATAATCCCATGGATAAAATATTCATTCAAACACACATTTTTGGATAGGAAAATATATTTCTATTAATATAAATCGGAGATTACAAGATACAACCTCTAACGGCACGTCTGCGAATCGGAGAAACTGAATCCCGCACTTGGTCCTCCACCACCTCAATCCTCCATCTCTCAATAGCAAGCTCACAAGCAAAACACAAGCTTGGGAAGAACACACTAGTGCTCCAAGGGACAAAGGGATGTAGACTCAATCATAAGTTCTGGAAACAATGGACTATAGTTTCTTTGCTCTCAATTCTCTCTTCTTCTCCTTCAATGTACCAAGGGGTTCCTTACATAGATTTCAAAGGGGTACTGAAAGGCTGAATCCGAGCGATCTCAAGGCATAGGGAAGGCCAGGAGTCAAATGAGTCGGATCCATGTCAAGGAAAACTCCAAAAGGATTTGGATTATTCACACATCCTGATGTACACGGTTTTAGTGGTCAAACCCATGTATATACGTGCTTATAGGTTTAAAAGTTGCGTGTATCATTTTTCATATGTTTTTAGGGATGATCAAGGAAACATCAAAGGACAAAAAATGGTCCACGGGGTTTAAGGATTCTGCAGCGGGACAGGGGAAGGCCATACAAAGTGTGATTCACCTGGAGTGGTGAAATCAGCTATAACAGAGGGAACAGAGGAACTAATATGGAAAGTATTTGTTCTACATACACCAAGCAATGCATGAAGCATAGTCCAAATTGTAGCAACAACATAAACATCAAAGTAGGATTGGGATACATTGGAATCTACCTATCAAGGCTTTGAAAATGTAAATAATTCCCATTAGAGGAAATTTCAACTCAAAATGGGCCTCCTAAAAAAAATTAATAAAATAATAGTTAAAATAATAAAATAATATTTATTAATTTTCGAGGAAGAAAAGAAAAAAACTTCTTTTTTGTTTGTATTTTTGACATATATCCTCATGTTTTTACTCAAATTTCGATGGGGAGGGCTCGTTGGATGCGGAATTAAATTTCGCATCCAACGATTACCTACTCGACATACTTTCGTCGGACCCTGCTACCCCAAAAAAAAAAATACCTGAAAAAATGTGATGATGACATCATGAACACGTTTTTTAAGGTATTTCTTGTTTTTGGGGTAACGGGGTCCATCAAAAGTATGAAGAGTGGGTACTCATTGGATGCAGAATCTGATTACACATCCAACAAGCTCTCCCAATCGAAATTTGAGTAAAAACACGGGGAGATATGTTGAAAATACAAACAAAAAAAGTAGTTTATTTTATGATACCTATCCCCAAATTTATATTAAAAAAGTGTTTAAGACCTGTACGGTATTTCAAATTTAAAGCAATTACATTGAATAAAACATGATGACATGGAATTTGAGTTAAAGTTAAAAGGCTCATTTTGAGTTGAAATTTCCTCTAATGAGATAGCAAATTCTTAGAAGAGAGTTTGAATCTTTGTCAATGAAAGATACAGAGTGAGTTGAATTATTTTACACTAGATTTATTGGTCTGATAAATCAACTGAAATATATTGGAGAAGGTATAGAAGACAAAACGATTGTTGAAAAAAATCTTATAAGTCTTCCCCCTATATTTTAATCCCTGTTCATGACCTTGCAATAAAATAAATACCTATCTCATTTTACAATTGATGAGTTACAAGCCTCACTCATCAATTATGAACATAAAATCAATAGCTCAAATACATCATTAGAAGATGCATTTGCAACACAAGATCTATAAGTCATGGAAGAGGAAGGGGGTGATATAATTATATCGGCAGAGGAATAATTTTTTCCAGAGGAGGACAAAGGATTAGTCCTGTGAATGTCGTTGGTAGAGGACAAAATCAGAACCACAATAAGGCAAGTGGTCACACATTTGATAAATAAAAAATACAATGTCATTACTGTAATAAATTTGGTCATTATGCATATGAATGTAGAAATAAGTAGTATGACCAAGGAAAGCGAGGTCAAAATCAGTCGAGCAACACTAACGCTTCATTGGGAATAATGTTAATGTCACATGCATCCCCAATTGAATGAAATGTTGTCCAAGAAAGCCCATGTTACCTATTGTATCTATATTTAAGTTGTAGGAATCATATGACTGGTAATTTAATTTTTTTTTACTGTCTAGATAAATCAATTCAAACTCATGCAACACTTAAAAATAACATCCAAGTCATTGTTTTGGTTATAGGTATTTTTGGTATATTAACCAAATAGTGGGGGTGAAATATTATTCCTAATGTATATTATGTCGAAGGTGTGAAACATAATTTTTTGATGATTGGATAGCTGATACAAAAAGGTTACAGAGTGTACATGGAAGACAATCACTCTTTGATTAAAAGCAAGTGTCCAAGGAACCGACGAATAGAAAAGTACCAATGACAAGAAATCACTTGTTTCTGTTGATGATAATGCTAGACATGAAATGAAAGAAAAATACAATATCTACATTCAAGGAAGAAAGCAAAGAAGAAGACAAGCACTTCGACAAGGAAGAAAAGAACAACGCTAAATTAAAACAACATTTCAATCAAAGGTTCAGGATGATCCCTGGTTGTGGAATTTTAGATTTTTACATCTGAATTTTAGTGGGATGAAGCTACTACACACAAACAATATGGTGAAAGGAGTTCCATTGATCGACAAAACATATAGATTTTGTGAAGGCTTCATTTTTGGAAAGAAGCATAGAGAGACTTTTCAAGTCGGAAAGTCATACACATCATGCAGACCACTTGAGATTGTATTCTTTGATATTTGTGGCCCAATGCAGACATCATCCATGGGAGGATGCAATTATTTCCTTGATTTTATTGATGACATAACAAGAAAAACATAGATATATTTTCTAAAACATAAATATGATCCATTTGGATGTTTTTCAACAGTTCAAGGCACTCACGTAGAACAAATTTGGATAGAACATCAAAACTTAAAGACAGATAGAGGTGGTGACTATTAATTGAATGAATTCCTAAACTTTTTCAAGACCCATGACATACACAAGAAATTAACTGCGTGGTATACACCTCAACAGAACGGTGTCACAAAGGGAAATAACATAACCATTATGGATATGGAACACAACATGATGACAACCAAGCATTTGTCAAATGAATATTGGGCTGAAGCAGTCGCAACTCGTGTATATATTATGAACTAGTTTCCAACAAAGAGCGTGAAGAAAAAATTCCCTCGAGAAGCATGGATAGGTATGAATCATAGTGTTTCTGACTCATGTTTCAGATGAGTTGAGAAGCAAACTATACAATAAGGGACATAAATGTATTTTTGTTGGTTACTAGATTGACACAAAATAATAAAAGTTGTATGATCCTATCGAAAGGAAGGTAATAATTAGTCACGATGTTCAATTTGTCAAGAATGAATCATGGGATGGAGCCGTCAAGAAGAATGCCAATATTGTGTCAACTATCAAGCATAATGACATGATAGAGGAAGTGGTTCAAACACCACATGTAAGTCAAAATTACATAGCACCATTGAATCCTAGGTCACCGTGACATGTTTCGACACAAGGAATGTTGACACAAGAAGCATCCCAAGCTACACCAACAATCACACAAAGAGATCAACAAACACCATCAAGCAGTTCATCGAGGTCGACATCGATCGATACAATAAAGACAACAAGTCTGCATGAGATATATGAAATCGATACATCAAATTCATTCTCTAAATTTGCATTATTTTCTCAAAATGATGATCCTCTAACGTTTGAGGAAGCTATCAAAGAATAAGTATGGGTACAAGCAATGAATTAAGAAATATAATTCATTTTGAAGAACCAAACATTGGAGCTGGTAGAAGTACCAAAATATAAGGATGTAATTAGCATTAAATAAAATTGCAAGACCGAGCAAGTTGTTGATGGGAATGTCCATAAGGAGAAGCAAATAATGGTCACAATAGGCTTCCATAGCAACTTGGCATAGACTTCAATGAAATTTTTCCACCTGTCACACCGATCAAGAGAGTTAGAACAATTTTGGCCATCGTTGCTCAAAACAAATGGAATGTTTATCAAATTGATGTTAAATCAAAATTTTTAAATGGGTAATTGTAAGAGGAAGTGTATGTGGAATAACCACAAGCATATAAATTTCCAGGACAATACCACAAGGTATACAAGATGAAATGCAGTCTATGGTTTGAAGAAAGCTCCTAGAGCTTAATACAGTCGCAATTATTTCTACCTCACCCAAAATGGATTTCACAAAAGTGAAAGTGAACCAACGTTGTACACCAAAGTTAATGAGAAAGGTAACATGTTAACTATTTTCCTATATCTAGATGATTTAATATTTACTGGTAATTTTGGCTTAAAGGATTTTAGAATAGTCATGGAAAACGAATTTGAAATGACTGATTGGGGGGCGCTTATGAAGTTGTTTTTTGGGCATTCAAGTCCATAAGTATGAAAGTGGTATATTTATATCACAGTTGAAATATGCAAGTGCAGTTTTAAAAAGATTCAATATGTCTAATTTCAAGGTAGCCACAACACCAGCAATAACATGTTTAAAATTGTGCAAGGATGATGATGGATAAATTGTAGATCCTACACTGTTTAAAAGGTTGGTTGGTAGCCTTATGTATTTAAATGCAAAAATCCTAGATATCATGTATGGATTAATCATGATATCAATATTTATGGAGTCACCAAAAGACTCTCATTGTCAAGCAACTAAGGGAATTATGAGCAGGGATAATTTTAGGGGCAAAATTTATCCCATGCGCTATTTTTAGGGGGGTTTCTTGAAAAAAAGATTCACCATTTTGCAATTTTTGAAGCCCTTTTTCTCCCAATTTTGATGGGGTAGACTTTTTTCACCCTAAAAATCGCCAAATTATTATATAAACGATATAAAATCCTTGGAAGTTAAAATAATTTTTAAAAAATATTGCCAAACATTTTATAGTTCGTGTTTTAATAATTGGTAAGATTCGCAAACATTTCTACACTTTAAAATAAGTATGGTTTCTTAAAATCATCCCTAATTATGAGGTATGTAAGTTGCACAAATGATCTTGTCATTATGCATTCAACCGCAGAAAATTTAAAACTCATTGGCTACATTGAAAACAGAAATGGAGGTGGGACATATTACAGGAAAATCACATTGGCTATAGATTTCATTTTGGTACATGTGTTGTGTGATAGGATTTGAAGAAACAACCCATTGTAACTCTCCCTTCAACAAAAGGAGAGTATGTTGCAGCTACAAGGGTTGCATGTAAAGCTATTTAGATGTGGAGAATGTTAAGAGATCCATCACAGAACCAATAAGAGCCAACAACCATTTACTATGAAAATAGTTCATCCATTGCATTATCGAAGAACATGTGTTCCACAAGATAACCACACACATCGACACAAGGTGTCATTTCATAAGAGAATTGGTGAAGAACAAAGAGATTTGTTTAGAATTTTGCATTTATGAAGATCAACTAACATACATCTTTACAAAACCATTCGCAAGGGATACGTTCCAGTATCTGCGAAGTTATTTAGGAATGAAAAGTTCTAGTCAATGAATTATTTCATGAGCATAGAAAGTTTGAGTTATGAAACATTTTGTAAAATTTTGTTTAATGATCCTCATCCACTCATAATTAAGGTGGAGAGTTGCAAATATTACTTACTCTCAAAGCTACATCATGTCTAAGTCGACTCACTCAAAGTCCGTAGAAGAAAATCATTGTGAGTCAGTCTGTTAGGTTGAGGAGTTCACGCCTCCACATATTTAAGAAGCCGAATTGTATTTATGAACTTCAGTTCTTAGGAAAAAATTAATTTATGTCTTTAATGATAGTTGTTATCTTCCAAGAGAACCAATTGTAATATCTTCATATGCAGAGGAAGAAAAATAAAAAACAGAGAGAAGAGAGCAAGTGTGGAGTGTAGTGAAAAGGGAGAAGAACAGAGTAAGAATAAAATGAGAAGATGAAAAACTCTTAGAGGTGTTTGAGAGATGAAGCTCATGTATTCAGAAATGTGTTGAGATCCCAAGCTGTGTAAAAGGTGAAACATCCTTTTAAATTTCCAATTTTGTAATTGCGTTATGTCGCACATCTTCTCCAAAAATTTTCATGTGAATATTATTTACATTTACCATTTGTAAAAGACAAATAATCCCCAAATATTTCACCATGTGAAAGTTTTAGTTTTAACCGCATAGTGCTTCACACAAGTCTTGGATATTTTGGTTATATGATCTTCTAAGATTGTCATAATGTAGTTTTTTCAAGCTTTATCACTAGTTACACATTGGTGAAAAGTGTTTTTAATATTATAAGTCAATAGAAAAACACATCTCCTTTTATAAAGTTTCGTTAAAAATGGTCATGTCGAAGTGGAAGTTGGTTTCAACTAAAATTTTGTTGTGGTAAAAACTCTTCAAAGTCAAGTGGGTGTTTGTATAGTTAAAAGTGTGTCAAGTTAAAAGTCTCTAAAAAGCATGTCCACCTGTTGTGACCCTGCTCAACAGCCTTTAAAAAACATATTTCATCAAACAAAATCCCATTTTTTTTTGATGAAATGTTCAAATTTTAAAGGGACAAATATAATGAATTACTAGCTACTGAGAGGGTGGCCTTCCTTGAGCTACTGATTCGGTGAAATTCCATATTTTTGAACAACCTTTGTGAACTATATTAGATTAATGAAATCACTACTATGAAGTTATTATTTTGGGTGGAGTTATACTTAAAAAATCAAAGGATGAGTATTAATGATTCCCATACCTGTTATCGTCATCCTAGTCTTGAATCTTATCCAAAACATTATAAATTGATTTTATTGTTTGATTTTGTTACTATAATTATTTATAAGGTTACGATATTGGAATAGTTGATCTTGGTATGATCTGTCGCATTATTATGAATCTCATGTGTAGTCTGATTAATGGTTATCAATGGTTGGGTCTTTATAACTCTGATAAATCCTAGAGTGTCCAAGGACATATGTTTTACATGCCATATCCTAAGTTTACCTTTTTTATTACAAACCATAGTCAATGTCACCATAGCAGTTTAATGTCAATTGTTATATGGTTTATATTGCAAAGTCTAGTTTCGACGTGATGGTTTGTATTATGTTGTATTGTCCGCCACCTTTGAAGGGTAAGTTGAATCTACAGTAAGGGTGATATGTATTATGGTTTATCGTCAGATCAATTTATGTCATCGCCTCCAATTCTGATCCACCTATTGCGAAGTCGATATGGTATCATTACACTGGTACTGAACCCTGTCCATCATGTTTAAGTCCCAGTACTTGTCCTCCATCGTAGCTATCTGTCAATGGAACACTTGTTTCATGTACAGCTAAGGGCTTCATATCATTAATGCCAGATAAATAATGATAACATGAGTTATCTGGAGTCTTCGACCGTCATTCCTCATTAATCGATTACCTCTCTGAGCGATAATGTCTTCGTTTATGCCGAACATGTAGGGGTGTAGTTTTGCGTTTGTTCATGGCTTATTTTGCTTATCACATGGTTAAGTTTCATTACTTGTTCTTGCTCAGTCTTTACTCGGAGTGCTCGTTCTCTAATTTGTTGTTTTGTGCCAAGTTGTGGTATTTGTTCTGTGTGCGGCTACATGCCTTGACACGGTCGGTCATGGCACCGGTGGTGAGGGTCGAGCCTTGTGAAATGAAATTGTTGGATTCGAACCCCGAAGTCACGAGGGTTTTTGCTGTGTCGTTGGTTGATTTTCAGGCTTAATTGGGTGATCTCCATTTTCAGGTGGACGAGCGATTAGTGGTGCTTGCCACTGGTCTATCACTGATTGACGAGAGGTGGTTTAAATATAAGAGGATGGACATTACTGAGTGGTGGAAGCTACTAAAGAACCCTTGTCAAGAAGTATTGTTCCACAGTGGAGTAGCTCGCAAATACTTCAAAAAGGAATGGCGCTCCGTTTTGGATTTAATCCACAGATCCCTGACTTGTGAGGGTCACTTGTCTTAAACGTACGTCTACCACCTCAGGTTAATGTCTGCATTTATTGGTTTTCCTTTGAATCTCCCTTATTATCTGGTGCAAAGTTTTCTTAAGATGTCTGCTACAATTAAAAATGGTCCTAAGCATGTTAATCATAGTCTCTTTCACCATGGCTTAGTCCGCATATTAATTGATAAGGAGCTGTCGAAGTCAAACCGGTCCTGGGATGAGTTCGTCGAGCCCAATGGCTTTTCTCCTTTCTGCCATTGTCAGTTTGACAACCCTGAGGAATGCAACAAGCATAAAGAGCCGAGTCCAGTTTCAGTCTCTTCTTTACGTAAACCCTGTCTAACACCGGTCGTATGAGTCCAAAACCTTGCAATGGTCCTATGTCTACTCCAGTGAGAAGCGCTGATACTCCTCTTGTTTCTAAGCGCGTGAGAATATTTTCATCTCTATCACCGATTACGCCACAAAACAATATTGATAAAATTTGCAATCGTGGAAGAGATAGACCGAAAGCCAAGTTGGTGGGTAGATTTACCAGGAGCATGGCAAAAGGTAATACTGTCAAAACCCCCATGACTCATAGTGTTCAGGTTGAGACTGTTGTCATAGATGATGAAGAAGCAAATCTTCCACTGCCTATTAATGATAATAATGTTCAGCCTAAGTTCGTTTCGAACCTTGTTGATGAGAGTCCTCTTGTGATTGGTAAGGATATTCCTGTGTTTGATAAAGACGTTCAAGAGGATCCTGTTATTGATCTTCCATCTAAAGAGAAGTCTGTAGAGACAAGATCGCCTGTTTTTCATGAAGTTGGGGATATGATGCACCCATTGTTCGTGAATTCTCTCTTAGACAAAATACGCAGGATGGAAGAAAGGGTGAATGAAGTGATAGCTAATCGTGATTTGATGGAGGCCGATAATCTTAAGTTAAAGGAGAAAATAGACTCAAGTGATAAGCATCTCTTGCATCTAAAGAATCATAAGAATAAGCTGATTAGAAGGGTTCTTAAATTACAGAGTGAGAATGATAAGAATGAAGAAAAGGTACGGGAGCTTAATGCTCAGGTTGTGCTTATGCAGTTTAAGGGTCAGTCGCCGAGTGAGTCGAGTGGTGTGAACATCCAAGTCTTCAACGCGCCTGTAAAATTGTAATGTTTTTGGCGTGTATTTGCTATCGGTTTCCAATTTTGAAGTTATGATGGATTAATGATCAGGTTATTTCTGCACAGGTATTGGCTTGTTTTATTTTTGTTTATTACATAGTTTTTGTTATTTCGATTTTTGTATGTGTGATAATTATATCGCTTTCGTATGTTGCATTGCAGGTGATATGGTTGATGTTCTTGCTCAGATTTTGATGGTTGTTTATTTTTGGATGATCCCCCACATGATCGGAACAAATCAACTATCAGGCCTTCCAGGTGTTGTTTCATCGTTGAAGTCTTCGATTTTTATGGATCGAATCTTTACCATTTCTAGGTATTTTCACGTATGTGGAAAAATGACATGTCTTACTTGTCATTTTTAAGAGAAATTGGTCAGAGGATTCGATTTTGCTATCTCTAGTTTTTAGGATTATTTATCTTTGGAGATTACATGTATTTAAGGGGAGATAGCATGTGGGATATAGGGTCGATAGTTTGGGGAAAAGAGACAAAAAGACTATGGTTTGATCTTCTGTAAGTCGATACAGTTGCCTGTCAGCAAATACAGTCTTTAAACTGGTGATAACTTATATATATGTTTACAGTTTTATGCTTTGCACATGTGTTTATGCTATCCCTGCTCTTGTTACTGCTTTTTCTATATCATTCATGTTTGTCATAAATTCTTTTAAGAAATTGTGCAAATATATTATATATGACTATTGACTTATGCTGATTATCGATCTGTTAATGAACACCATGTTGTAAATTGATGACTGATCATCGTTACGTACGTGATTTACATGTCTGCTGTATGATCTTGGTGATTTCTAAATTTATTTCGAAGATTTTCAAGATTATTGATAGTCCTGTAATTAGCAGATCTTATTTTAGTTTAAATTTCGCATTGCTCCTTATTAGGATAGTACGTAGGTTAGGATAATATGTTTTTCTTTTCTGTTAATTATATTGTTCAAAAATCTATTTGAAACAGATGTTTATACTCATATCATATTCAAGTTATTCTTTTCATTTTTATTAATGTACAGATGTATATAATGTATCCTTGTTATTGATCAAGCTTATTAATAGTTATTTAATTTTTCATCTTTGTAATATAAACTGATTTAACTTAGTTGATTAATACTGTAATTAATAACATTTATTAACTTGTACAGACATAAGTACATATCTGATAAATAATCAATAGTGTTAGATCTATCTCTTAGATTTTTATATAGTTAGAATTTTAGGCTAACAGAGCCTTTAAACCTATCGGGAACAACCATCCCAAACAGCTTGGAACCTGCTTTAAGGATCCCGGTCTGGGTTGTCTCCCCCATTGCGTGCATAGTCATCTACACCCGTCAACAATGGCGCTAGAAGGAGGTCCAGCCTAGGTAAATGGCTGATGAAAACAATCCTGTAAACAAAGTTAATCAGCCTATCACCCCTCAAATACAGTCAACTGCACAACCACGCTCTCACCATTCATCATGATTGAATGAAACCCCAGTGAGCGACTCTGTTCGAAATCTGATCTCTTAGTTCAACTCTCTCGGTATTCACCTACCTGAATAAATTGACCAGTACGAGCAAGCCATAAATGAATCTTGTAGAATTTTAACAAGGGCTTATTCGAATCTCACTGGGCGCCATCCCACTGAATTACCTCTTCCGCATATCACCCGGCCTCGCACTCGTCATCCTGAACCTGTCTCGGGAGAACAAGAGCCATCTTTAGGTGCCTTTCCTGATCTTCAAATACAACAATCTCTAACAGGAACCATTCAGCCTTCCTCTTCTTCAGGACCACCTACTTCAGGAGGGTCTGGTCAACCACCATCACCACCTCATTCACCTCCTCGTATTCTTCAAACACCACCTTCACCGCCTCCAACTCCAAGAAACATGGCAGGTGTAAATCCCCCAAACCCTAATGCTAATATTCCATGGTTAGCTCAAGATGCGATGGCTGTCCCAGGTGATCAACATCCTTTACCTAAGCATCCTGAGAAGTTGTTACCCAAGTTCGACCCTGAGTCGAAAGAGCCAGCGGAAGATCATGTCAAGAAGTTTATGTTAGTTGTTCGGATCCTGGATGTTGGACATGAAGATGTAGTCTGTCGGCTTTTCCTTATACATTTGAGGGTAAAGCTTCGACGTGGTATTTTTTGCTTACAGCTGGTGCTATTACCAGCTGGAATGAATTCGACCTTGCTTTCATGAACAAATTTGGAGATGACAAGACTCCAGCTGCCTTGGTGCTAGAATTGTCTAGAATTCGCATGGAAACCAAGGAAAAGGCCAAGGATTTCAACCAGCGATTCCTTACTCTAAGAAATAGGATCCCTGCTGCTTCAAGACCAGCTGAGGATGTCACTATTGAATTTTACACTTCAGCCTTGTTTGTGTCAATGGAAATGTTTGTCAGACAAAAATCCAAACTTACCCTTGCTAAAAACTTTGAAGAAGCAATTAAGGTTGAGAAAGATATGTCCGCCATAAAAGCAAATCCCGGAGTAGACACAGATGCTACATATTCTTCTCGTAAGAAGACTGATAGTCCTACCAAGAACACAAACCCTGAGAAAAAAGTTCAGGATTCATTAGACCTAGATAGCCTACAAAGCGTTATTAAAAAACTGTCTAATGAAACCATTGATTTAAAGAAAGGCACTTCTGAAAACACTCCTCCTAAAGAACCACCTAGACAACCTTTCAAAATGACATTCCCGAATACAGCTCCCAGACAGACTCCACCCTCTGAAGCTAATAGTGTTGATGAAATTAACAGTTTCCTCAAGCTATTTGTTTCAGGTCTAGAAACATCAGTTGAAAACGAAACTCAATCTTCAGGACAGAGTTCTGAAGGCACCCAAGATAAAGATAATGACACATAAGATAAACCTCCTCAAGTTATCAGCCACTTCTGGGATACTTCAGAATTGACTGATGATGAAGATGTAGGTGTAGTCAATGTAAATCACCATCAGTATAACACTAGAAGCAAGAAAGATCAACCCTTAGGGGAACCTTCTACAGCTGCTACAGATAATAGTTCAGCTGCACAAACAAAAACTCAACCTGCAAATAGTAAATATGCACCCTCTCTTGATTTAGAATATGATTTGATTGAAGACTTAAAGAAAATCAGAGCCAATATCTCTATCTATGAACTAATTAAGTTACCAGTGATTAGAGATAAAATGATGCAAGGGGTGTCTCCAAGTAAAAGTGGAAAAACTCCTTCAAGTCAAAACAGCTCTGCTAACACTAAAGATAACCCAACAAGATCTTCAGTCAATGCATCATCCATAGGCAAGAAATCTGATTCTTCAACTCCGCCTTTTTTACTTACGTTTGAAATATGCAATCGTAAAGTGCACAACTGCATGATAGAATCAGGGGCCTCCAAGAACGTTATGCCATACTCTGTATGTAAAAAACTTAATGCTGTCCCTGTACCTTGTGATACAAGTATTGTACAGCTTGATCGTTCAAACATAAAAGTAATAGGTAAGTTGAAAGAGGTGCTGATAAGGTTAGCTTCGAATCCTCAAGTCCATTTTATTATTGATATAATCGTAGCAGACATCCCAGAAGCATATGGTCTATTTCTCAGTAGAGATTGGTCTGAGAAACTGAAGGGATATTTTGCTACTGATTGGTCACACTTATGGATATCTCATAATGGTTGCCCGAATAAAATCAGAATTGATCGGGAACGCTATATGAAGCATACCGTCACTGAATTGGATGATTCGAATGAACCGGTATTATTCACCGATACCATAATGGGAAACTATATGGAAAACTCTTTCTTTGGGGATTTTGAAGCTGAAACTTCATCAATAACAGGTGCAGAACAGCAGTCTAAAATTTTCCATTTTTCGCAAGTTACAGATGAAATTCCAGTCCCAAATGCGACACACTTAGATTCGAACAATGGTCTTTGGTCTTTATATTTCGACGGATCTAAGTCAAAAGAAGGGGCTGGTGCAGGTTTCCTGCTGATAGACCCCTATGGGAAAAGATATTTCATTGCCTACAGGTTAGAATTCGAATGCACCAACAACGTGGCTGAATACGAAGCTCTGATTCAAGGGCTGAAAAAAGCAATTGACCTGGGAGCCAAAGCTTTGGTAGTGTTAGGGGACTCTGAGATAATTGTCAGACAGGTACGTAACACTATACATTGCATTGCTAGACACCTTAGAAATTATCAAGCAGAGGTATGGAATTTACTATTAGCATTTGAGGCCTTTAACATAAGTTCCATCCCTCGTTATCTAAATCAGGAAGCTAATCTTTTAGCTAATGTTGCTTCAAGGTTAATTCCATTCGAAGGAATGCTTACTGATTCTTTCTCAGTTGAATTGCTTTGCAGACCTTCTATACCTGAAAACATATCAAATTGGAGAGTCTTCGACAACGACGAGCAGTTGATCGATTTTCTGACTTTGAAGGATACTTTTAAGGATGCAGTCATTGACGAAATGACTCACGATGAGGATCTATATAATTTTGTGGTAATCCATAAGCCTTACACAATTCAGGAATCTCTCAATTAGGTTAGTGCTCTTCCCAGATCAGTAATCAAACTTGAGAAATTCTATGACTTAAAGGATAAATTTAAAGCTGCAAGGAACTGTAAAACTAACAGCTCCATCATGCAATCTGACATTGTAAATATAGGTACTGAACACAACCCTCAATGTGTAAATCTGGGTAGTACATGTACTCCCCAGGAAAAAACAACCTTCATTAAACTCTTCAATGAGTTCAAAGACATATTTGCATGGACGTATGATGACCTAAAAACGTTTGACCCTAATATAAAGCAACATGTCATTCTTATCAAACCAGAGGCTAAGTATTTTCAACAGAAATTGAGGAAAATGCATCCTAGTCTAGAACTAGCTGTCAAGAAGGAGCTGAATAAACTCCTTGCCGCTAGAATAATTTTCCTAGTTCGACATGCAAGTGGGTGGCAAATATTGTACCCGTGAGAAAGAAAAATGGTGACATCAGGTTATGCATCGATTTCCGAAACCCGAATAAGGTTTCAGACAAGGACAATTATCTTGTTCCTCCAATGGAGAAAATCTTGCAACGGGTCTCTGAATCTGAAATGTTTTCACTTCTAGATGGGTTTTTAGGGTACAACCAAGTGTTAGTATCCAAAGCTGACCATTTGAAAACAACTTTTAGGACTCCTTGGGGAACCTATGCATATAGGAAGATGCCATTTGGTCTAATAAATGCTGGAGCAACATTTCAGAGGGAAATGGATATCGCCTTCAGAGGTCTGATCGATAAGTTTTTTGTTATTTATCTTGATGATATTACCGTCTTTTCAAAAAACAGAACTGGTCATTTAACTCATCTCAGGAGAGTCTTTCAGCATTGCAGGAAGTATGGGATTTCTTTAAATCCTAAGAAATCTATCTTTTCAGTAACAGAAGGTAAGTTGCTAGGTTTTGTTGTTTCTAAACAAGGCATCAATATTGACCCAGAACGCACCTGTGCTATATCACAGATTTCGATGCCTCACTCAAAGAATTCCATGCAGTCGTTTCTTGGGAAGATAAATTTTGTTTCTAGATTTATTCCTGGGTTCATGGAAATTGTTAGGCCGCTTCAGAAAATGATCAAGAAAGATGCTGATTTTAAATGGTCCACTGATGAGAAGCAATCTTTTCATGACATATTCAAAGCTATTGCTGAAGCTCCTACTCTAACTAGCCCAGATTTTTCCAAACCTTTCATTTTGTATACGTTTGCTTCTAATTCTTCATATGCTGTTGTTCTGACACAGAAAAACCAGGAAAATAATGAAGCTCCTATCGCTTTTATGAGTTTTGGTTTGAATGGTGTAGAGTTGAACTACCCAGAAGTAGACAAGCAAGCTTTCGCTGTTTTCAAATCTGTCAAACATTTCAGGCCTTACTTGCTGAAGTCCCACACCAAAGTCATTGTACCATATTCTGCAGTTAGAAATCTCTTGGTACAAAAGGATCTTGGTGAAAAACGAGCACATTGGGTTACAGCACTTCAGGAATATGACCTGGAAATAAAACCTTTAAAAATTGTCAGGGGACAAGGAATCTGCAAGCAAGCAGCTGGATCTTCAAACAATTCTAAATCTGATCTGCACTTCTTTAATGAACCTTCTTTGTTTGAAAGGGAAGTTTTTCCGATCTCCACTCCTCTTGATTCTTGGTATAATGATATTAAGTTCTTTTTATTGCATGGGAATTCTCCTGAACATTTAGACCCACGTAATAAAAGAGCTTTGAGATTGAGATCTGCCCCTTATCAGCTTATTGATAACATTTTGTTTAGAAAGAATTTCGAAGGAGTTCTCCTTCGTTGTCTAGAAAGAAATAAGGCTGATAATGTGTTATCTCAACTACATGCAGGACCAGCCGGAGGAGACTTTAGCGGAGAAACCACTGCACATAAGATACTTAAAGCTAGTTACTACTGGCCCACGTTGTTCAAAGACGCATATGCTTTCGCTGGGAAGTGTCAGGAGTGTCAGAGAGCAGGAGGAAGACTAAAGCAGTCAGCGCTACCCCTCCAGCCGGTTATTATCGAAGTCCCATTTCAGCAATGGGGTCTGGATATTGTTGGCCCAATCACACCAGCTTCTTCACAATAGCATAAATACATTTTGACAGCCACAGACTACTTCACTAGATGGGTTGAAGCCATCCCTTTGCGAGTAGATAATTCGGAACAGGTGATATCATTCCTTGATTCTTTTATTATCACCAGATTCAGTGTTCCTGAATCTTTGATTTTTGACAATGCAACTTATTTTTCTTCTGTTAAATTAACTGAGTATGCATTGGAGAAGCGAATAAAATTAAAGTATTCAGCTAATTATTATCCCCAGGGTAACAGGTTAGCTGAATCTTCTAATAAAAATTTAATCAAGATTCTGAAACGTACGGTGGTAAATCATCACAGGAATTGGCATAACGCCTTATCGAATGCCTTGTGGGTTGACATAGTGACTCCCAAAGTTGCTATAGGAAACTCTCCCTTTTTCCTCGTATATGGAAAGGAAGCTATTTTTCCTCCTCATTTGTTCTTACCCTCTGTATAGCTCTCCCAGTCAGTGCAGGAGACACCATGTTCTGCCATGGAGCATCAAATTAACACCTTGCATAAACTCGAGGACGATAGGGAGTTGG
Source organism: Pseudotsuga menziesii (assembly GCA_001517045.1). Taxonomy (NCBI): domain Eukaryota; kingdom Viridiplantae; phylum Streptophyta; class Pinopsida; order Pinales; family Pinaceae; genus Pseudotsuga; species Pseudotsuga menziesii. The sequence goes on along the minus strand of LPNX010902065.1, from coordinate 182,162 downwards.
CTAGGAAAATTTTTGATAAACACCAGCAGACCGTGAAACGTTGGTTTGATCTCAGAAAGTAACCCAGTCGATATTTGGAAGTAAGTGACCTAGTCCTGAAATGGGACAAGGAGCACAAAAACAAAGGAAAACATACGAAGTTCCAATGCCTGTGGCTGGGACCATTTATTATTACAGAAAAACTTGGTCCTAGCACTTTCAGGTTGCAAACATTGGAAGGTGACATTGACAGCCTTCCAGTAAATGGTCACCTGATTTAGAGATATTTTTGTTGATCCCCCTCAAGGGATTATCCTGTATATACCTTGTGTGGTGTGCTTGCTTGGTGGATTTTATTTCCTTTTTCTTTTGATTTGTTTATATTTTCCCATATTTATTTGTTGTTTTATTTGCGTGTTGCAAGCCTGATCAATTTATCAAACCTCAAACTGATGACTGCTTTCAAGTTCTATAATTGATCTGTAAATCATGCACGAAGACATTACTATCCTGGAAACTGTCATATTGTTTTACTTCTTGAACAGAGAATGGTGTTTTCATCATTCTAGATTTTACCAGAAACTTTTAAACCATGTTAATATTAATTAATTATATCAGTCTCTGCAAATATTTGCCTAAAGGGATTAGGGCAGTACTTGGTAAAGTTATCTATTTAAATATTTTACGCCATCTCTTCTCCTAAGGAGCATCAGATTTGCCTCCCCATCTACTAAGATAATCTTATCTGAGATTAACAATAATTACGTTCTGGACAAGAATGGACTTGAATATTTGTAAAAAAACAATCTAAAGGACAGAAGGTCTCATAACGAGCTGATCTGTTCAGGATCATAGGTTTGCATTCAGTAACATTGTCGTCTCCGGTCACCAAGCTTGGGCAATGACCCTTGGACTGAAAACCCTGAGGGATGAAAGGTCTCATCACGAGCCGGTTCATTTTACTGTAATGCAGACTGGTGACTGAAATGGTTACTATCTGGTTACCAAGCCTGAACCATGGCCTTCATGAGTAATAAAATTAAAAGAAAATAATGGTAACAGTTCACCCTGAATTGTATATTTATAACTAGCAGATGGGATACTGGCATTCTGTGGGTTTTGAAGCAACCCTGTCGAGGCTATGGACGCCTGCTGGCAGTAGGGCCATGCTTGTGGTATTGAGATTTTATTCTTTAAGACTAAGCCATTTACTGTCTTACTCTTTAAGGACTGATTTTTGTTAGAAACCTGATTTTTATCAAATGAATGACTGAAACTGTAATTTTCTGTTAATTCTTAGAACTGTGAAATACTTGAATCTGTTTGAGATGTTAAAATAGTGATCTCTATATAATGGCTCATATTAAGGATTTAATTTCTTTGCTCGCATGGTTTCAGGTCAAAGAACAGAGATAACTGTTCTGCCCAGCAAGTCGCCATCTGTTGTGACCCTGCTCAACAGCCTTTAAAAAACATATTTCATCAAACAAAATCCCATTTTGTTTGGATGGAATGTTCAAATTTTAAAGGGACAAATCTAATTAATTTCCAGCTACTGAGAGGGTGGCCTTCCTTGAGCTACTGATTCAGTGAAATTCCATATTTTTGAACAACCTTTGTGAACTATATTAGATTAACGAAATCACTACTATGAAGTTATTATTTTGGGTGGATTTATACTTAAAAAATCAAAGGATGAGTATTAATGATTCCCATACCTGTTATCGTTATCCTAGTCTTGGATCTTATCCAAAACATTATAGATTGATTTTATTGTTTGATTTTGTTACTATAATTGTTTATAAGGTTACGATATTGGAATAGTTGATCTTGGTATGGTCTGTCACATTATTATGGATTTCATGTGTAGTCTGATTAATGGTTATCAATGGTCGGGTCTTTATAACTCTGATAAATCCTAGAGTGTCCAAGGACATATGTTTTACATGCCATATCCTAAGTTTACCTTTTTTATTACAAACCATATTCAATGTCACCATAGCAGTTTAATGTCGATTGTTATATGGTTTATATTGCAAAGTCTAGTTTCGACGTGATGGTTTGTATTATGTTGTATTGTCCGCCACCTTTGAAGGGTAAGTTGAATCTACGGTAAGGGTGATATGTATTATGGTTTATCGTCAGATCAATTTATGCCGTCGCCTCCAATTCTGATCCACCTGTTGCGAAGTCGATATGGTATCATTACACTGGTACTGAACCCTGTCCATCACATTTAAGTCCCAGTACTTGTCCTCCATCATGGATATCTGTCAATGGAACACCTGTTTCATGTACAGTGAAGGGCTTCATATCATTAATGCTGGATAAATAATGATAACATGAGTTATCTGGAGTCTTCGACCGTCATTCCTCATTAATCGATTACCTCTCTGAGCGATAATATCTTCGTTTATGCCGAACTTGCATGGGTGTAGTCTGCGTTTGTTCATGGCTTATTTTGCTTATCACAAGGTTAAGTTTCATTACTTGTTCTTGCTCAGTCTTTACCTGGAGTCCTCATTCTCTAATTTCTTGTCTTGTGCCGAGTTGTGGTATTTGTTCTATGTGCGACTACGTGCCTTGACACGGTCAGTCATGGCGCCGGTGGTGAGGGTCGAGCCTTGCGAAATGAAATTGCTGGATTCGAACCCTGAGCTGTTAGCAAAGGTCGAGGCTGTTGGGTGGATGTTGTTTATAAGGAAATTCTTGGATTCGAACCCCGAAGTCACGAGGATTTTTGCTATGTCGTTGGTTGATTTTCAGGCTGAAGTGGGTGATCTCCATTTTCAGGTGGACGAGTGATCAGTGGCGCTTGCCATTGGTCTGTCACTAACCGGTGAGAGGTGGTTTAAATATAAGAGAATGGACATTACTGAGTGGTGGAAGCTACTAAATAACCCTTGTCAATAAGTATTGTTCCACAGTGGAGTAGCTCGCAAATACTTCAAAAAGGAATGGCGCCCGGTTTTGGATTTAATCCACAGATACCTCACTTGTGAAGGTCGCTTGTTTTCAGCGTACGTCTACCACCTTAGGTTAATGTCTGCATTTATTGGTTTTCCTTTGAATCTCCCTTATTATTTGGTGCAAAGTCTGCTTAAGATGTCTGCTGCAATTAAAAAGGGTCCTAAGCATGTTAGTCATAGTCTCTTTCACCATGGCTTAGTCCGCATGTTAATTGATAAGGAGTTGTCGAAGTCAAACCAGTCCTGGGATGAGTTCATCGAGTCCAATGGATTTTCTCCTTTCTGCCATTGTTAGTTTGACAACCATGAGGAATGCAAGAAGCATAAAGAGCCGAGTCTAGTTTCAGTCTCTTCTTTACGTAAACCCCTGTCTAACATCGGCCGTATGAGTCCTGAACCTTGCAATGATCCTGTGTCTACTCCAGTGAGAAGGGCTGATACTCCTCTGGTTTCTAAGTGCGTGAGGAGATTTTCATCTGTGTCACCGATTACGCCACAAAACAATATTGATAAAATTTGGAATCATCGAAGAGACAGACCGAAATCCAAGTTGGTGGGTAGATTTACTAGGAGCATGGCAAAAGGTAATACTGTCAAAACCCCCATGACTGATAGTGTTCAGGTTGAGACTGTTGTCATAGATGATGAAGAAGCAGATCTTCCACTGCCTGTTAATGACAATAATGTTCAGCCTGAGTTCATCTCGAACCTTGTTGATCAGAGTCCTCTTGTGATTGGTAAGGATATTCCTATGTTTGATAAAGACGTTCAGGAGGATCCTGTTATTGATCCTCCATCTAAAGAGAAGTCTGTAGAGACAAGCTTGCCTGTTTTTCATGAAGTTGGGGATATGATGCACCCATTGTTTGTGAATTGTCTCTTAGACAAAATACGCAGGATGGAAGAAAGGGTGAACGAAGTGATAGCTAATCACGATTTGATCGAGGCCGATAATCTTAAGTTAAAGGAGAAAATAGACTCAAGTGATAAGCATCTCTTGCGTCTAAAGAATCATAAGAATAAGTTGATTAGAAGGGTTCTTAAATTATAGAGTGATAATGATAAGAACAAAGAAAAGGTATCGGAGCTTAATGCTCAGGTTGCGCTTATGAAGTTTAAGGGTCAGTCGCCGAGTCAGTCGAGTGGTGTGAACATCCAAGTCTTCAAAGCGCCTGTAAAATTGTAATGTTTTTGGGGTGTATTTGCTATCGGTTTCCAATTTTGAACTTATGATGGATTAATGATCAGGTTATTTCTGTACAGGTATTGGCTTGTTTTATTTTTGTTTATTACATAGTTTTTGTTATTTCGATTTTTGTATGTGTGCTAATTATATCGCTTTCGTGTGTTGCATTGCAGGCGATATGGTTGTTGTTCTTGCTCAGATTTTGATGGTTGTTTGTTTTTGGATGATCCCCCACATGATCGGAACAAATCAACTATCAGGCCTTCCAGGTGTTGTTTCATCGTTGAAGTATTCGATTTTTATGGATCGAATCTTTACCATTTCTAGGTATTTTCATGTATATGGAAAAATGACATGTCTTACTTGTCATTTTTAAGAGAAATTGGTTAGAGGATTCGATTTTTCTATCTCTAGTTTTTAGGACTGTTTATCTTTGGAGATTACATGTATTTAAGGGGAGATAGCATGTGGGATAGAGGGTCGATAGTTTGGGGAAAAGAGACAACAAGACTGCGGTTTGATCTTCTGTAACTCAAGACAGTTGCCTGCCAGCAGATACAGTCTTTAAACTGGTGATAACTTATATATATGTTTACAGTTTTATGCTTTGCACATGTGTTTATGCTATCCCTGGTCTTGTTACTGCTTTTTCTATATCATTCATGTTTGTCATAAATTCTTTTAAGAAATTGTGCAAATATATTATATATGACTATTGACTTATGCTGATTATCGATCTGTTAATCAACACCATGTTGTAAATTGATGGCTGATCATCGTTACGTACGTGTTTTACACGTCTACTGTATTATCTTGGTGATCTCTAAATTTATTTCGAAGATTTTCAAGATTATTGATAGTCTTATTAGCAGATCTGATTTTAGTTTAAATTTCGCATTGCTCCTAATCAGGATAGTGTTTAGGTTAGGATAATATATTTTTCTTTTCTGTTAATTATATTGTTAAAAAATCTATTTGAAACAAATGTTTATACTCATGTCATATTTAGATTATTCTTTTCATTTTTTATTAATGTACAGATGTATATAATGTATCCTTGTTATTAATCAAGCTTATTAATAGTTATTTAATTTTTCATCTTTGTAATATAAACTGATTTAACTTAGTTGATTAATACTGTAATTAATAACATTTATTAACTTGTACAGATGTAAGTACATATCTGATAAATAATCAGTAGTGTTAGATCTATCTCTTAGATTTTTATATAGTTAGACTTTTAGGCTAACAGAGCCTTTAAACCTGTCGGGAACAACCATCCCAAACAGCTTGGAACCTACTTTAAGGATCCCGGTCTGGGTTGTCTCCCCCGTTGCGTGCATAGTCATCTACACCCGTCAACACCACCAAAAGTGAAAAGTTGAGTCATGTCGCATGTAATATGTCATAGTAATAGTATGTTTCCATAAATCCCCATTGCAGTAGACTTATAATTTTCTAGGATTGCAGTAAGATGAGATAAATGTAATGTAGAGAGTCACTCTATGGTAGTAGTTAGAAATTCCAAACAATATATATATATACCAGTACCTTTAGAATGAATAATTGATAGCAATGCATGGATAACTAAGAGCTCATGAATCGATAACCAAAAATATTCCCAATTGTCTCCCATTACATCACTATCTCTTAACCATTTGATCCATATTAGTGTGATCCAACCACAAACTATATGGATGTATAGGTGTGCAACTTTACTACGATCCTATGGTTAGAGTGCAACAAAACCCTTATATTTAGGGGAAAAAATGTATGTATCACTCAAAGTTTAAATGGTATATAAGTGTTTGAAAATGAAACATAATTGTTGTACAATGTAACACATAAAATTGGATAAAATGGTTTAAATAAAGGCTATAAAAATCTTCAAATATGAAGTTCATGGGCACGAGAAAGAGTGTTTCCATTTCTCTTCCACTTTCCATCAAAAAATGATTCCTCATAGATTTATTACAAAAGACTCTTAACAGTGGTAGGGATTATCAATTATTGCATACAAACAAATAACGGTAAAGAAACCATTTTTTCAGTGAGTTCAACTTATATATATTCTCATTCTTTTAGATGCGTTCAATTTATTTTTATATCGAGAAAAATCAACTTCTCGCATATCGACAATCCACTGGTGCATTCATGACAAAAAAAAACATCTCTTAAATGCATGCCAAATGGTGGTCATGCTGGAAATATTAATTACTCACAAATCTACATCATGTCCTAGCCGACTCAATCAGACTAGTAAAAGTAAACTATTGTCAGTCAACCTGTCAAGTTGAGGAGTTCACGCATCAGCGTATCTAAGAAGCCAAATTCTATTTCTGAAGTTCAGTTCCTTGGTAGAAACTAATTTAAGTGCTTAATAATAGTTGGTGGCTTCCAAGAGAAGTAATTTTAGTCTATGTATATGTAGAAAAAGAAAAATAAAAAACAGAGAGAAGAGAGCAAGTGTAGAGTGTACTTGAGAGGAAGAAGAACAAAGTAAGAAAGAAAATGAGAAGAATAAAAAATCTAAGAAGAGTTCGAGAGCTCAAGGTCATGTGTCAATGAATCTATTGAGAGCCCAAACTCTGTAAACGGTAAAACATTCTTGTAAATTTCCAAGTTTGTAATTCCGATAGTAGTTTTTTTGTTGTCACCATAATGTGTAATTCCATAGTTTATGGTTTAATGCATGTCTTATTTATGCTGCACATCTTATTCGAAATCACTTGGGTGAATATTGTTTACAATACTGTTTGTAAAAGACAGAAAGAATCCAAAAATATTTCACTGTGTAAAAGTTTCAGTTTTAACAGTAGAGTGCTCAAAATGACTATTATTAAATATTTTGGTTATATGATATTGTGAGCTTGTCGTAATATAGTTGTGTCTAAGTTTATCCCAAGTTATGGGTTAGTGAAAATTATTTTTCATATTATATGCAAATAGACAAAGACATATACTTTTATAAAGTTTCGTTAAAAGTGGTCGAGTCGAAGTGGAATTTGGTTGCAACCAATAGTGTGTCGCAGTAAAAACCCGTCAAAGTCAAGTGGGCGTCTATAGAGGTAAAATTGTGTGAGGTTAAAAGTCCATAAAATGTGTGTGGAAGAAAAGTGAAAAATTGAGTCTTGTCACAGTGTAGTCTGTCACATTAATATTCCATTGCAATAAATCCTCACAATTTAGTAAAAGCCTATCCTACTAAAATCCTTGTCCAAAGTTACACCATCAAAGTAAAAGTTGGGGTTTCCCAAAGTTAGCGTGTCGTGGATGCAAAAGTAAAGAAAATCAAAATTTCTACTATCACAGTGAAACCAATATATGGTATCATAGCAGGTTTGGGAAAGAAACCTTGTTTTGAAATATATGACTTCCACTTCTAGTGCACACATGTCAATTTTACAAACTCCAATGTTTTGAGGAAATAATTATGAGTATTGGCGTCTAACAATGAAGGATTTGTTAAGAGGTCAATATGTATGGGAAATTGTCCAAAATGTCTATATAGAAGGATTCCCTGAGAGAATAGAGGAAGAAGTATGGAAATTATTTGTTCTATATACACCAAGTAATTCATGAAAGAATAGTCCTAAAAGAAGCATATAATAATCTGACACGAGATGAGAAGGATGACTTGAGGGAACATAGGAAGAAAGATGGAAAGGATTTGTTCTACATACACCAAGTAATGCAAGATATCATAGCCCCAAGTGTAGAAACAACAAATAAATCTAAGTAGGCTTGGGATACATTGGAAACCACCTATCAAGACTTGGACAATGTAAATAATTCTAGATTGCAGATTCTTAGAAGAGAGTTTGAATCTCTGTCAATGAAAGATACATAGTGAGTTGAATTATTTTACACTAGATTTATTGGTCTTATAAATCAACTGAAATATCATGGAGAAAGTATAGAAGACAAAATGATTGTTGAAAAAATTCTTAGAAGTCTTCCTACTATATTTTTTAATCCCTAGTCATGACCTTGGAAGAAAATAAAGACCTGTCTCATTTTACAATTAATGAGTTACAAGCCTCACTCATCAATTATGAACATAGAATCAGTAGATCAAATACATCATTAGAAGGTGCATTTGCAACATAGGCATCTATAAGTCATAGAAGAGGCAAGGGGTGATATAATTCTATAGGCATAGGAAGAAATTTTTCCAGAGGAGGATGAAGTAGTAGTCCCATGAATGTCGTTGGTAGAGGAAAAAATCAGAAGCACAATAAGACAAGTGGTCACAAGTTTGATAGATAAAAAATACAATGCCATTACTGCAATAAATTTGGTCATTATGCATACGAATGTAGGAATAAGTAGCATGATCAAGGAAAGCAAAGTCAAAATCAATCGAGCAACACCAATGCTTCATTGGGAGTAATGTTAATGGAACGTGCATCCCCAATTGAATGCAAAGTTGTCTAAGAAAGTCCATGTGACATATTGTATCTATATTTAGGTTGTAGCAATCATATGACTGGTAATTTAATTTTTTTTCTGAGTCTAGTTAAATCAATGCAAACACATGTCACACTTGGAGATAACATCCAAGTCGATGTTTTGGTTATAGGTGTTGTTGGTATACTAACCAAATATGGGGAGGGAAAGATTATTCCTAATATTTATTATGTCGAAGGTCTGAAACATATTTTTTTGATCATTGGATAACTGATAAAAAAGGTTACGGAGTCTACATGGAAGACAACCACTCTTTGATTAAAGAAAAAGTGTCCAAGGAACCGATTGATAGAAAAAGTACCAATGACAAGAAATCATGTGTTTCCTTTGAGGATAATGCTAGACATGAAATGAAAGAAAAATAAAAAAGCTACATTCAAGGAAGAAAGAAAAGAAGAAGACAAGCACTTCAACAAGGAAGAAAGAACGACACTAAAATTAAAACAACATTTCAATCAAAGGTTCAGGATGAGTCCTGGCTGTGCAATTTTAGATTTTGACATCTTAATTTTAGTGGGATGAAGCTACTACACACCAAAAATATGGTGAAAGGAGTGCCATTAATCGAAAAAACATCAAAAAATTGTGAAGGATTCATTTTTTGCAAGCAGCATAGAGAGACTTTTCGAGTCAAAAAGTCATACAGAGAAGGCACACCACTTGAGATTGTACAATCTGATATTTGTGTCCCAACGAAGATACCGTCCATGGCAGGATGTAATTATTTTCTTAATTTTCTTGATGACATAACAAGGAAAACATGGGTATATTTTCTAAAACATAAATATAATGCATTTGGATGTTTTACAAGAGTTCATGGCACTCATGTAGAACAAATTTGGATATAAAATCAAAACTTAAAGATGGACAGAGGCGGTGAATATGAATTGAATGACTTCGTAAAGTTTTGCAAGACCCATGGCATACGCAAGAAACTAACTATGTGGTATACAACTCAGAAGAATGGTGTCACAAAGGGAAATAACATAACCATTATGGAGATGGCACACAACATGATGACAACCAACCATTTCTCAATGAATATTGGGCTAAAGAAGTTGCAACTGTTGTATAGATTATGAACCAGATTCCAAAAAAGAGTGTGAAGAACAAATTCCCTCAAGAAGAATGGACAGGTATGAATCATAGTGTTTCTGATTTAGAATTTTTTTGCTATGTCACATATGCTCATGTTCTATATGAGTTGAGAAGAAAAAGATACAATACGGGGCAAAATGTATTTTTGTTGGTTAATGGATTGACACAAAAGAATAAAATTTGTATGATCCTATCGAAAGGAAACTAATCATCAGTCACAATGTTCAATTTGTCGAGAATGAATCATGGGATGGAGTCATAGAGAAGAATGTCAATTTTGTGTCCACTATCAAGAATGATAACATGATAGAGGATGTGGTTAAACACCACAAGTAAGTCAAAATGTCACAGCACCATTGACTGTGACATGTTTCGACACAAGGAACATCGACACAAGTCGCAGCCCAAGATACATGGACAAGCACACCAAAACATCAACAAACACCATCAAGCAGTTCGTTGAGGTCGACAATGACTGATCCAACAAATATAATAAGTCTGGATGAGATATATGAAACTGGTACATCAAATTCATTCTCTCTTTTTGTATTATTTTCTGAAAATTATGATCCTCTAATGTTTGAGGAAGTTGTTGAAGAAGAAGTATGGGTACAAGCCATGAATTAAGAAATAGAATGCATTTTGAAGAACCAAACATTGGAGCTGGTAGAAGTACCAAGAGATAAGGATGTAATTAGCATTAAATGGAATTACAAGACCGAGCAGGATGCTGATGGGAATGCATAGAAGGAAAAGGAAAGAATGGTTGCAACAAGCTTCCCCAACAGCTCGGCATAGACTTCAATGAAACTTTTGCACCTGTCACACGCATCAATAGAGTCAGAAAAAAATTTGGCTATTGTTGTACAAAAAAAATGTCATGTTTATCAAATTGATATTAAATAAGAATTTTTAAATGGCTAATTGGAAGAGGAAGTGTATGTGGAACAACCACAATGCTATAACTTTCTAGGACAAGACCAAAAAGTATACTGGCTGAAAAATGCACTCTATTGTTTGAATAAATATCCTAGAGCTTAGTACAGTCGGATTGATTCCTACCTCACCCAAAATGGATTTCACAGACGTGAAAGTGAACCAACGTTGTACACCAAAGTTAACGAGGAAGTTAACATGTTAATTTTCTTCCTTTATGTAGATGATTTAATATTTACTGGTAATTTTGGCATAAAGGATTTTAGAATAGTCATGGAAAGCGAATTTGAAATGACTGAATTCAGGATTATGAATTTTTTTTTTTAGCATTAAAGTCCATAAGTATGAAAGTGGTATATTTGTATCACAGTCGAAATATGGAAAGTGCATCTTTAAAAAGATTCAATATGTCTAATTCCAAGGTAGCCACAACGCGAGTAATAACATGTTTAAAATTGAGCAAGGATGATGATGGATCAACTGTAGATGCTACAATGTTTAAAAGGTTGGTTGTTATCTTGATGTGTTTAACTCCAAAAAGACCAGACAACATGTATGGAGTAATTATGATATCAAGATTTACAGAGTCATCAAAAGACTCTCATTGTCAAGCATGTAAGTGAATTCTGAGGTATGTAAGTTGCACAAGCGATCTTGGAATTATGTATTCAGCCTCAAAAAATTTAAAACTCATTGTATACATTGAAAACAAGAATAGAGGTAGGAGATATTACAGGAAAATAACATTGGCTACACATTTCATTTTGGTACAGGTGTTGTGTCATGGGCTTCGAAGAAGCAACCCATTGTAACTATGTGTTCAACAAAATGAGACTATGTTGCAGCTACAAGTGTTGCATGTCAAGCTATTTATATGATGAGAATGTTAAGAGACCCATCCCAGAAACAACAAGAACCAACAACCATTTACCGTGACAATAATTCATCCATTTCATTATCAAAGAACATGTGTTCCACAAGATAACCATGCCTTTCATAAGAGAATTGATGAAGAACAAACAATTTTTTTTAGAATTTTGCACATCTGAATATCAACTGGCATAAATCTTTACAAAACCATTGGAAAGGGATACGTTCCAGTATCTTCCAAGTTATTTAGGAATGACAAGTTCCGATCAATGAATTATGTCATGAACATAGCAAGTTTGAGCTCTGCAACATTTTGTAATTTTTTGTTTTATGATACTCGTCTTCTCATAATTAAGGGGGGTGTTATAAATATTACTTGCAAATGTACACCATGTCTGAGCCGACTCACTAAATGTACGTAGAACAACATTGTTGTCAGTCATTTTGTTCAGTTGAGGAGTTCACGGATCACAATATTTAAGAAGCCAAATTGTATTTTTGAACTTAAGTTCTTAGGTAGAAATTAATTTATGTCTTTAATGATAGTTGTTACCTTCTATAATATCCCTAATTTTGACATAACACTTATGGGCGTAATCTCCATTTATTAGGATGTTACTTTGATATTTAGTTGGTATATTGGGTCTAAGACCTCACTGCATATGAACATGATGATTTGTTCCATATATTGGGCGTAATACAATTACATATGTTTTATGCATGATTTCATGTGTTGGGCATGGACCCTGAAGCACATAATTGATGAGATGTTTTGTGTTGAGCGAGGAGTTATGGAGCACATGAGTATTTAATGTTTTTGATGAGTGAGAAGATCTGGAGCATATGAGTGTTTATATTTTTGTTGAGCGAGAAGATTTGGAAGACATGAGTTATGAAAACCTTTGTGTTGAGCATGAAGCTTTGAAGCACATGAAAAGATAAAATCGGAAGTGTTGGGCATAAGCACTAGAGCATTCCAAATTGATGTTGAGCATAAGCTCTAGAACATCGGATCCTTGGCCATTATATCCCTAGGTTTATCCTAAAAGTACATCCTAGCATTAGTGTTGAGTGAGGAGCTCTAGAATTGCACTAAGTTTGTAACTCCATGTTTTTAACATTGTACGAGGGCTTTGGATAAGCGCTAGGATTTACTAATAAGAATTAATAGGTTTAGTGAAAACGACTCAAGTAAAACATTGATATGATCTGGCTTATTTTCAAGTGATCAAATGAAATATCGAATTTTTGTATCTCATCAATCAATGAAGAACTACCATGTTATACAAGGGAATCCAACATGCAAGGAGGTTTAGAATTTCCTAACCTAGTTGACCTAACCCCTACGTGAATGCCTTACTAAAGAAAGTGTCATATGTTTAGGGATCATGTTATATGATACCTAAGGACAAAATGTTAACAAATGATATATATAAGTATATACTTGATACATGATATGTATAAAGAGTAAACATAGTAATAATACTACTAGCTTTAAGAAATAAAGAAAGGCTCCATATATTATTATTATACTAATGATAATTAAATATTAAAATACCTACAAGAGTCCAAATAGGAACTAGTTAAAAGTTCCTAAATAAATTATTAAAAGTATCTAAATTAAATGAAAATGGGTAAATCAATAAATCAAATGATTCTTGATTAAACTACCCCTTTCACTGAAAAGTATTCCTATAAAAACCCAAGCCAAAGAGAGGCTTGGGGATCTTCCATCTTTGGGATGATTCTATAATTGTACCTAATTATTCTCAAGAGAGTGCTTGGAGAACATCGGCCCTAAAAGGAAAAATAGAATTGATTCATAACTTGATATTCCAATTAGGGAATCCTTACCTTATGAGCTCTAAGCTACTTGCATGTTGGAACCAGCTCGAGGGGATCCGGATTTAAACCAGGAATGGTTATGGGTGATGGTTGGGTGGAACATGGAAGTTCCCAAATGATTCAGTTATATATACAGAAGTCATATCTGTCAATGAATTTGTTAATACTGGGTATTTAAGCGTGCAGGTTTTTAGCCATTAAAACAACTTCCTCTTGCAGGTATGATCTTCTTGATTTTTCCCTTGTAAACTACATCAGTTTTATTATTTGGAATAGATTTAATTCTGAATGATTATTTAGTAACTATCTATAAGCTAGGTTATATTTTAAGCTATTCAGTTTATGTCCATTAATGTAAGGGTTTTGATTTCTAGTTTATTTCTGCAATTCATTTCTTGTCTATTATAGAAGGAGCAAGTCGATAAAGTCGACTTGAAGGATAGCCGACTTAGTCGATCAGCTGACTAAGTCGATGGGCCGACTTGAAGGATAGCAGAAGAGCAGGGCCAGTTCGTGGGTCCCAACATGGAGAGGATAGCCGAAGTCTCCATCTCGGAAAAGATGTCGATCTTTTCATGCTTAACCACACTGACCATCGATATCCATAAAGTTTTGCAGAGTTGGATAGATTTCCAACATCACCTCGCCATCAAATCCCTAGCCATTGTTGAAGTCTACGTATAGAAACGACCGACCATCAGACTTCACAACCCACCATAATAACTGTTAAAGCTCACCATAAAATTTTGTATCTCCCTGTTTCTTTGGGACGAAGAAACGTTTTTTCGTGGGGGAGATGTAGAAGGAGAAAGTCGATAAATTCGACTTGAAGGATATCCAACTTAGTCGATTATCCGACTAATTCGATGGGCTGACTTAGTCGGTCAGCTTCCTAAACTAAGAAATTAGGTCGGCCACCTAAGGTCGGGTTGGTTCACCGAACCAACAGGTAGTTATTTTGTAATCGTTCCATAAATCATATATATTAGGATGTTGAGCCAGATGAGAACTCAGTTCAGTTCTCTGCGTTGTATGCACTCACTTTGCATAATATAATCTATTTATTCATCTATTTGTTCTTGTCTCTTGTGTCTGTTCTATATTGATATATGTTTTAGTGTGTATTATTGGTAACCTTATGTGATCTGTGAGATTACAACATCTACTAATTTAACGGTTTTGATTTCTAGTTTATTTTTGCAATTCATTTCCTATCTATTGATTTAAGGGTTTTGATTTCTAGTTTATTTCTACAATTCATTTCCTATCCATTAATTAAGGGTTTTGATTTCTAGTTTATTTATGCAATTCATTCGTGTCCATTAATTTAAGGGTTTTTTATTTCTAGTTTATTAACACAAGAGTATACCATAAGTATAACTTATTAACACCTTAAATAAAATTTTATAAAACAAGAACTATAACCAAATCATTTCCATATTACAATAAACAATATCAAATATCAATCTAAGCTATCAAGACCTCTAAGGTCTGAAGGCATGAGTGCCTCATTCATCATAACCACACTATATACTTCATAACATAAACATGAAATACAGATATCCAAATCATATCTCACAAGAGATTCCACATAATAAATCAATCCTAACTTTAATCACAAAAATCATTAACATTTATCACATCAATCAAGAGGTCACAAGATCAAAACTTGTGGGAAATAGTGCAAAACCAAAACCTCATCCACACACATATCTTTTACAACCATCGTAGCCTATGATCAAATCCTGGGAAGCTCATGATTTCAAAATCCCAATATACATTTAAAAGCATGACCAACATAGAAACTTGTAGGATTCGTTAGTAGTGTTTTCAACATTTTAACTTTTCATAATTAATCTACAGAATGTATATTATAAAAATTGAATACCATAAGAATTAACCACAGATCAAAACTGATTCCCTGACAAAGTTTCCATAAATAAAATATACACGTTGTAAAACATCTTAACATTACTCCACATAGTAATAAAACCTGAAGTTATATACTTTGTATCCATATCATGGCTCATGGTCATTATACAAAATAGTAAGCCCTTAACATAAATCAATTAAAACCTTGTCAACGCTAAGCATATCCATGGCATTCATTTCATAGGGTAAACCCCACAGTCACGACAACTTCCAAATAAATACACAGGTAAGAAATAAACTCTATGAATAACCCTAAATCACCATTCCATTCAAATCTTACACAATCTCTACTCTAAATGGAAAGAGTGCCATTTCCAGCAATGGCATGACGCTAAATCCAAAACAAATTTGCTAAAATACCGAAATAAAGAACGAACATAAGTTTACACAGAGTCAAAATATTCTCAAGATAAGAATCATAACCATAGTGTATAGATAGTAATGATTACATTACCAATTAACCATTATAAAATATATTCAAAATTACACAGTCGCATTTTCTAAAACAATGGCCCATTGCAAGCAATGGTGTTGTCACCATTCTTTAAAACCCAACATATTAACAAAGCGTGGAGTCTATAATATTCACCATAGCCAATGCTATCAACAATTTATTCATTTATAGAGTTGAATAACACTAGTCTTGTCTCGAAGGCTCCAAACCCAACAAAAAACCCAAACTATATATGCATCTCTGGATGCTTTGTTCCATTTACAAATAGACCCATATGCAGTCGCAATGCTTAAAACTAAACCATATATTCATCCCAACGATGATATTCATGCTCTTTCAAAACACCCACACATAGAGGAATGCGTTTTAAACTTATTTGTAACAGTGCTTACCGTGAAGGGTAATGCATCGGCCAACTCGAAGACCCATGACTCATGTAGTGAGGGCCTGCAACCTATGAACAGAGGACAATGAAGGATGAGGAGTATGCCAAACCTCCGAACTGAAACAACAAATAAAAAAGTGTTGCAAAACCAGAAGAATGACATACCTTCCAAAGCGCAGCTGAACACCTGACCTCACGCGATGATACAGACTAGAGAGCCGAACAGAGCTCACCCAACGAAAACGAAAATGACTCATACCTCCACGATAGTCCAATCTTAGGGCTTGAGACCCCCAATTTCCAAGGCGCATTAACTCTGTCACCATGTCCACCACTACATTGATTTACCACCCAAAGACTATAGCTCATTGTTGGGCTATAGGGTAGACCCGGGTTTTATACCTTTATCTTCACACCAACAAAAGACCCACAACGTTGGCCCTTTCGGCAACAACCTACGAACAGGCTGCAGTCTCACCCGAAACAGCTATGGGGTGCCACAGAACCAGATTTCTGCAAGCATAAGAGGGATATTACTGTACCTTTAGCTTTTAAACAGATTATAAATATAAATCACAGAGCTTAACATTCACTTATTTAGCTTCGCGGTTAGATAAACAAGCAGTTCCTTGCGCAACCCTTTACTGGGAATTCACAGCGAAGTTATTATCTAGCAATGATATTTACTTATCAAATATATAGATATTAATGCATGAAAGAACACAACAGAAACAACACACAGAACCATGACACAAGATATAATGTGGTTCACCCCCAGCGTAGGGGTTATGTCCACAGAACTGTGTTTTATTCAACTTTCTACAAAAACCACAGTTCTGATCTGCGCACTCAGCTGCAGATCCCTTCAATTCCTCAAATCCGCACACCATTAGAGGAATTTTGGGGTCTAAAATGGGCCTCCTAAGGAAAATAATAAAATAATAGTTAAAATAATAAAATAATAGTTAAAATAATAAAATAATATTGATTAATTTTGGAGGAAGAAAGAAAAAAACTACTTTTTGTGTTCACATTTTCTACATATCTCCCTGTTTTTTTACTCAAATTTTGATCGAGAGAGCTCATTGGATGCAGAATTTGATTCCGCATCCAACGAGTACCCACACTGCATACTTTTGATGGACCCCGCTACCCCAAAAACAAGAAATACCTGAAAAAATGTGATGATGATGTCACATTACGTCTTTTCAGGTATTTATTATTTTTGGGGTAGCGGGGTCTATCAAAAGTATGTAGTGTGGGTACTCGTTGGATGTGGAATCAAATTCTGCATCCAACGAGATATCCCAATCGAAATTTGAGTAAAAACACACGGAGATATGTCGAAAATACGAACAAAAAAAGTAGTTTTTTTTAATGACAAATATGTCAATTCAACCATTATGGTTGACTTATTTTATTGAAATTCTATTGGTTCTTGAATTCCAACTCACAAAAACTTATTTTGGCACGTTTTCTTATAAGGCCCATTTTAGACCCCAAATTTCCTCTAATGATAGCTCCAGGCCTCTGTGCACACAGGTGCAAATTTCCTTAATCACCCAAAACCGTCTGCATACACAGCTGCAGAGGTCATCCACGCACACAGCTGGGACTTAACCTTTTCTTACAAAATAGCCTTAGCTTTGCATCAATTCATATTACACAAAAATACTAACCTCACTTATTTACAAGAGTGCCTATTTATACAACACATTATTACAAAACCATGGGCTTAAACCATGGACACCCCGAACCCTAAACCCTGGACTTAAACCATGGGTTTATTACAAAAAGAGGACTTTGAATCAACCTCGACACCCCTAAGACTATTTTGAGCCGTAACTTCACTTACAAGCTCCCAAAAACCCACGGATTTACCCACCTTAAGGACCGTTAGGGTGCGCACCCCAACAGGCCCCTAAGACTCACCAGTGTCCCGTCACGGGACACTCTGCTGGTCTTCTGGCAGACAAAGCTTCTTTGCGATGACTGCAAACTGAGTATTGAGACTCTACATGATGTCATCAGCTACTTTCTCCTTTTCCACCAACTCCTGCAGTACTGCGGATGATACTTCGCTGGCCTTTTCCTGTGCGAATGCATCATATTCCTTCAGAATTTTGAACTGGCTATCCACAGCAGTACTTAATTCCAAAGCCTCACTAACAAGTGGCTGTATAGAGTTTTCCAACTCTATTACCTTCACCCTACACGACTCAATTTCCTGCTAGAGTTCCTTGCTGCGCTTTACTTTGAGCATTTTCTCCATAGGTGGCAAAGTCTTAATTTCTGCTTTTATGGCATCGAACTCTGCTTGTCGCTTCTTGATGGTTTCTTGCAGCTGTCCTATTTCTGGATGTTCCTGCAGGGTGGTCCAGGCCTTGACACTGTCTCCGAGTAGCTTTGCTGTGCTACCCACAATATCTAAAATTTTCACTGTTGATGCATGAATGTCTGCACAGCGTTGTTCTTTGACCTTAGGTGGAGTTTCCGGAGGGATGCGCAGTTGAAGCTCTGTGATCTGAGTCTCATGTGCTGCTTTGAGATTCTCAATTTCATTGCGAGACTACTATGCATAGTCTTTCATCCTGACTAATATTTGTTCTGGCTCTTCCACGAGCTGCACGTCGAAGTCAGGAAGACTTCGACATGCCTCATCCAAAACTCAGACTAGTGTAATCCACTTTCGTTCGGCGTCCCTCTTTCTTTGCTCTGCTGCCTCTAGCTACGCTGCGAATCCCTGCTTCTAACTTATGGCATTTTCTAACTGCATCTGCGAATATTGGTCTCGTGCCTGGATTTCTTTCCTAATTGCTAACTGAAAGAGGTGTAGCTCTATCAGGGGCATCTTAGTGTAATCTATTCCAACCTTCATGCTCATCTCTAAACGATATGCTGCGTCAATTAATATGATGGCTGCACTTGACACTTGTCCTTTGTTATCTTTGGCTGGCCATTGCCTTAGGTCTGGCTGCACACTGACTCGGGTGCTGCTGGCTGCAGTGCTAGTCACTGATTTCGCTGCTAAGTCCTTAAGCTCCGAGATGTGCAGCTACAAACTCTGACCATTGTTTAGTGAGAACTTCAGTGCATTTTGACAAAGCCTCATCAAGCTCCTCACTTGTCAAGCTGGGTGCTTCATCGATATTCTTAGCCTTTGATGCCTTGGCTTTCTTTCATGACTGCGGTTTGTTTAATTCCTCTGCTTCCAGTGTCTTGCACTTATGTTTCCTATTAGGGTCTGAGGTAGTTTTAACTGAGTCTTCTTATTCTTCTTCTTCATCTTCATTTCCACCATCTCCTCCCTGGTTAGTTTCAGTCTGCTGCGACTCAGTTTGTTCATCACTGTCTTCGGGGGGGTCTTGCTACTACGTGTGACTGGGGCTTGTGCCTATATCGGTGATAGGAGGGATAGGAATCTTAGGTTTTGTTCCTGTGTCTTTTAACCATTCTTTCGGCCACTGCTGTACTACTGCAAGGATGTCATCTTTAGTCACTACATATGGCAACTTAAACCATTGATGCTTCTTATCTGCGCAAGCCTGGATAAAAATATGGTGCATATCGGCCCTGAAATTCATCGCTCCATCATACTGAGAGAACAATTCATTACTGAGCCATGGGGTGTTTATAATCTCATACGATATACTCATCATATAAAAGGAAAATACATAGTTTGTCATCTGTTGGTGGGTTTTATCCTGTGAAACCCACAACGATGCGTACCTGGCTACGCCAGGCATGTGCGCCGGTACAGCAGCAAACTGTGCTTCAGTAGGTTCTTGCCATCCTACCAGTGCAATGAGGACAATCAACCACGAGTAGTGGAAGGGCCTACCTTTCTCCTGTGCGTCGCGAGCGTCTTCAAGGAATTCCTTCGTAAGATACGATGCCTAGTTGTAGCTGTAGCCTTCAGCGCAGTTGATAGCAATTCAGATGACCGGGGCAGGCACTTCAGTTGGTCTGCATTTTTGCATAATTTTTCATGCTAAGAGCTCATCTACAAAGTGAATGTTCTGCTCTTGAATCACGGAAGTGTGATACCCACGTTGCCCCTTCGTCAGGCCAAAGCGCTCCTTCATGTTTTGTGCGAGCTTCGTATCTTCGTGCTTTGAGGGAAATTATGTCCCCGGATTAGGCCCTGCCATTGGTAAGCCTGTGATCCTATGAATGATCTCACCATTAATAAGAATTTTCTTGTCACCGATCCATAGGTAGCCGTCATGTACTAACACCGGCAGCTGCTTGACCACGATGGCGACCTGTGTGCTGCGACCAAAATGGGGAACATTGAGCATCTTCAGCAAATCAGCTAGATCCAAGCTAGCAGCCCACTGTTTTACTTCCAATAAGGTCGCCCCAGTCTCTTGATATTTAACAAAGTGTAAGTATTGGGCTGGTGCGAACTGTGGAAAATTGCCACGATCATTCGTGTCGTGGTCGGCATACTTAAGCCGATCTATTTTCCCTGTCATCGTTCCGACTAGCTGCACAACCGGGGGAAACAAAGGTGTGCATATAGTGAACTTAGCACTCCATCGAGGTGGTTTAAGTCCTGGTCGAATAGGCTGAATATATGGTGGCCGCTGTGGGGCAATGTCCTCATCCCCTTCAAGTGGGATCTCTACTGAGCCAGGCGGATTCATCCCAGGATCCTCCGATGTTTTCCCTGATTTCTTATGTCTGTCTTTGTTCCACTTAGAATGAAATTTAGGCTTAAACTGTTTCCTGGCAGATCGTGTCTACATTGGCGGGGTCGATGCTGGTAGAGTCTCTTCACGGGCTGCAAGCTCCGGTGGGGGGGCGAAAATGTTTTGCAGACCTGTCTGTACAAATTCTCTCAATAAGTCCTAGAGTTCATGATCAGTTGACATGGGTTCAATTGTGAAACTCAAGGAAATGCGGAATGCGATTTCCCCATGCCCGGGTGTCTTCATATACAATCCATTGACCAAATCTGCCATAAATGTACATTGAAGGAACCAAATCTGAGAGAGGTCCTGTTTCCACAGTGCTAGATTTCGGTGGATATCATTAGGACAGAAAATTAAGGCAATTAAAGTGCTGGCGCCGCCAAATCGGCAGTGTTCCAATGGTCGGCTTTTGGGCTGCAACGCAGCCAAGTCTGTAGCTGCGTCACAATAACAACCATCGACACCATATTGACCTTCGGCACATCCTGACAAATTATGCGACCAAGCTGTGAGCTTCGATCCTGCAGGTTGGTACTTGGTGATTTCTTTGTCACCAGACCTATTAGCATGCCGAGGCCCGACCTCCGTATACCAATTCTCTGCTACAGGTGCCCGGATATGTACAAGCCTATGTGCCCGTCGAGGTACATGTTTCCATGCTTCGTAACAATGCTCCAAGTGTTCTTGCAGTCCACTCTACCCATCGAACATGCTGTGCACCTTCTGGAGCTGATCCATAAATCTTAGGCGAAGATATTTTTGACAAGCTTCCTAACTAGGAATCTACTTCTTATGGTTATACCTCCATCTTGCTGCGGTGGCACGGAATGTTGAATCCGGAGTCTCCCGTGTCTGTGAATCCGATATCTATTTTGAGAATGTTGCACTAAACTCTTCTGGGTCTGTCAAACCATCAAAAATGGGTAAGGCTCTTGTAAGCGATCTGAGAGACTTGGTAATTTTGGCACATCTATGTCCATGGAGCTCATACAATCGGTTCTGCCAGTTCTCTAAAACATCATCTAAGTCCGTCATACAGGAGCTGTCACACTGCCAATCCATAATACCTTCGGCACTGGGGTCAATATAATCTTCTTCCTTCATGGTGATGTTATAGATGTGCTCCAGAACATCCTGATCTTCATTTCTAAGTGGTTATGTGTATCTTGCTCCTTGTGAGGGATCCAGTGGTACGATGACTCGCAACTCTTTCCATTTGAAAATCATTTGTCTCTTCTTAAGGTTAATGCCTGCATCGTTTTCTAGCGCCCACTCAATACCTAGCAAGGCTGGATAGGGGTTGCTTTCGTCAATTATCTCAATAACTTCAAAGTTGGCTGCAGTACAAACTCCGTCAATATCTATTGGAACATTAGGAAATCGTCCTAGGGGCACAATCTTCTGCTGATTGCTTAATCTCAACTGTATAGGGGACCAATCAAGGGTAGGTTTTCCCATTTGTTCCCAGGTCTTCTTGGTTAGGACATTGACTTCTAACCCTAAGTCCAAGATCACATCAGTCATCTCATACTCTCCTATCTGAGCGTTCAACCTCATTTCCCTACCAGTTCTTCTAACTCTATGAACAACTTTTGCCTAACCAGAACCTTGCTGAGGTTCGCAGGAAGCACTAACTTTCTGCAACTCACTTAAAGCATTCTGATTTCTTAAAATTTTCAGACCACTCTGTAAAAAGGAGGACAGTGTACTCACTTTATCCGTCGAAGCTTCTTGCAGCTGCGACTGCTGCTGATGTGGCTGCGCAGGTGCTACTGTTGTGCTAGAATCCACAAAATCTTTCGTGGCTTCCATGAATGTCTCCTTTTCTCTTTCAATATCAAAGGCAGGGACTTTCACAGGGGCCTTACGAACCAAAGCCTCATCAGGTTGTTTCTCAGCAGGCTGTATATGCGTCGTAGCTCCACTTCTGGTAACAACATTAATGGCTGGGGCAGGTCTTTGCTCAACAGAAATCATCTAAATATTTTGAGTAGGGGCACTATTTATTTCCTGAATCTTAGCTATCAACTGCGGGCACTGCTCGATCACATGATCTACTGCTCGGCAATATCGGCATGTCGTAGTCGGGTTCCGACAGTCGCGAGCCAGATGTCCGTCTTGGTTGTAGTTATAACACACCACCTGACCACGACCTATGCTAGCCATGCCGCCATGACCACGGCCTCCAAAACCACCTCTACCTGATGCAACACCGCGGTAGCCATAGCCATCATTACTCTGTCCCTCATTTTGTACCCGATAGGCATCGTAGGTGCGTTCTCTCATGAGGTCATAACTGCGACACTCATCTTCATTATGTCCTACGAACTTACAGAATTTACAGTAAGCGTTCTTGGGGACTTGCACATACCTCTGTCGCAGATAGAAATTCTCAGGTCGATGATGGCCAGTTGTTCAACAGATCTCACAATATAGAATAGTAGGGTTGAACGGGTTTGGCGCACCAGTATTCAGGTAATTTCTTACCACAGGACATTGTTCCTTCTCGTGACCTTATGTCCGACATTGTGTGCACCAGACCTCAATGCGACCAGTTTTTCCTTTCTTCATATCGCGAAGCTCCAGAGCCATCACTGCCAACTGCACTTGGATTTGAGTGATACCAGAGTTATCTTCGACAGGAGTGGTTTCAAGTTTCATCACGATTTCTAGAGCCTCCTGCTAGTCAGCAACCTTCTGTTGCATGAGTGGAGTTCTGATATGTGGTAGCAACACTGCAATAAACCATTCGTTGTGCTGCGCAGGTCCAATGGGGAAACTGACTTGGTCTAGTAGAACTTTGAATCTTTGATCAAAGTCCCACACTGATTCTCCACTCCTCTGTTGAATCTCTTTCAATTCAGTGATACACTACGACTCAGATTTTGGCTTCTTAAATTCCTTTATCATTGCTTCTTTTATATCATCCAATGCATGGTTCTGAGTGCTGGAGAACTTCATGAACCAGGTCAGAGCATGGTCTCTGAAAGAAGTAACCAGTTGCGCTCTTTTTGTATCTTGATCAGTAATGGAATTAGCAGTCCACACTGCTTCACATAAAAACCAAAATTGTTCTGGATCCTCTGATCCAGTTCCTTTGAAAACAGGGAGCTTAATGTCATCATGCATATGGGCCATCGCAGGCCTAGGGGGGGAGGGAGGGGGATTGAAAGTAGGTGGGGGGGGCCTTACTGGGGTAGACTAACCTGCGATAGGAATACTTAGGCTAGGGTGACTTGCAGACTGCGACGGGTTCTCAGGGATAATAGGTCTTCACTACGGGGTTACCAGAGGGTTTCCAACATAAGGGGTTTCTTTGAGTTCTGAATCTACGGGATTTATAGGGGGATACTCGGTATGCTGACCCTGGCAATAGGATCCAAAATCTCTCTTGTACCTTTTTCCACTTCGCAGCAAACCACTTTGCTCGTCGAAGGTATTTTCTCTTGCAAACATAGGTTAGTAATACAAAATCTAACAGTTTGATTCAATGAGCAATATACCTTTTTCAGCTAATAGCATTTTATTTCTCAAACTAAATGAATTCAAAAACTTACCCCTTGGTCCTTTGAAAAACTGTCGTTCGGCTTCACTAAAGGAAGTACTCGTGTCGATGGCAAACTCTGTCACAAATGCTTCAAGGGTTCGCGTTGTCCAGACATCAACAGCGCGGGATATCGCGTTGTTCACCCTTTTTAGTATATTAATTATTGCGGGGGTCCAATTAGGAAACTGACGTTCTTGGAAGTTTTTCCTTCTCTCTATTAACCTGGTTAACCACTAGTGCAACTCTATGTGGATACTAACAAAAAAAATTTCATAAACATCACAAAAAACATACCTTTGTAAAAAGTCGTTTGCACTATGACACGGATCTTTGTTCTCTTTCTCAGCAAATTTTAGATAAGTCTCATCAAGCCAATCACCGATTTCCTTCACAGAGGGTCTCCAGAACATAGCCCTCGAGGTACGACGTAAACCCCTCTTGAGCAGATACTGAGTTCAACCGGCAATAGAACCAATTTGTTGGGCTATAGGGTAGACCCGAGTTTTATACCTTTAACTTCGCACCAACAAAAGACCCACAGTATTGGCCCTTTCGGTAACAACCTGCGAACAGGCTACAGTCTCACCCAAAACAACTATGGGGTGCCGCAGAACCATATTTCTGCAAGCAGAAGAGGGATATTACTGTACCTTTAGCTTTTAAACAGATTATAAATATAAATCACAGAGCTTAACATTCACTTATTTAGCTTCGCGGTTAGATAAACAAACAGTGCCTTGCACAACAGGCTTTACTGGGAATTCACAGCAAAGTTATTATCTAGCAGTGATCTTTACTTATTAGATATATATATATTAACGCATGAAAGAACACAACAGAAACAACACACAGAACCATGACACAAGATATAACGTGGTTCACCCCCAGCGTAGGGGTTACGTCCACAGAATTGTTTTTTATTCAACTTTTTACAAAAACCACAGTTCTGATCTGCGCACTCAGCTGCAAATCCCTTCAATTCCTCAAAGCCACACACACAGCTGCAGGCCTCTGTGCATGCAACCGCAGAGGTCGTCCATGCACACAGCTAGGACTTAGCCTTTTCTTACAAAATAGCCTTAGTTTCGCATCAATTCATCTTACACAAAAAGCCTAACCTCACTTATTTACAAGAGTGCCTATTTATACAGCAAATTATTACAAAACCATGGGCTTAAACCATGGACACCTCGAACCCTAAACCCTGGACTTAAACCATGGGTTTATTACAAAAAGAGGACTTTGACTCAACCCTGACACCCCTAAGACTATTTTGAGCCGTAAATCCGCTTAAAATCTCCCAAAAACCCGCGGAGTTACCCACCTTAAGGACCGTTAGGGTGCATGCCCCAACACTCATACAACTCCAAACCGTGTTATGACATTTGATTACCATGCAACTCATAAACCCCAAAAATGGTATCATGGACTTAGGAAAAATCCATAATTCATGTCATATATAATATGCCATGAATGGATTATAATATACCTTCAAAATTGTATACAAGAACCTTAATCAACATAAGGTCAAGATTTAATATCATGAGCCTTATACAATACAAAATAAACCATATAAATGTTAACTACAGGTTTAAATTAAATCAAGGTATTAATACCATAAGTAATGGTAAGAAATATAGACATAGGTATAAACAACCCAACCTTACATAGACAATAAATGCTAAACCCCATAGTAAGAGATGCTAGGATAAGACTTTCGTCATGTTGTCTTCAGAGGCAATAAAGAAGTTTAGCATAGGCAGTATGACTTTTGTTTTAAACTATTATCACAAATCTTCCATCATCTGGTGCACCTACACAAAGAAGAGATGCATTAGTTCTATAAGATATAAGTAAACCCTATGGCGACAAGTAAAACCAGTTACCTCTCCAAGTGTTTTTACAAGGGATACAAATCCTACCACTCCACCCCTTGATAATAAAATTTAAGTCAGGATTGTCCATAAAACAGTAACCAAACCTCCTAAACAATAAGTAAGCAAATGATTGTACATGCATACATGTAAATACATGATAAGAATCAATCAATAAACAACATAACCATCTAACTTAGATTCAAGTAATATAAGGACAAAATAATAACCACATTGGGGAAAACATCGAGAAGAATGTAAGAACAACTTACGACAATTCCGTTCAATGAACAAAGTACAACACATTCCACATAAGCTAAGATAATGTCTAGTTTAGGCAATAATTAACTAGACTAATAAAAAAACATATTTTCAAATTTTGGGGACATTACAAGTTGTATTAGAGCCCAATTTCAACACTATGAGACCAAATGGGCACACCAAACATTCGTTGCAAGAAAATAAAGTATGTCATTAAAGTTTCTTGAATAACAAAAAATATTTCCTGTTATTAAAACTTTGCAATTACAGGATTTTAAAAGAATCGTTCAGAACATGAAAACTAAAGAGGACAACAACAAGCAAGCAAATTTGAATGCCCCCACCTAGGAAGCAGAAATGGTGGTGGAACTAAATTTTGATATATTGAAAACCATCAAAAGTCGCCAAGTAGACTTACAGAGTTTTAGAGATGACAATCTAAATGAAATAAAGGAACATCAAGCCATTAATGAAGCATTACTGTGAAACATGACAGGAGGAATCCCGTAGGGAAAACCCACTCATTCTACAAACGGGTTCAAGAAAGAATTTTATCATACTCGGGATAGTAGCCTGAGAGAAGAAGGAAAAGAAGAACATACCCTTGAACCTCCCAAAGAAGAGTATCACATTCCTTCTAGTGATGTTTCTCTTTCTCCATGCAAAAAGAAACAAAGAAATGATGACAATATCTAGGGAGAGTTTAGAAAAATAAAAGTCCCAACCTATGAAGGAGAGATGAACACCGGGGAGAAAGCCAAAGAATGGCTTCTAGGCATGAGAAAATATTTATGAGCTCATAACTACTCTAGCAAAATGAAATTTTGTCTAGCCATCTATAACTTAAATGGAAAAGTAGCTATATGGTAGAGAGACTTTAACCATACCAATAAGTATGAGTTAAGAGAAATACAGTGGATTAAGTTTTGCAATATTTTTTAAGAGAAATATATGTCGAAAAGGTTCTTCAACAGAAAAATGAAAGAGTTTCACAAATTTAGAATGGGTTCCATAACTTTGGACATATTTATTAACAAATTTTTGGATCTGTTACATTATGTGCCATACATCAAGGACGAGAAACTAAGAATATAGCAATTTTTAGGATGTCTTCCTCCCAAATTTCGCAAAAGGATTGAATTTGACATGCCTAAAACATTTGAAAGCTCCTTACACAAAGCTAGGATTTTCTATGAGCATCGATAGCTGAAGTAAGAGAACATCAACCGAAACAGAGACAGGTCTAAAAACTTCTCTGACAACCCCAAACCGGCTTTCAACCCACCACCTTACCGAAAACATAACAACATTTTTCCATCAAACAAGATCTTCAACAAAACACATACAAGGCCATATGTACCAGCTCCAAATGCTAACAAGCCAACATGAAATGGGGAAGCCAATGTTTTCCCGCTGCAAATCAAATGCTGGAAATCACAAGGGCCCCATTATGCCTGATACTGTAAGAATAAGACCAATGGATTCTTACACAACTTACAAGAAGAACCAATGCTAAAGGACATAGCTGGAACACCATGTATTTATGCAGCCTTGGATGGTTGATAGGCAGACCATCAGCCTACCATGGTTGAGATAGAAGGTAATATCTTAAACACTTCTATATCAACACTGATTGACCCCGGTGCTTTCTGAACTATGTACCGCCTAAAATTGTGGATATATGTCAACTAGGAAAAGTTAAACATGAAAAACATTTGTTTGTGCGATTAGCCATAGGGAGAAAATGAAAAATTTTCAGAAATAGTTAAAGATTGTGAGGTAAACCTAAATGGGTTTCCTACTAGATTAAACCTAAACATCCTACACTTAGGATCGTATGATATACTTATCAGCATGGACTAGTTGGAACAACACCACATCATGCTCGATTTCTTACACAAGTAAATATTATGTACATATAGCCAAGGAAATATGAGAAATATTCAAGGCATACCTAAGAAAGTTTCTGTAAGGCATATATCCTCTTTACAAGAAAATAAATGCATTAGGAAAGGCTACAAACTATTTGCAGTAAACATCTAGGACATAGAAGCTGAAAGTGAACAACACACCGAGGAATTTCCAGTTCTTGTAGACTTCAAAAATGTATTTCCTAAGGAAATTCTAGTATTACCACTGAAACGAGACTTATAATTTTTCACAGAACTGACACAAGGATCAGTTCCGGCTTCAAAGGCCCCTTATCGCTTGAGCGCACCAGAGTTGGTGGAACTCAAATTGCAGTTGCAGGAATTGATTGAGAAGGGATATATCTGACCGAGTGTGTCCCCTTGGGGAGGATAGATACTTTTCATAAAGAATAAGGATGATATGATGTGAATGTGCATCGATTACTCCCACCTTAACAAAATGACTATCGAGAAACGATACCCACTCTCTAGGATCATTGATTTTTTCGATCCAATAGGAGGAGCCAAGATATTTTCCAAGATCAACTTGGGATTTCGAGCACCATCAGGTACAGATCCATGATGAGGATATTCACAAATCCTCCTTTTGTACAAGGTACTACCACTACGAGTTTGTAGTGATGTCGTTCAAGTTGACCAATGTAGCCATGAAATTTATGTGTATGATGAACAATATATTCATTAAATACTTTGATAAATTTGTTTTGGTCTTTATAGACGACATCCTCGTTTACTCTAAGAGTAAAGAGGAACACGAGGAAAATCTCCACATAGTTCTATAGGTGTTACGAGAACACCATCTCTATGCTAAATTTAGTAAATGTGATTTTTACAAACCACAGATATAGTTCTTAGGTCACATCATCTCTGAGAAGGGGATAGATGTGGGCCTGGAAAATATTAAAGCCATATAAAATTGGCCTACCCCTACTAGTTTCATTGACATTAGATCCTTTTTGGTAATAGCCGGTTATTACCAGAAGTTCATTGATAACTTCTGGAGGGTAGCTTGTCCCATGACCTATCACGTCCCCTTCCCTCATTTCAATAGAGAGGACTTGACTAACAAAACAGATATCTAATCTAGGAAATCTAACCCCATACACATAGAATAAAATGCATTGAACTAACGAAATGTACAAATGCATAACAATTGCATATACAGGGGAAGCAAATACATGTATTTAAGCATTCAACATGTTCATATTAATTCGTAAACAAATATAGTGGTTGAGATAAAATACACAAGAATACGTATCTTGAAAGAAGCTGTTCCCGCAACCAGCTACGTCGCTGCAACATTCCACCCAAAAGTAGGCCAGTGTGCTCATCAATCTCTCAGCATCACTACCACCCTCGAGCTGGGAATGATTTGGACAACGAATAAGGGAACACTAGCAGGCTCACACATAGCTAAATATACATCAAAATTCAGCTAAGCCAAAACTAAATTTGGGTTTATTAGGATTCCAAGGAGCTAGAAAGGATGAACTGCTAAGCTAGTGAGCTCAACCATAGAGATAGGGACTCCTGCACCAGATCTGGCTTGGCTTCTAAAACATCCACACATCCAACACAAGGAAGCATCCCCTTATCTGCTACATAGTCCGTCGGGATATGGCTTCCCTTCTAGTTCTCTTCAAGGTGTGCAAAGAAGAAAACCATCCCCTCTAGATCTCTCCACGAGGTTACCTTCCTACACTAGGTTTATCAATCTAGTTCATACCCAATTCCACTCCAAACCAGTTCATACCAAAGCCAAACGAGGCACACATAGCAATATACAAAATTATGGGTGAAGGAAAAACATTTTGCAACCAAAAATGGATTGGTAGAATGGGGAAAAATCGTGTGAGCAAAATCAAATTCAACAATGATTTTGAGCATTACGTGAGAAAAATCGACTACTACAAACCCCAAAATCGTAATTCTTTGCTGCCCATTCAATCTGCAGCACCAAAACGGATTTCCTGGGCATGCACAATTAGGAAAATAACATCAATTCGTGAATGTAAGAGCCCAACACTGAGCATTACCAAAACAACTTCCCAGCCATCAAGAAAATGAAGAAACCCCCCCCCAACGTGAAGGAAAACACACAGCACACAAAAAAGTGAACGAAAACAACTCTCCACATTTCCACTGTGTGAGGAAATGGAGGACGTGGGTGAACAACAACATGGGTATGCATTTTTCCATGTTAACTTGCCCCAAAAGTAAAAATAGCATTTCCCAAAAACTGAAGGGTTCTCCAATTCGAATTTGGACTTCCATACTCTTCCCATCTCCATGCAATAACTACCTCAACCAATTTCTAGTAGAAATAAATGAATGGGTAAGAAAAGAAAGGTGGTTGTCAGCTTGATGTGGTTCCCCTTGACATTTGGATTTTCCCCATTGGATCAAGGTTTGAATATTCCCCCCCCTCTTATCCTTAACAAATCATGCCCCAATATATTTTAATGTTGCATTGACATAACTAGTTGTGGGTATTTTAATTAAATTGCATATTTACATGATGTCCAAATTATAGTGTGCCAACTAGCACGAAATACCGTTGACATCGATTTTAATCACCAAAACATACAATGTTAAATCAATGGTGGGGATTTTTGGTTTAGCTCCTCACCGTGATTAATTACAATATATACATCATATACATTTTTAATGTAAATGGGGTCAAAACCAGGGAGTTACATGACCACTTTTCAAAAGAAGGAAAACAGGCTCTTATGGATGACCAAGTGCAAGGAAAGTATTCAAAAGCTTAAACGGATTTTGATGGCGACCACACCAATACTACAAATTGCGGAACTGGATGGGGGATTCCTCTTGCAAAATAATTACGCTATCTGTCATGAATTGTGGAAGTTAACAGAACACAAATAGAACTACCCCACCCATGATCTTCATCTAGTAGCCATCATCGATGCCTTAAATGTGTAGAGGCACTACCACATGGGAAAGAAACTCCTTTTGAAAACAAACAATATGAGTCTGAAGTATTTATTTTAGCAACTAGATATGAATGCCAAGAAAGCCAGATGGTTGGATTTCTTTAGTGACTACCATTTCGAGCTAAAGCATATAAAGGCCAAGGAGAACAAAATTTCTGATGCTTTGAGCTGTCGAACTCATATGATATATGAGGTGAATTTAATTCAAACTGATTAAAGATTACATGAGAGGATTAGAACAATCAATAGAGTTGACCCTTTCTATGTTGAAATCCTCAAGAAGCTCCAAAAGGACAGGTTGTTTTAGCAACAAAAAGAGTACAAGGTAGACGAAACGGGACGGCTATGGTCCAAGGAGAGATTCTACATTTCAGAAGGAGGGGACATTTGGTCCAGCATCCTCATGAAATTTCATCGAACACCCTACTCGAAGCATCTAAGATATCAAAAGATGATATACGCAGTTAAGAAGCACTTTGCCTAAGTTGAAGGCCAAAATAGCATTGTTTATCACAAATTGTCAAGAATGTCAACTGGTCAAAGCTAAGCACCAGCATCCTTTGAGGTTGCTGCAGCCATTACACATTCCAGAAAGGAAGTGGGAGGTCATTAGTATGGATTTTATCACAGGTCTACCTAAGAGTAAGAAGGAAGATGATTCTATCTTTGTAGTAGTTGACGAATTGTCAAAAGCAGCACACTTCATTTGAGTGAAGTTGACATACAAGGAAGTACACTTTGTCAATAGCTTCTTGAAGGAGATATTTAGATTGCATGGGATACCCAAGGAAATCATCTTGGATTGAGATTATATGTTTTTCGAGAAATTTTGGAGATCCTTATTCTCTTGTTTAGAGACATAGTTGAAATTTAGTACTGCTTACCACCCACAGACAAATGGGAAGACCGAACGGGTAAACCATATTTTAGAGGACATGGTTAGGATGTATGTAATGAACAACCCCACCAAGTGGGAAGATTACCTACATCTTACAGAGTTTTATATAACAACGGATACCATACTTCCACCAAGATGAGCCTCTTTGAGATACTCTATGGATGGAAGTATAGAACACCGGTTACTTAGGATATCCTAGTGGATTGGTTCATGTTAGGGTGTGACTTATTAAAGGACTTTGAAAAAATGGTTACCGAGGTATAGGTGAACCTTAAAGAAGCACAAGACCACAAGAAAATATACACAAATAAGTAAAGAAAACATAAAGATTATGAAATAGGCGACCATGTTTACTTGAAAGTAAAAGAAAAACAAATCTCATTGAGCTTGGAAGGTGTGGTAAGTTATCACCTAGATATTGTGAACCCTTTGAAATACTGGACAAGAGAGGGCCAATGGCATATGAACTAGTGTTACCCACTCACATATAGTCCATAATGTTTTCCATGCATCTTTATTAAAGAAATATGTTTATGATATTAAACATGTGATTGATTGGTCTTTATTACAGGTGGAACCTGAAGGGGATTTTTCCCCTAAACCCCTTCATATACTGGACAAGAGAGGGGTACATCTCAGGAAGCACATCATAGTCTAGTTGAAATTTCAATGGAAGCACTTTCAGGCCAATGAGGCTACTTGGGAGAATGAAGCAACATGAGAAAGGCTTAAACCACCTTGTTTCATGATTTCATTCCAAGTCCCTGGAACACCAGGGATGGTGTTGTTGTAAGCGGGGAGGGATGTAATATCCAGAATTTTAACCTAACACTTATGGGCATCAACCCCATTGATTATGATGTTAGTTTTATTTTTAGTTGGTATATTGGATCTAAGACCCCATTGCATACGAACATGATGATTTTCTTGATATATTGGGATTAAGCCAATTACATATGTTTTATGTATGATTTCATGTGTTGGGCGTGAACCCTGAAGCACATAATTGATGAGATGTTTTGTGTTGAGCTAGAATCTCTGGAGCACATGAGTGTTTATATGTGTGTTTAGTGAGAATATCTCGAACACATGAGTTATGAAAGAATTTTTGTTGAGCATGCAGCTCTGAAGCACATGAAAGATAAAATTGGAAGTGTTGGGCATAAGCCCTGGAGCCTTCTAAATTGATGTTGAGCATAAGCTCTAGAACAACAGATCCTTGGGAATTGTATCCCTAGGTGTATCCTACAAGTACATCCTAGCATTAGTGTTGAACGAGGAGCTCTGGAATTGCACTAAGTTTGTAACTCCCTGTTTTGAGCGTTGAGTATGGGCTCTCGATAAGTGCTAGGAGTTACTGAAAAGAACTAATATGTCGAGTGAAAATGACTCGAATAAAACATTGATCTAATCTAACTTATTTTTAGGTGATTAAATAAAATTTTGGATTTATGTATCTCATCAAGTACTGAAGAACTACCATTTTATATGAGGAAATCCAACATGCAAGGAGATTTAGAGTTTCCTGACCTAGTTGACATAGCCCCTACCTAAAGGCCTTAGTAAAGAAAGTGTCATATGTTTAGGGATCATGTTATGTGATACCTAAGGAAAAAATGTTAACAAATAATATATATATATAAGTATATAATTTATACATGATATTTATAAAGAGTAAGCATAGTAAGAATACTAATAGCTATGAGAAATAAATAAAGGATCCATATATTATTATTACACTAATGATAATTAAATATTAAAATACCTATAAGAGTCCAAATAGGAACTAGTTAAAAGTTCCTAAGTTAATTATTATAAGTACCTAATTTAAATAAAAATTTATATCAAGAAATCAAATGATTCTTGATTTAACTGCCCCTTTGAGTGAAAAGTATGCTTATAAAAACCCAAGCAAAAGAGAGGCTTGGGGATCTTCTATCTTTGGGATGATTCCATAATTGTAACTAATTATTCTCAAGAGATTTCTTGGAGAACATTTTCTCTAAGAGGAAAAAGATAATTGATTCACAACCTGATATCCGAGTTAGGGAATCCTTACCTTACGAGCTCTAAGCTACCTCCATGTTGGAACCAACTCGAGGGGATCCTGATTTAAACCAGGAACAATTTTGCGTCATCATTGGGTGGAACGTGGTAGTTCCCAAGTGATTCAATTATAAATACAAAGATCAGATTTGTCTATGAATTTGTTAATACTGGGTATTTAAGTGTGCAGGTTTTCAGCCATTAAAACAAATTCCTCTTGAAGGTATGAGGTTCTTGATTTTTCCCTTATAAACTACAGCAGTTTTACTATTTGGAATAGATTTATTTCTGAATGATTATTTAGTAACAGTCCACTATAATCGAGGTTATCTTTTATGTAGTTCATTTCATGTCCATTAATGTAAGGGTTTTGATTTTTAGTTTATTTCTGCAATTCATTTCGTGTCTACGAATTTAAGGGTTTTGATTTCTAGTTTATTTTTCCAGTTCACTTTGTGTCCATTAATTTAAGTGTTTTTATTTCTAGTTTATTTTTACAATTCATTTCTTGTCCATTAATTTAAGGGTTTTGATTTCTAGTTTATTTCTGCAATTCATTTCCTGTCCATTAATTTAAGGGTTTTCATTTCTAGTTTATTCTTGCATTTTATTTCATGTCTATAAATTCAAATTCCAAAATGTAGATTTTATTTAAAAGAAAACACAGCCTATATCTTATCCCTGGTGGAAGATTTCATATTTCCATCATGCTTATATTAAATATAAATAAACCAAACTACTATCTACAGTATTACCCTAATCATAATCACTAGGCGAAAGAGTATAACATAAATATAATTGATTAACACCTTAAATAAAATGTTATAAAACAAGAACTATAACCAAATAATTTCCATATTATAAACAACAATATCAACTATCAAGCTAAGCTATCGAGACCTCTAAGGTCTGAAGGAATGAGTTCCTCATTCATCATAACCACACTATATACTTCATAACATAAACATAAAATACAAATATGCAAATCATATCTCACAAGAGATTCCACATAATAAATCAACCCTAAAAATAATCGCAAAACTAATTAACATTTATCGCATCAATCAAGAGGTCATAGGATCAAAAGATGTGGAAAAACATGCCAAACAAAAACCTCATCCATGCACATATCTTTTACAACCATCGTAGCCCAGAATCAAATCCTACGAAGCTCTCTATTTCCAAACCGTAAGATACATTTAAAAGCATGACCAACATCGAATCATGTAGGATTCGTTAGCATCGTTTTCAACACTATAAATTTTAGTAATTAATCTACATAGTCTATGTTTTCAAAATTGAATACCATAATAATTAACCATAGATCGAAACCATTGCCCTGTCCACATTTCCATAAATCAAATATACACACTATAAAACATTTTAGCATTGCTCCACAAAGTAATAAAACCCCAAGTTATATACGTTGTATCCATTTTGTGGCTCACGGCCATTATACAAAACAACAAACCCTTAACATAAATCAATTAAAACCCTGTCCATGCTAAGCATAGCCACAACATTCATTTCATAGGATAAACCCCACAGTCAAAGCCACTTCCAAATAAATACAAAGGTAAGAAATAAACTCTACGAATAACCCTAAATCAACATTCCATTCATATATTACATAGTCGCTACTCTAAATGGAAATCTCATTCAATTTTCAATAATGGCACGGTGGTAAAGCCAAAACAACTTTGCTAAAATACCCAAATAAAAAATGAACATAAGTTTACATAGTGTCAAAATATTTTCAAGCTAAGAATCATAACCACCTTGTATACATAGTAACGATTCCATTATCAATTAACCGTTATAAAATATATTCAAAATTACACAGTTGCATTTTCCAAAACAATGCACCATTCTTTAAAACCAAACATATTAACACAACGCAGAGTCTATAATATTCACCACAGCCAATGCTATCAACAATTGATTCATTTACAGAGCTGAATATCACCAGTCTCAGCCCGAATTCGAGCACCACAGCCAACAAAAAACCCCAAACTATATAAGCATCTATGGATGCTTTGTTTCATTTACAAACACACCCATATCGAGTCGCAACTCTTAAAACTAAACCATATATTCATCCCAATGACTAGCTTCATGGTCTGTCAAACCACCCACACACAAAGGAATGAGTTTTAAACTTGTTTGTAATAGGGCTTATCGTGAAGGATAATGCATCAGCCACCTGGAAGATTCACGACACACGTAGTAAAGTCCTGCAACCTACGAATAGAGGACAACGAAGGATAAGAAGTATGCCAAACCTCCAAATTGAAAAAACAAATAAAAAAGTTCTACAAAACCAAAACGAAGGACATACCTTCTAAAGCGTAGCTAAACACCCGACCTCATACCATGATAGAGACTAGAGAGCCGAAGAGAGGTCACCCAACGAAAATGGAAATGACTCATACCTCCATGATAGTCCAAGCTTAGGGCTTGAGACCCTCGATTCCCAATGCGCATTAACTTTGCCACCATGTCCATGACTACGTTGATTTACAACCCCAATACTATTGTTCATACAACTGCAAAAAGCGTTGTGACATTTGATTACCATTCAACTCATAAACCCTAATAATGGTATCGTGGACTTAGGATAAAGCCTTAATTTCATGGTATGCCATGAATGGTTTATAATATACATTTAACATTGTATACAAGAACCTTAATCAACATAATGTCAAGATTTAATATCATAAGCCTTATACAATACAAATAACCATATAAATGTTAAGTACAAGTTTAAACTACATCAAGGCCTTAAGACCAAAAGTAATAATGGTAATCAAGATGGACGTAGGTATAAATAACCCATCCTTCCATAAACAATAAACGCTAGACATCGTAGTAAGAGATGCTTTGATAGGACTTTGGTCATGTTGTCTTTAAAGGCCATAAAGAAGTTCAACATAGGTAGTATGACGTTTTTTAAACTGTTATCACAAGTCTTTTGTCACCTGGTGCACCTGCACAAAGACGAGATGCATTAGTTCTATTAGAACTAAGTAAAACCTGTAGCGACATGTAAAACTAGTTACCTCTCCAGGTGT
Organism: Pseudotsuga menziesii; assembly: GCA_001517045.1. NCBI lineage: Eukaryota > Viridiplantae > Streptophyta > Pinopsida > Pinales > Pinaceae > Pseudotsuga > Pseudotsuga menziesii. Next base: position 144,756 of record LPNX010902065.1, on the reverse strand, counting down.
TTTTACAAGGGATACAAGTCCCGCAACTCCACCCCTTGACAATACAAGTTAAGTCAAAATTGTCCATAAAACAGTAACCAAACCTTATAAACAATAATTAATCAAATGACTGTGCATACATAGATATAAATACATGATTAGAAGCAATCAATGAACATCATGACCATCTAATTCAGATTCAAGTAATATAACGACAACATAGAATTACATAAATAACCACATCGGGGAAAACATATAGAAGAAGGTAAGAACAACTTACAACAATTTCATTCAATGAACAAAGTACGACACATTCCGCATAAGCTAAGATAATGTCCAGTTTAGGTAGTAATTAACTAGCCTAATAATTTTTTTTTTCAAACTTTGGGGACATTACAACTTCCAAGAGAAGCAATTTTAATCTTTGTATATATAGAAGAAGCAAAATAAAAAACAGAGTGAAGAGAGAAGTGTGGAGTCTAGTGAAGAGGGAGAAGAACAAAGTAAGAAGAAAATGAGAAGAAGAAAAACTCTGAGAAGAGTTCGACACCTGAAGCTCATGTGTTTAGAAATGTGTTAAGAGCCCAAGCTCTGTAAAAGGTGAAACATTCTTGTAAATTTCCAAGTTTGTAATTGTGTTATGCCGTACATTTACCGTTTGTAAAAGACAAATAATCCCCAAATATTTCACCGTGTAAAAGTTTGAGTTTTAACCGCATAGCCCTTGACACAAGTCTTGAATGTTTTGGTTATATGATCTTGTGAGCTTGTCGTAACGTAGTTACGTTTTATAAAGTTCCCTTAAGAGAGGTCATGTCGAAGTGGAAGTTGGTCACATCTAATTGTGTATCGTGGTAAAAAATCTTCGAAGTCAAGTGGGTGTTTGTCCATCGAAAAGTGTGTCCGATTAAAAGTCCGTAAAAAGTATCTCTACCAAAAGTGAAAAGTTGAGTCACCTCGGTAGTAATGGTCTTTTGTAGCAAATACGCCTGTGGCAGGGATNGTGTCCGATTAAAAGTCCGTAAAAAGTATCTCTACCAAAAGTGAAAAGTTGAGTCACCTCGGTAGTAATGGTCTTTTGTAGCAAATACGCCTGTGGCAGGTATTTTAGTAGAAGTTACCATTAAGGTAATCTAAAAGTAAAGAAAATAAAAATTCTTACTGTAGTAGAACGAAGAGGTCAATGGTAGACACAAGGACGTAGAAGCTTGGAAATTTAGTTGTTCGGTTGGAATCCTTGCGGAAGCATAGAACCCAGCTCACAAGAAGACAGAGTAGAAAGTAATGAGACGCTCCTGTGAGGATTGAACCGGTAACTTTACTACATTTAACTTACATCACGCCAAAGAAATGTTTCTTTACTGTTTAAGTCCATTTGGCACGCCATCCATCCATTAAAAAGGTCAGAGTGGTTTGGTGTAACCTAAACTCTTTTCGTTTTTAGAACATTTGGCATGCCATCCATCCATTAAAAAGATGAGGACGTCTTTCATCATTTCCTAAATCAGTATGATACATATAATGGACCAAATCGGTAGCGCACCCACTATTCAAGGTAGTGGTTGTTGCACGGTCCAGATCGATAGCGCATTCACTGTTTATGCTAGTGGTTGTTGCACTGTAAATAAGATTTGTTATGTCATCATGGGCAGACCAAAAGCTTCAGTGCCTCGTCCACTCGCAATTTGATTATTTCCTTTAAGATTTATTTGGTCTATTTGGCTTGTATATTTATCCCACAACTAGTTAAATTTTTTATTTGTATTATATGAAGAAATTAATCTTTAAGAGTGCAGGTGCTGATGTCTATTCCAATAGTGTTGTCATCATTTTGAAATAGCCAATAAATTAAAGGTAAATAAGTTCTCAATTGCTTTATAAAATTTGATAGAACCAGATAAAATTGCCTATTTTGTAGAAAATATATAGATTGGTCAACCAAAGAAGAAATTTTGTAGAAATCCGAATCAACGTGGATCAAAGGTAAGCCGATAAGGCTCCACCTGATAAGAAAATTATGACGAATTTGTCACATATATATATGTGAGAGGGTTCAAATTGCGAATTTAGTCTTAATTGGTTGATATGCCAATTTGGTACATGCCACAATAAATTCAGGTTACTTCTTGATTTCTAATGCATCCCTCGAAGGGCAAATTAACCCTTTAAAATAAATCGATCTATGTCTTATGTCTCGTCTATAAAACACTTTATCAATTAACAAATAACATAGTCGTGATCATATAATATAATTATTTATTTTAGTTTTAATTAATTGGATGCTTATTTTGAAGTTCACGTTAGGATTGGCATTGTAAAATATCTGTTTATTTAATATTTTAATATTATTTTAGTGAAGTGGCATGTGTAATTCCACATTGACAATGAAATTATAGAATCACCATTATGCTCTAATGTGGAAAGCACTTTGGAAGTAACTCGCTTGGGTGATAAACATATTTTTCTTCTAAATAACTAATAGGTTTTGTAAGCTTAATAAGTTTCATATACACTAACATGTTTCTTGGAATAGATGTAGGGAGTAAAACTAAGGAAAAATTGGGTTTGGTGAATAAGGTTTTTTTGGGACCTAGGTATAAAACTTTCATAAATGGAAAAAGAACATAAATTAAAAATAAGGAAAAATTTTAGGGGTGAAAGGTAGTCCATCATCTAATTTTCAATATATTTCTTCAAATATTTGTCCTTTTCAATTTTTTTATAATATGGTTTAGCCAAATTTATAGTATTAAAAATTTTTAATCAAAAAATGCCAACAAATATTCAAAAACTATATAAAAGGCTTGTAAATTTGAAGGTTTAAAAAAAATGCCAAACATTTTATGTTTGGAATTTGATAATTAGTAAGATTCGTCAATGTTTCTACACTTCAAGGAAATTATGGATCCTTTAAATTTTTCTAAGAAAAACTCCTCTCCAAAGAGACAAACACCAATTTGAAAAAGACATTTGAGATTAATATAAAAAACCAACAAAGGACTCTGAAGAAACTTAGGAACTGAGGATAAAATGAACACCATCCCCATAATATTAATTGATCATCTTAAATGAGTCTAAGCACAAAAAGGATGATTGTGAACTCATGTAGAAATGAGAAAAACACTATAAAATGAATTTCACTATTGACTACAATCCATCTTGGTGGAGTGTATGGGTCGCAAACTATAACAAATACCAAGTGAAATTAGGAACCAATGTTACATACAAGGCTCAATTTAAAAAATGTTGATCTTGACCAAAATGGTGAAAATAACCACCTAAGGAAGTAATACATAACCCCTTCCCCCTCCACCTCCTAAAAATGTTGAATTAGGTGGACAAGATGATTGGACGTACAACTTAAAAATGGAAATACCATAAATTAACCTATATAAGAAAATATCCAATATGGCTAAATCAAAGTAACTAAAACCAAATATGATCACATTATAGAGACATTCACTTGGTGACACTCTAGACTACCTTTACAAGTGGCACACAATCCACTACTCAAAAATGCAGAATAAAAAGTATCATGAATAAATACATAACAAACAACAAACATTAATATGGATCAACACAACCATTTTATATATCTAAGTAAAATCTAAAAATCATGCCATACGTACTCAACCCATAAAAATACCAATGAAATAAAAAAACCATATTTATATAATGTGTAATTAACCATTAAAAAAAGAGAAAAAACGATATTCACAATACGTCAACCAATATAGAGAATGAAGACCCAATGAAATGCTAGAGAAAAAGCTATGCTAATAACCTCTTTCACATAATTAATTGACTAGAAAAACACAATATGCCAAAAGTGTCTGTGAAACAAAATAACCTTGAAACAAAAAATATTATTATTATTATTTTACATACAAAATAGGTAATAAAATTCAGCATTAATGGAATCCTTACAACACAAACATACAAACTCAACTACAAGAAAGATGTTAGAGAGGGACTACAAAATATCAAGTAGCATACCCAGAAGCAGGGAAAATGAAACACCGAAAAAAAATTTGGTATGTCTAAAATGGACAAAATTATTTTTCAAAATTATGATTAAATAAGTTAATTCATGGCATAGAATACAAATGATAATGTGTAAATTTGTATGCATTTTTGTTTTTAATAAAAAAGTTCTATAATATTTTTTATTTAATCATGAAAGAGTGAAAACGTACGTAATGAAAAATGTTATAAAAACTCATAATTCAAACATAAACAAATATCAAATTCAAAAAAAACACTTAAAACATAATCGAATGAAAAACTTAGAATTTGACTATGTTTGTAGTTATATAAACATTGAGTAAGTTAGATATGTATTTGGTTTACTTTGAACCTATATATATATATATATATATATATATATATATATATATTCCACTGGGAGGGTCGAGAGGAGTGATCTATTTCTCAAACAAACATAAGCTGCAAGCCAAATTTGCTCTAGGCCATTGTACCAACAACTAGGTAGAGCTAGCAACACTGCATCTAGTCCTAAACCTGGCAATAAACAACAATGTAACACAGCTCCAAGTTTTGGGGGATTCCAAAATGGTCGTTGATTGGGTTAACAGGAAGATACAAATCAACGCTCCTCATCTACAACAAGTACTGAAAGCTATTAGAAGGATTTTGGAATTCTTTATAGGATTTAGAAACTCCCATATCTATATGCATGCTGATGGGATATCAAAGTTAGCATTGCTACTTGACCAAGGTAACCTAGAAATAGAAGAAATCAAAGAGAATTAACAACACTTTGTTGGGATAGATGGTTTTGTCATGTAAAAAGATTAAAGATGGACATGATATACAATATTTTTGGTCTTTTTAGCAATGACATAATTTTTCACGAAGGGTCAATCTTTGATCTAGACCATGTATTTTGTGATATATTGTAATGCTCTGTAATTACTTGTGACAATATCATGGTACAACTCTGATTATTATCTATGAATGTAAAGAGAGTTCCGCAGGAATAGTTCATGGTCACTCTTTATTTAGAGCGACATATATTTCCCTATTGGAATATATATATATATATATATATATATATATAGTTTGAAATGAAAGAATCTATCTTATACTATTATTTTGTAACAAATATCTTATACTATTATTTTGCAACAAATATGTGATTTAAAGAGAAATTGAACAATTGGCTTTCACCAACTAAGAAAATAAGTTTTTTTTACGTTTCAAGAGTTGTACACAAATATCATTGTCATATTAAATGCTAATATGACCTCTGTGAAATGTCATTGTGAAATTCATGAGGATAACATTATGTGAAATAACTGAATTAACTTAAATTATATTGTAAGCATAGAAAGTGCAACATTTTTAAAAGGCCAAAAATGAGAAGCAAATGTGGTAGCTATCTTCAGTTTCAGGATGGAAGTGGACTCTGTGCAATCCTTCATTGTAGGAGGAATCGCCTCAATAAAAATAATAAAAAATCATTTTAGAGAGATCCCAATAACATTACACAAATCCAAACCAAGGGCCATAAGGTTTGAATTGAGCAAAGATGGAAGAAATGAGAAGAGAAATCCATCCATGAGTGCAATGGCTCCCTCACTTAGGATTCATGAGACAAGACTTGTTGTGCATTGGAGTGGGTGAAGATGCCAAATGAAGCAGATGGCCAATTTATCACCAAACAACATTTTAACTTCAAACATTTGCAATCTAAATGGAATCAAACCTAACCAAATTGATCCTTCTAAGGAAACCATCTTCTTTTTGTGGGGTCCCTTTTTTACACTATAATTCCATTGTCCAACTTGATTGCATCATTCTCAAGTTGATCTGCAACTGAATTGTTGAGATACGTGAGGTGCATAGGTTTCACGTCGTCGAGGCTTTAAAGGATCCAATTAATACACTCATAATTCCTACATTGTAGATTCCCTTCCTTAAGTTTTTTTCCCCTTTATATGCTTTATGAAAAGAAACGAGTTTCTAAAAATTATAATCTGGTGTAGTTGAAGACTCTTCACAATTTATTTAAATAGAAGGAAGGTGTACATTTGATCCTAGTTACTTGTCGCCACACCTATACCCATGAAAATTTCATTTCTTCCTTTCCATCAAGATCCCAAATAACCCTGCACTTTCCACCCTTTAGCATTACTTATATAATATTAGAAGATAGATTCTAATTATAGAAAAAAATTAGAATCATATTTGTGAAACACCCCCAAGGCGGGGAAATGAAACATACCTTTCGTTCATTTTAGACATACCGAATTTCTTTTCGGTGTTTCATTTTCCCCTCTTTGGGGGTATGGGGGTATGCTAGTACTATATATTTTTATTTCATCAAATAATGTTGAACCACTTAGATTTTTGCTTCACTTCGCTTTGCTTTCATCTCTGTGTGTGTTTTTCTTGCAGACACACATGTAGGCAGCGACTCTCACTGGTTCAATTTGATGTGTGGTCCATGTTCAAACCGCCTATGGTGGCTTTCCCTCCTCCTGTGCTTGGATTTATCTTTAACTTTTTCAATTTTCAATATGTATAGGATTTATATGGTTAGGTAGGTGTTATAGGAGCATTGATTTGGTATTCAAAATCTTAGTAATTAACACGCAATAATCAGAAGGTATAAGAGTTTTGTTTTAAAGAGAATTAAATTCTAGGGGAAATCAAACATAATGGCCCTATGGCCAAGTTTCAATTGGACAAATTAGAATCTTCAAGGGTCTATGAAAAAGTTTGACAATAATTTCTTAAAAAAATTGGTAGAATTGTTGATATAATAGAAATAAAAACTGAAATTCATAAATTGCAATAGAAAATATGTTGGAAGTCATTAAAAAGGAGAATATATATATATATATATATATATATATAGAGAGAGAGAGAGAGAGAGAGAGAGAGAGATTTTTTTAAATAAATTATACTTAAATTTTATGTAAAACTTCTCAAAATTTCATTTAAAAATTTTAAAAATTTATCCATAATTATAAAATTTAAATATTTTTCTACTTATCGTTACTCCATAAAAATAAAAAATAAAAATTCAAGTACATAAAACACTCAAACTTGTCACAAGTTTTTTCATATATGAAAACATATTTCCAATACTGGCGAGTCTTTAGTTACAAAAAGTTCCACAAAATATTCCTTCACATTAAATTTTTTATATAGTATTCAATAAAAAAATCTAAAACATCTTGTAAATACTAAAAGGCCAAACAATGGTGATAGAAGATGTATATATTATTCAATAAAAATTATTTAAAACATGTTGTAAATACTAAAAGACCAAAGAGTGACCAACCAAAAAACATCTATCCTAATAGGGTATAGGACATTTTATAACCATCATAGAATTGTCTATAAGTTCTTCCTAAAAAGCCCTTCAAGAGAGCATCCCTCTACACCAATATTCCAATACTACCACCAGGATAAATGTTTCCTAGCAGCCCAATTGAGAGAATCCCTATGGACCAATGTTCTAAGACTACCACCGGGATAATTTTTTCTCGAAATCCCAATTAAGAGCGACCCTAGAGTACCCCGAAATTTGATAGTTTTGTAAGATGAAAAATATAAAGTCTCTAGATAGTTAATAATTCTTAAATTTATTTATAATTTTGTTTTTGTTTTTTTAAATATGGTAACTCAGCTATCAAATTGATAATAAAAATGATTATTATTTATTGTTATGAAATCATCATTCTTCATCAAAAATAATGAAACCATCATACTATTTATCATTAAATCTAACCTCAATATAATATCTAAATATATATGAGACATATATAGGGTGTCTATGGAAAGTGAGTCCTAGGTTGTAAGATGCTAGAAAGCAGTGAGTTTCAAGGCTCTTTAGAGTGTCAGTATCCATTAGGATGGAGGGACTTTGTGCTTCAGTATTGGAAGAATGTATTTTGTATTCTCCTGTTGAATATGAAAAGCGATTTTTTTCTTGTAAAAAAGATGTCCATTGTATACCCTAATATTACTTTCATTTGCCCATTTGCATGGATAAGCTTATTTTGAAGTCTACAGAATGGAATTTGGAAACTATAGAATTCTCTAATTAATTTTGTCAGATATTTATTTCTTGATATATTATTCAGATTGTCAAGTCTTTTGCAGATTTTTCCCTTTTATATGAGCAATCCTATTTTGAATTCTACACACTATCGTTGAGCAACAAATGGAATCGTTTTAATTAATTTTGTCAAATATTGATTTTCTTAATATATATATATATATATATTTATATTTTCTTGTCGAGTCCTTTGCTGAGATTTTTCCAAATGGGTAGTTGACTGCTACTCTTTGGATTCCTTTGAGAAGTCCAATTTGTGCGACTAAGTTTGAATATTATCAATATAAGATTTTTCAATAGGTGCTTTCTTAAATAAATCAATTTAAATAATAAAAAAATGGCAGTGCCTAAATAGCTACAATAAAAATTAAAAAAAAACCAGTCACATTAGAAGCATTCTTTTGTGAATGACTGATAAGTCTTTTGCATATTTTTCCCATTTACATGAGTAAGCCTATTTTGAGGTCTACACTATGGTTGAGCAACAAATGGAATTGTTTTAATTAATTTTGTCAAATATGAATTTTCTTAATAAATATATTTTTTTGCTTGTAAGGTCTTTTGCTGAGATTTTTCCAAATGGGTAGTTTAATATTTGGATTCCTTTGACAAGTCCAAGTTGTGCGGCTAAGTTTGAATTTTATCAATATAAGAGTTTTCAATAGGTGCTTTCTTAAATAAATGAATTAGATCCTGAATAGAACAACAAAAAAGATGCATGCCTAAATAGCTTACCCACAAAGATTTAAAAACAACCCATGCACAAAGAATTCCATGGACAATTAACTTTCTTTTTTACCAACTGAAACACCTGTAGCTCCATAGGCCAGACCAACCATCATTCTCGTACTATTGACTAAGACTAAAAATATCTCTTAAAATTTCAAATTGCTGAAAAAGGGACGAATAGCAGTGACATTTCATGAACATGTTTCTTAACTCCAATAAAAACAAAGGAGGTTGAAAGCTTAACAGAATAATACCAATAAGCAAGATCGGCGAATAAAACTGTACGCAATATAAACCAAATCCAAAATGAAACATTCATTAAGATGAGCTATTTCTAAGTCCACCTCTTCCTCGACCAAGTTCAGAGACTAATTATATAGTGAAATACAACAAACAAAAACATAAATCATCATAAAAAATTTACTGCTCACAGAAGTGTCAAAGTTCCTTCATTGTGTGCTCATGTAACATCTGCATCAGAAACTAGGTAGATCAACTTCATGAAAACATGAAAAGCAAATTATAAGTCAGTTAAGTGAAAGGAGAAGCAGATAGAAGTTAAGGCCGTCAAATTTGGAAGAGATGGGAAGAGGAAGAGCTTGTGAAAAAAAGCATATCTATCTGAAGCAAAGGTCTTCAATCATTTGTGTAATATCTATATGATAGTCACTGGCCCAATTATTTATCTCCTTGTCAATCATCATGGACGACGAATATACTCAGCCCATCCTTAGATCGAAAAGACGAGAGCATCAATTCATATATAGAAGTTTCATGCATACCATGAGGGAGTGTATGCATTTAACAAAGAGAATGGCAAGCACTGGGAGGAAGAGGTCGCGATGTTGATGAATATTATGCAGGAGAAACTGGAAGTGTTCATAGACAAAGAAAGAATGTTTATAGAATATCGAATTCAAGTGCGCATACTTGCAGAGTTGACTCTTCTTCCCAGCGCATTAAGAGAGACATAGAGGAAGTCATGGTCATTTCAGTTTATAATGGAAACATGAAACAGTGTTAGATATTGATATTGGATCGCAGACACTAGAATAGGATCCCAACCTTTCATTGAAAATTACTATCAGCTGAGTGCATAGCATTTGCATTGGCGCAACAGACATGAATTCAAAACTCCTATCAGTTGAGTATACCATTTGCATTGACCCAAAAGACATGAGATTTTCCAGAATATGGATTAATGGAAGGCACACTCTCCTAGAGAGACATGGGGAGGCTTCTCAGATGAAGAAACTTGAAAAGGGAAGCTCCTTATATAACACTTTCTGTGTAATAAATGCTAAATGACGACAAAACCTTGAGAAGAGAAGCCCCTTAAATAACACCTAATAACACTTTCAGTGTAACAAGACACGGGGAGGATCCTTGAATGAGGGAAGCTCTTTGAATAACACTTTCTGTGTACTAAAAGATAAATGATGACAAAACCTTGAGAAGAGAAGCCCCTTAAATAACACCTTCAGTGTAACAAGACACTCAGAGGCTCCTAAGATGACGAACCTTGAAAACAAAAACTCCTTCAATAACACTTTTGTGTGGGCTGATGCACAATCATGGACTCCTTTAAGGACACTTTAGATGCCACATAATACTAGAATAAATGGAAAACTCTGATTTTAGGTGACAATTAGGCGTACTTCCCTAACTTATTTGAAGATGAAGTAAAAAGAGAAAAGATAGGTAATTGAATCAGCTTTCATAATATATAGCATTATACAGAGAAAATGTGTGAAAATGATTATAAAATTAGTTTCCGTGAAAGTGGGTTTTCAAATTTTCAGCGCATCTTAACATATATGTTTGTACAGGTGCAGCAATATATGAGGTAAATGATGTCCATTTGGGATAAAATATTGCAAAAATATAAAGGACATATGGGCCTAGTGCAACACTATTTATTCGGAATTTTTCATGAATTAATTTTTTTATTATTAATTATTGATGTCAGAAAAGTTTGAAATTAAAACCTTATGTGTGGGTGCAACACTCTAGGGGCAAAAATTAATGAAATCCTTGATTTCTTAAGATAAGATCATATAGCTTGATCTCGTCTAGTGCACCATATAGTTTTTTTGGGAAATGGTGATGGAAATCAAAAGTTATATAACAAACAATCGATGTATGTATTTTCGAAAACTAACGTGTGTCATTTAGAAAAATAATTATAAATAAATAAAACATAGTTTTGAAGGAAAAAATTATATATTCAGAATAGTCATTTTGTACTCTACAATATCATACATTTTCATAAAAAAATATTGTCTATGTCATATCAAAACATGAGATCTAATCTGAGCATATTGATAGAGTTCTAAAAGACAAGCACTAGCCCTTGTTGATTTTTCCTAGCCAATAGGTTTGGTATTCTGAAGCTGCTTCCAAACCTAATGCCAAACCTTAATCCCGCCAATTATTTAAATTTTCAAATAATGCATATGCGATATAGCTTATCCATATCGCATATGCGATATGGATAAGCTATATCACATATGTGTTATATCGCATAGGCGTTATAGATTATTCATATCGCATATGCGTTATATCGCATATGCGATACATGGAATTATGTTCAGAGCTAATTTATGTGGTATGGCTTCTAGATTCACAATGTCACTAGCTACTTCGAAGTTGTATGGGTGGTGGGTTCCCACTATAGATTACTTCATGGAAGTTCTTTAATGTTGCTAGCATAATTGAACTAGGTAAATTCTAATGGTGCTATAGGTAAATTTTAACTAATTTGTTTTTTTCCTAACACATCATTGTTCACCACCCTCATCCTCATCATCATCACCACCCTCATCTCATCATCATCGTCATCAACCTCATCCTCATCTTCATCATCATCATCATATAGTCATCCTCCTCCTCCTCCTCATCATCATCATCATTGTTCATCATCATCGTCATCACCATCACCCTTGTCAGCTTCATCATCACCATCATCACCCTCATCCTCATCAGCATCGTCATGGTCATCATCGTCATCATCATCATCATCAGATGTCATCGTGCCCTCATCCTCATCGTCCTCCTCCAAATCATCGTCCTCATCATCATCATCATCATCGTCAACCTCATCATCATCATCACCCTAATCCTCATCATCATCATCATCATCCTCATCCTAATCATGATCATCATGGTCATCATCATCATCATCATCATCGCCCTCATCCTCATCACCATCATCATCATCATCCTCATCATCACCCTCATCATCATCATCATACTCATCATCCTCCTCATCATCACCATCATCCTCATCATCATCTTCATCGTCACCCACATCCTCAACCTCATCATCACCCTCATCAGCATTGTTCATCACCCTCATCCTCACCATCATCATCATCTTCATCGACAGCCTCATCCTCATCATCATCATCATCATATTCATCATCCTCCTCATCATCACCCTCATCCTCATCATCATCTTCATCGACAGCCTCATCCTCATCATCATCATCATCATATTCATCATCCTCCTCATCATCACCATCAACCTCATCATCGTCTTCATCATCACCCTCATCCTCATCCTCATCATCACCCTCATCCTCATCATCATCAACCTCGATCCTCATCATCATCATTCATCACCCTCATCCTCCTCCTCCTCCTCATCATCATCATCATCATCATCATCATTGTCATCATCATCATGGTCATCATCATCATCATGGCCATCCTCAACATCATCAGCATCCTCATCCTCATCATCACCATAATCCTCATCCTCATCCTCATCCCCATCCTCATCATCATCATCATAATCCTCATCCTCATCATCATCACATTCATCACCCTCATCCTCATCATCATGATCATCATCATCATGGTCATCATCACCCTCATCCTCATCCTCATCATCATCATCATCATCCTCATCCTCATCCTCATCCTCATCATCATCGTCATCACCCTCATCCTCATGGTCATCATCACCATCCTTCTCCTCCTCATCATCACCCTCCTCCTCCTCATCATCTTCATACTGATCATCCTCCTCCTCATCACCATCATCCTCATCATCATCTCCATCATCACCCTCATCCTCATCATCATCAACCTCGATCCTCATCATCATCGTTCATCACCCTCATCCTCATCATCATCATCGTGGTCATCATCTTCATCGACAGCCTCATCCTCAACATCCTCAACATCCTCCTCATCATCATCATCATAATCATCATCCTCATCATCATCACATTTATCACCCTTATCATCATCATCATCATCATCATCATCATCAGATGCATCATTGTCATCATCATCATGGTCATCATCTTCATCGACACCCTCATCCTCAACATCATCATCATTGTCATCATCATCATCATGGTCATCATCATCATCATCATCATCATGGTCATCGTCATCATGGTCATCATCATCCTCATCACCCTCATAATCCTCATCCTCATCACCCTCATAATCATCATCGTTCATCACCCTCATCCTCATCATGATCATCATGGTCATCATGGTCATCATCATCATCATTGTCATCATCATCATGGTCATCATCTTCATCGACAGCCTCATCCTCAACATCATCAACATCCTCATCATCATCATCATCATAATCCTCATCCCCATCATCATCATGTTCATCACCCTCATACTCCTCCTCCTCCTCCTCCTCATCATCATCATCATCATTGTCATCATCATCATGGTCATCATCTTCATCGACACCCTCATCCTCAACATCATCAACATCCTCATCATCATCATCATGGTCATCATCTTCATCGACACCCTCATCCTCAACATCATCAGCATCCTCATCCTCATCATCATCATAATCCTCATCCTCATAATCATCATGTTCATCACCCTCATCATCATGGTCATCATCATGATCATGATCATCGTCATCATCATCACAATTGTCATCACCATCATGGTCATCATCATCATGGTCATCATCATCATCATGGTCATCATCCTCCTCATCATCACTAGCATCATCATCATCACCATCATCACCATCATTGTTCACCATCCTTGTCATCATCATCATCATCACCCTCATCCTCATCATCATCATCACCCTCATCCTCCTCCTCCTCATCATCATCATCATCCTCATCCTCATCGTCTTCATCGATAACCTCATCATCATCCTCCTCGTCATCATCATCATCATCATCATCCCTCATCCTCATCATCACCATCACCCTCATCCTCATCTTCAGATCATCATAGTCATCATCCTCCTCATCATCACCATCATTGTTCACCATCATCTTAGTCGTCACCCTCATCCTCATCATCATCATCGTCGCCATCACCCTCATCCTCATCATCACCATCACCCTCATCCTCATCATCATCATCATAGTCATCATCCTCCTCATCATCACCATCACCCTCAGCCTCATCATCATCATCTTCCTAACAACTGAATGTTTAGTTTCTGAGATAATGAAATCTATTGATCTGAACAAAGAATAAGTATTCAAGAAAGTTCTTCATATCCAGTTAATATTTTAATGAAACAAAAACAAAGAATAAGACTTGCAACCACTTAGTATAAGAAAGTTCTTCATGTCCAGTTTATATTTTAACTAAACAAAAACATTAAGGTTATTTTAAGCCAATAAACCAATAGATTTCATGGATGTTTGTCTTAGTTCACTTTTAGATATGTGTAGGGACTTGTTTGAGATTTATTTTGATTCCAGTTATTTTATTTTCAAATAATTAAAGTTATTTTATCTTCAAATAATTAGAGTTATTGTTCAAATAATTAGAGTTATTGTTGTATAAAATAACTATTTGATTATGTATGTTTATGCATAATATGCATACAAAACTATATAAGTGTATATTTCCATGAATGTATGGATCATACTTTAAAATATATATATATATATATATATATATAAAAGGATAAGGATGGGGAGATGGAAAAATGGATGTACATATTTTTTCTTATGCAACCCAAATCACCAAATCTATCTATTTGAAGCTAAAAGAAAAAGAAGACAAGCATGTACAACAATTAGAGGAAAAGGTAAGAATCCCGAGGTGGAAAAGGTAACAAAAAAAAAGATCACAATGTAAATAACACATTTCCATTGAGAACTAAATCGCATATGCGATATATCGTATATGCAATAAATCACATATACGATATATCGGGAATGCGTTATTGAAAACCCTTACCCTTTTAATAAATTCAATATCGCATATGCGATATATCGGAGGTGCGTTATATCAGAAATGCGATTTATGTTTTATAGAAAATGTAGGGTGGCATTGTGTTGGCCACCTTTAACGTATCAAAAGACATAATTCGTCTGAACCCGCACACAGATAATTGTTGGACATGCAAATTTTTATCATTACTTACATAATTGCATAGTTTTGTACAGGTTTCGGTGGATTTCAATGGGGAATGTACGTAATAGAGGAAGAAAGTCAGCAAGGAAGGTGCTTACACTGGAAGAACCATAAAATCAAAAACAAAAAAAAGGGAAGATTCAAGAAATCATTGGCATTCATTACATGAGCAAATAGTTCCCATTCCCCCTCAAGAGATACCTGACCTAGAGGCTAAGGAAGATAATGCAACATTAAAAGAAGCTGGTTATACGGAAGTTGATATTATTCATCCATTAGTAGATGGTCAGTATTTTGAACAATTCAATAATTATGTTACTCCCGATGCAAATGTGACTCAGCAACAACCATGTTCGGTGGTTCAATCTCCTAATCGAAGTTGTGAGCCGGTAGTGGATGTAAACGTCACTCCAGCATTTCAAACGGCAAGAAATTTTGCATCAAAACGAAAGAGAACTCCTAAATGAATACAAGTGGACGAGAGCGGATTGAATTCCATGGAAGGTAAGGTGGCTAAACGCACAATCCTTCGTCATTCTTCTCAAATAATGAAACAATATTTTGATAAAAAATATGAAGCCGGTAAATGCCAACTGTTTTTAGCTTTGCTTAAATCTAGAAATATGGAAACTGTTAGAAGAAATTTAGGCATAACAACAATGAAGAATATGGAATCAAGTAATCACATTGTTAAATCTCTTGTTGCTACATTCACATCGATTGGTAAAAAAACTTGCTCAAAAGAGTGCAATGTGGCTTGTCGTGTATTGGCTGAATGAATTGTATGTAGATCCACAAGACAACGTCGTTTACTTAGATGCACATCAGAAATTGTTCCTTTACATCCAAAGACTCTTAAAAAATATTCAGTAAGAAGAGACAACCTTGATGTAGAGGGACAAATGGAAACATTATGGGCATTTAGCGGTTGGCTTCCCTGCAAAGACATGAAGTTAGTCGAAGCAGTGAAGGGCCTAGTGCAAACGTTTTGGCATGATAACAATAGGCCTTCTTCGAACACGAAGGATGTGTTAAAACATTGTAGGGGTTCTCATCACACTGAACCTCATGTTAAGCATTATCTTGACATGACACAAACTCAACTGTTCGATATGTTCAAAGTTTCCCATGTAGAGCTAAGGCTCAGGAAAAGATCTGTTGAAAAATGAAAGCCTTGGTATGTTAGAATCAATACCATCCGGAACACTTGTTGTTGTAGATACCACATAGAGTTTGACCTATATTACCATATATTTGCACATATACGTCGCTTTTTGCATCCTAACCATGTGCAAGAATGCTCAAGTACAGTACCGCCAATTTCATCCAGAGATTTCATCTATAGCCTCATGTGTCTGAGGCAAGATGGGAAGACACATTACTTAAAACAATGTGTAGACGGTTCTTGCAACAATTGTGGTGGGATATCCTTATGGTCTGATTGCATCCATGAAAGTGAAGATCAAGCATTCGGGAATGCAATTGTTGAGAAGTAGAACTATCAGTATCAGACATATCAGCTAAATGATGGGAAAGAAAGTAGGAAGATTAAATTGGTGACTTCACAGGTAAATTCTTGAATATTGACAGATTAATATTCACATGTACACACACATTTTTTATGTGGCTTATTGACATATATTAATATTCATGTACCAGGTTCGAGTATGTGATTTTATTCCAGAGTTTCGTGGAAAGATCCAATAGTACATTCAACATGTCGATATGGCACGGTGGCAAGATGAGCAATTCAGAATATGCCGGGACACCTTATCTCTCGGAACAATACTATCAGTGGTTGACTTTGCTGAAAATTACACCCTACAAGCACAAAATGAAATTCAAAGTCAATACTATCACTTAGAGCAGGTGAGCATAATGGTGCATATCACGTATCGACATGGGAAAGATAGGAGTGAAGAGAAATGTGTGATACTGAAATAAAGTCACTTCTACATAAGTGACGACCAGACCCATGACATCCATTATGTGCAACATTGCTTTAAATTATTCTATGACCACGTGATAGCTATGGATATACCATTTTATTGTCATTTCATTTGGTCAGATGGTTGTGCTGGACAGTTGAAGAATGCACGTGTATTTGAATGGCTGTGTTTGTTGCACCTAAAATACAAGGTGCCACATGTATGGAACTACTTTGAAACTGGTCATGGAAAAGGAGAGCACGATGGTGCTGGTGCATGCATTAAAAATGCCCTTCGAAAGGAAGAGATGAAGTTTACAGGTGCTCGCCTTCGAGACTCTGCATCTATAGTCCAATGGTGTGCATCTGTCATGGGAGAACAAGCAACAAGGAAATACTTAGTGCGAAGAATATTCTAGGAGGTTACAAATGTGGACCGATCACAAACACCTTGGGTGAACACAGTGCATGGAACTCGACAGTTTCATTCAATTAGAAGCTCAGACAACTCGGCCCTACAAATTTGGACAATATTGAAGGCTTTCTTTTGCAGTTCTTGTAGCATTGTTGAATGGGATGATTGTGAGCATATTGATATCGTTGATACATGGGATCGAGTGACACTTTGTACCAATTTCAACGGGGGTAATGAAATAGACCATTTGGAAGATGATCAAACACATATTTCTAGAGACTGTGATCACATATCAGATCTCATACAAGCAGGTATATGAGTAGTACCTAAATAAGAAAATGATCCCCTATGTAAATTGTTTACTCGACCTTTGTATAATTTAATTTATGTATAAATTAGATATGCAAGACCTTATTTACAAAATGTAAATTGTTAACTCGACCTATTTCCTTTCACAGGTCAGATATATGGAGTGGTTTCCCCAAAAAATAATGAATGGGGTTCCGACTATTGGTTGGCATGTTGCTTAGAGGGGAAACAAACCCTTCTAGAACCTATTACAGATGATGAAAATATTGAATTCCAAACCGGCTCGATGGTTATAAAAGGGGACTACTTGACACTTGCAGCACAACAGAAAAAGGAAGGGTGGGTATGTATATCAGGATTATAGATCAGGAGCTATTGTATACCACTTCACCAACCTAGTAGTTGGTACAAACATCAAGCTCCGCACACTTTCTCACAAAAATAGGTCACATGTACCATACTTGCTACCTCATATAGACCACGAAAGATTGATGGACACTATCAGCACTAGAGATGATCTGGATGGCCTACTTGTATGAGTGCATTGTCAGGTGCGTTATTTAAACCATGTTTGCACATTTTCATTGGGTTCTCTTTTATTTCTTATGATGTTACTAATGTCTAGCCTTTGGTGTGCCTAGGATACAAACACCATCTACGGCACATTGGAGGCGCCAAGAATGGAGTCTTTAGACACCACCAAATTTAATTCGGAAAATAACAAGTTCTCGAGTTGTTAAAATTTACATTTATTGATGTTTTTAGTTTAATATATATACATTTAATTAGGAGAGGCAACTAGAAACACATGATCACCAATTCTTGCATGCACCAACTAGGCTTTCATGAGTCACCAATACTTGCATGCACACCAACTAGGCTTTGATGAGTCACCAAGTTGCATGCTCTGGAATTAGGGTCTTGAGACAAGGTATGAGATGTCCAACTAGGGTTTGGTTCATAATGATGCAAGTCATGAGATGTGATTTATGAGACGGAACAAGGTATGAGATGTGTTTTTATCATGATTGTTAGTGGCATTGGTATGGAAAAAGAGAACTCAAATTCATCATAAAGTAATTATTTGTACCTGGTCATATGGGGGATTTCACTAGGGATTCAAACTTATTTATGAGTTCTACTTGACGAAACAACCATTCTTTTGTTCCAGAATTAATCTCTTATTCAAGCATTGTCTCAAAAACTACAATAAACACATGTACATCTAATTCTTTTCCCATGGTAAACAAGACCTAATTGGAGTGCAAATACTACTACTCTTTAGTACATTTATTTTCAGCATGTTATTCAGAACTAAACATTATTGTGGAATGCTCCAACTAGGGTCAAGACGAGGTACATGAGATGTCCACCTAGGATTTGGTGAGTAATCATGCAAGTTACGAGAGTCACCAATACTTGCATGCACAACAACATTATTGGTCCAACTAAACATTATTGTGGCATGCTCCAACTAGGGTCAAGACAAGGTATGAGAATGTCCAACTAGGGTTTGGTGAGCAATCATGCAAGTTAGGAGAGTCACCAATACTTGCATGCACAACAACATTATTGGGAACTAAACATTATTGTGGCACGCTCCAACTAGGGTCAAGACGAGGTATGAGAATGTCCAACTAGGGTTTGGTGAGCAATTGTGCAAGTTAGGAGAGCGAAGTTCTACAAGTTCACATGATCACCTTGATACTTGCATGCACCAAATAAACACTAAACACACATGTCTCAAAAAGTACACTAAACACATGTACATCTAGACTTCTTTTCCCATGGTAGCTTGCATATCAAAGTGATCCCAATTTTAGTATCACAGGGCATCTTATTTTTCTAAATTATATATGCATGAACTAAAGTTGGAGCTGGCATTTGAACACACAACTTTGGATAATTAATGGCATTATTGCTCTCGATAAAATGTGCTTTGAACGGTGGTGTAAAAGCTCTCTCGGTTTTTGTTCACCAGGATCTCACTATAAATTGTCCATGTTAAACAAGACCTAATTGGAGTGCAAATATTGCTACTCTTTAGTACATTTATTTTCAGCATGTTATTGGGAACTAAAGATTATTGTGCATGCTCCAACAAGGGTCAAGACAAGGTACATGAGATGTCCACCTAGGGTTTGGTGAGCAATCATGCAAGTTAGGAGAGTCACCAATACTTGCATGCACAACAACATTATTGCTCCAACTAAACATTATTGGGTCATGCTCCAACTAGGGTCAATACAAGGTATGAGAATGTCCAACTAGGGTTTCATGAGCAATCATGAAAGTTAGGAGAGTCACCAATACTTGCATGCACAACAACATTTTTGGGAACTAAACATTATTGTGCCATGCTCCAAATAGGGTCAAGACAAGGTATGAGAATGTCCAACTAGGGTTTGGTGAGCAATCATGCAAGTTAGGAGAGTGAAGTTCTACAAGTTCACATGATCACCTTGATACTTGCATGCACAAACTAAACACTAAGCACACATGTCTCAAAAAGTACATTAAACACATGTACATCTAGACTTATTTTCCCATGGTAGCTTGCATATCAAAGTGATACGAATTTTAGTATCACAGGGCATCTTATTTTTCTAAATGATCTATATGCATGAACTAATGTTGGAGCTGGTATTCGAACACACACCTTTGGATAATTAATGGCCACAATGCTCTTGATAAAATGTGCTTTCAACAGTGGTGTAAAAACTCTCTAGGTTTTTATTCACTAGGATCTCACTATAAATTGTCCATGTTAAACAAGACCTAATTGGAGTGCAAATACTGTTACTCTTTAGTACATTTATTTTCAGCATGTTATTGGGAACTAAATATTATTTTGGCATGATCCAACTAGGGTCAAGACAAGGTACATGAGATGTCCACCTAGGGTTTGGTGAGAAATCATGCAAGTTAGGAGAGTCACCAATACTTGCATGCACAACAACACTATTGGTCCAACTAAAAATTATTATGGCATGCTCCAACTAGGGACAACACAAGGTATGAGAATGTCCAACTAGGGTTTGGTGAGCAATCATGCAAATTAGGAGAGTCACCAATACTTGCATGCACAACAACATTATTGGGAACTAAACATTATTGTGGCATGCTCCAACTAGGGTCAAGACAAGGTATGAGAATGTCCAACTAGGTTTGGTGAGCAATCATGCAAGTTAGGAGAGTGAATTTCTACAAGTTCACATTATCACCTTGATACTTGCATGCACCAACTACACACTAAACACACATGTCTCAAAAAGTACACTAAACACATGTACATCTAGACTTCTTTTCCCATGGTAGCTTCCATATCAAAATGATCCGAATTTTAGTATCACAGGGCATCTTATTTTTCTAAATGATATATGTATGAACTAATGTTGGAGCTGGCATTCTAACAGGCAACTTTGGATAATTAATGGCCTCAATGCTCTTGATAAAATGTGCTTTCAACGGTGGTGTAATAACTCTCTAGGTTTTTGTTCACTAGGATCTCACTATAAATTGTCCATGTTAAACAAGAGCTAATTGGAGTGCAAATACTGCTACTCTTTAGTACATTTATTTTCAGCATGTTATTGGGAACTAAGAATTATTGTGGCATGCTCCAACTAGGGTCAAGACAAGGTGCATGAGATGTCCACCTAGGGTTTGGTGAGCAATCATGCAAGTTAGGAGAGTCACCAATACTTGCATGCACAACATCATTATTGGTCCAACTAAACATTATTGTGGCATTATCCAACTAGGGTCAAGACAAGGTATGAGAATGTCCAACTAGGGTTTCGTGAGCAATCATGCAAGTTAGGAGAGTCACCAATACTTGCATGCACAACAACATTATTGGGAACTAAACATTATTGTGGCATGCTCCAACTAGGGTTTGGTGAGCAATCATGCAAGTTAGGAGAGTGAATTTCTACAAGTTCACATTATCACCTCGATACTTGCATGCACCAACTAAACACTAAACACACATGTCTCAAAAAGTACACTAAACACATGTACATCTAGACTTCTTTTCCCATGGTAGCTTCCATATCAAAGTGATCCGAATTTTAGTATCACAGGGCATCTTATTTTTCTAAATGATCTATATGCATGAACTAAAGTTGGAGCTGGAATTCGAACACACAACTTTGGATAATTAATGGCCTCAATGCTCTTGATAAAATGTGCTTTCAACGGTGGTGTAAAAAGTCTCTAGGTTTTTGTTCACTAGGATCTCACTATAAATTGTCCATGTTAAACAAGACCTAATTGGAGTGCAAATAGTACTACTCTTTAGTACATTTATTTTCAGCATGTTATTGGGAACTAAACATTATTGTGGAATGCTCCAACTAGGGTCAAGACAAGGTACATGAGATGTCCACCTAGGGTTTGGTGAGCAATCATACAAGTTAGGAGAGTCACCAATACTTGCATGCAGAACAACATTATTGGTTCAACTAAACATTATTGCGGCATGCTCCAACTAGGTTCAAGACAAGGTATGAGAATGTCCAACTAGGGTTTTGTGAGCAATCATGCAAGTTAGGAGAGTCACCAATACTTGCATGCACAACAACATTATTGGGAACTAAACCTTATTGTGGCATGCTCCAACTAGGATGAAGACAAGGTATGAGAATGTCCAACTAGGGTTTGGTGAGCAATCATGAAAGTTAGGAGAGTGAAGTTCTAGAAGTTCACATGATCACCTTGATACTTTCATGCACCAACTAAACACTAAACACACATGTCTCAAAAAGTACACTAAACACATGTACATCTAGACTTCTTTTCCCATGGTAGCTTGCATATCAAAGTGATCCAAATTTTAGTATCACATGGCATCTTATTTTTCTAAATGATATCTTCATAAACTAAAGTTGGATCTGGCATTGGAACACACAAATTTGGATAATTAATGGCCGCAATGCTCTTGATAAAATGTACTTTCAACAGTGGTGTAAAAACTCTCTAGGTTTTTGTTGACTAGGATCTCACTATAAATTGTCCATGTTAAACAAGACCTAATTGGAGTGCAAATAATGCTAATCTTTAGTACATTTTTTTTCAGCATGTTATTGGGAACTAAACATTATTGTGGCATGCTCCAACTAGGGTGAAGACAAGGTACATGAGATGTCCACCTAGGGTTTGGTGAGCAATCATGCAAGTTAGGAGAGTCACCAATACTTGCATGCACAACAACATTATTGTGGCATGCTGCAACTAGGCTCAAGACAAGGTATGAGAATGTCCAACTAGGGTTTTGTGAGCAATGATGCAAGTTAGGAGAGTCACCGATACTTGCATGCACAAAAACATTATTGGGAACTAAACATTATTGTGGCATGATCCAACTAGGGTCAAGACAAGCTATGAGAATGTCCAACTAGGGTTTGGTGAGCAATCATGCAAGTTAGGAGAGTGAAGTTCTACAAGTTCACATGATCACCTTGACACTTGCATGCACAAACTAAACAATAAACACACATGCCTCAAAAATTACACTAAACACATGTACATATAGACTTCTTTTCCCATGGTAGCTTGCATATCAAAGTGATCCGAATTTTAGTATCACACGACATATTATTTTTCTAAATGATCTATATGCATGAACTAAACTTGGAGCTGGCATTCGAACACACAACTTTCGATAATTAATGGCCTCAATGCTCTTGATAAAATGTGCTCTCAATGGTGGTGTAAAAACTCTCTAGGTTTTTGTTCACTAGGATCTCACTATAAATTGTCCATGTTAAACAAGACCTAATTGGAGTGCAAATACTGCTACTCTTTAGTACATTTATTTTCAGCATGTTATTGGGAACTAAACATTATTGTGGCATGCTCCAACTAGGGTCAAGACAAGGAACATGAGATGTCCACCTAGGATTTGGTGACCAATCATGCAAGTTAGGAGAGTCACCAATACTTGCATGCACAACAACATTATTTTCCAACTAAACATTAGTGTGGCATGCTCCAACTAGGGTCAAGACAAGGTATGAGAATGTCCAACTAGGGTTTGGTGAGAAATCATGGAAGTTAGGAGAGTCAGAAATACTTGCATGCACCACAACATTATTGGGAACTAAACATTATTGTGGCATGCTCCAACTAGGGTCAAGACGAGGTATGAGAATGTCCAACTAGGGTTTGGTGAGAAATCATGCAAGTTAGGAGAGTGAAGTTCTACAAGTTCACATGATCACCTTGATACTTGCATGCACCAACTAAACACTAAACACACATGTATCAAAAAGTACACTAAACACATGTACATCTAGACTTCTTTTCCCATGGTAGCTTACATATGAAAGTCATGGGTTTCCTTGATGGTGCATATCAAAGTGATCTCTAAATTTTAGTATCACAGGGCATCTTATTTTTCTAAATGATATATGCATGTTAGTATAAAGTTGGAGATGGAATTGGAACACACAACTTTGGATAATTAATGGCCTCAATGCTCTTGATAAAATGTGCTTTCAATGGTGGTGTAAAAACTCTCTAGGTTTTTGTTCACTAAGATCTCACTATAAATTGTCCATGTTAAACAAGACCTAATTGGAGTGCAAATACTGAGCTACTCTTTAGTACATTTATTTTCAGCATGTTATTGGGAACTAAACATTATTGTGCCATGCTCTAATTAGGGTCAAGACAAGGTATGATATGTCCAACTAGGGTTTGGTGTGTAATCATGCAAGTTAGGAGAGTGAACTACAAACACATGATCACCAATACTTGCATGCTCCAACTAGGGCCAAGACAAGGTCATAGATGTCCAACTAGGGTTTCATGAGTCACCAAGTTGTGCATGCTCCAACTAGGGTCAAGACAAGGTATGAGATCTGTCCAACTAGGGTTTGGTGAGAAATCATGCAAGTTAGGAGAGTCAACTACAAACACATGAGATCACCAATACTTGCATGCACCAACATTATTGGGAACTAAACATTATTGTGGCATGCTCCAATTAGGGTCAAGACAAGGTATGAGATGTCCAACTAGGGTTTGGTGCGTAATCATGCAAGTTAGGAGAGTGAACTACAAACGCATGATCACCAATACTTGCATGCTCCAACTAGGGCCAAGACAAGGTCATAGATGTCCAACTAGGGTTTGGTGAGAAATCATGCAAGTTAGGAGAGTCAACTACAAACACATGAGATCACCAATACTTGCACATGCTCCAACTAGGGTCAAGACAAGGTATGAGATGTCCAACTATGGTTTGGTGAGCAATCATGCAAGTCAGGAGAGGCAACTACAAACACATGAGATCACCAATACTTGCATGCACAAACATTATTAGGAACTAAACATTATTGTGTCATGCTC
The DNA here is from genome assembly GCA_001517045.1 of Pseudotsuga menziesii. NCBI lineage: Eukaryota > Viridiplantae > Streptophyta > Pinopsida > Pinales > Pinaceae > Pseudotsuga > Pseudotsuga menziesii. The sequence continues at coordinate 119,571 of LPNX010902065.1, read as the reverse complement.
CAATTAGGGTCAAGACAAGGTATGAGATGTCAAACTAGGGTTTGGTGCATAATCATGCAAGTTAGGAGAGTGAACTACAAACACATGATCACCAATACTTGCATTCTCGAGCTAGGGTCAAGAGAAGGTCATAGATGTCCAACTAGGGTTTGGTGAGCAATCATGCAAGTTAGGAGAGTCAACTACAAACACATGAGATCACCAATACTTGCACATGCACCAACTAGGGTTTCATGAGTCACCAAGTTGTGCATGCTCCAACTAGAGTCAAGACAAGGTATGAGATGTACAACTAGGGTTTGGTGAGCAATCATGCAAGTTAGGCTCGAGTCAACTACAAACACATGAGATCACCAATACTTGCATGCACAACAACATTATTGGGAACTAAACATTATTGTGGCATGGGAACTAAACAAGACCTTTAATTGTCAAATACTGATGTACTCTAAATAGTATGTATTTATTTTCAGCATGTTTTTGGGAACTAAACATTATTGTTGATTCTCTTCCTTAAGCAAGTCAAATTCTGGAAGATATGGAGTTCGAAGAGATAATTGAAGAGCGCTATTTGGTTTCTTCCTTGTGATTCTTGAATAAAGGTGACATGTAATATCAATGTATATATTTCACTATTTTCGTTCAATTAGATAATGGTACATATTGAACTAGTATGTTATGTTAAATGGTACATGTTATTGTATCATAGTATCGTATGATGTTAGCTTGTCATAGGGTAATGTAGAGTATGAACTATTGTGTGTACATGTTAGAATTGTAGATTATGTTAGTGTGTGTTATTGTGTGTAAATTAGGGTATATATATATGTTATTGTACATGTTAGAACTGTATGATATTAAAAAGTTGATGAGTTGATGAGTCACCAAGTTGCATGCTCTGGAATTAGGGTCTTGAGACAAGGTATGAGATGTCCAACTAGGGTTTGGTGTGTAATCATGCAAGTCATGAGATGTACCTTATGAGACGGAACAAGGTAGGGTAATGTAGGGTAAGTCATGAGATGTGCTGTATGGTATGATGTTAACTTGTCGTAAGGTAATGTAGAGTATGTTATTGCATGTACATGTCAGAATTGTAGAGTATGTTACTGTGTGTTACTGTGTGTAAATTAGGGTACATATGTTAAATTGTACATGTTAGAATTGTATGATGTTAAAAAGTTGATGAGTCGTTTAAATTCTTCCTTTAAGTAAATTGGAAATTCATTTAAGTTAGCACACATGCACGAACCACACATATAATTATATCACATTGGTCATCCACACATATCATGTTCCAAGATCAAGTCAACCATGATATCATGTTCCAAGATCAAGTAAACCATATATATGTATTTAAATTTGAACCTTGCTTTATATTATATATGTATATAGCAATAATGTTGTACAAAAATTGCCATGCCACATGGCCATAATACAAAATAGTGGATCAAAAAGTACATCTGTGTGTACACATATGAACAAAAAGATACATCTATGTATGCCCCCTATACATTTTTTCTAGTTATCCCCTGTTTTGTTGCCACTGCCAGAGTCTTCAGAGAAGTGTAGCTTTCTTTTGCGACTGCTCACTGGAGATCCCCATCGTTGAACAAGAGGGATAGGTCTCATCAGTGGAGACTACAGAAAAACCAACATTTGTAAGTTAATTTACCAACCTTTAAAAATTCTATATACATTTGTTCAAATTCCTTGAAACCAAAATAACATTTCTACTTACTGTACATGAGTAAGTAATCACGGGTCCTGGTGCCTCACTGACATCGACCCTGATTGGGTGCTCTTCTTGCACCACTTGCTCACTATCAGGATGCATATATATATATATATGCCAATGTCAACAAATATACATGTACCTTGGGGGGGAGAGGGTCACCAATTTGGGTTTCTTCAAGCACCAAATCAGAGAAAGATATGTACACACAAACGTACAAAGAAAGCGATCTAGACATAAATGTATACGTGCTGGCTCGTCAAAGGTGGGCCACCGGTTTGGTGCTCTTCACGCATCGGTGCCTCACTAGGGTCCTGCATATAAAGTACCATATATATATATGTCAATTTCATATAAAATAGTGAATCAGAGACATATATACTATTTGGAAGGAAAATGATGAACTACCAAAGAAAGCGAAACATGTACATGTACTTGTTTGGGGGGAAGAGGTGGGTTGACAACATAAACATACCTGCTGGCTCGTCAATGGTGGGCCATCGATTTGGTTCTCTTCACGCACCGATGCCTCACTAGGGGCCTGCATATAAAGTAGCATATATATGTCAATTTCATATAAAATAGTGAATCAGAGACATATATACTACCTAGAAGGAAAATTATGAACTACCAAAGAAAGCGAAGCATACATACCTGTTTGGGGGGAAGAGGTGGGTTGACAACAACCTTGCTTTGGTGCTCTTCAAGCACCACTGTCACAATAGGTTCCTACATAAAGTAACATATATGTTGAAAAGCGATATGTAAGTTACAAAATGATTTTTCCAAACAAAGAGAAACATAATTAAAAGCAAATATAATTAAAAGCATATTTCAAATAATACCTGTGTCTGCGAATCTACCTCTGCATGAGAGGGAATAGGCTGCGAGACAATATACTCATCATGGGAAACCTGCATAAAACATGTTACATATCAAAATTAGGATACATATTGAATGTTACTTTCAATCAAGATATGTACACAAACGTACAAATAAAGCGATCTACATAAACATGCCTGCTGGCTCGTCAACGGTGGGCCACCGGTTTGGTGCTCTTCACGCACCGGTGCCTCACTAGGGGCCTGCATATAAAGTATCATATATATATGTGTCAACTTCATATAAAATAGTGAATCAGAGACATATATACTACCTGGAAGGAAATTATGAACTACCAAAGAAAGCGAAACATACATACCTATTTGGGGGGAAGAGATGGGTTGACAACAACCTCGCTTTGGTGCTCTTCAAGCACCACTGTCACAACATGTTCCTACATAAAGTAACATATGTCAAAGCGATATGTAAGTTACAAAATTATTTTTCCAAACAAAGAAAAACATAATTAAAAACATATATATAATTAAAAGCATATTTCAAATAATACCTGTGTCTCTGAATCTACCTTTGCATGAGAGGGAATAGGCTGCGAGACAATATAGTCTTCCTGGGCAACCTGCACAAAACATGTCAAGTATTAAAATTAGGATACATATTGAATACATTACAATCTATAAGTTATAAATATATATAAATAAAGTTAACAAATTAACAAGTATAGTTCTTACCCCTATTGGTGAAGAACCAAACCCATAAGCAATATTGACAACCGCATCAATGTTCTCAACATTGATCGATGGACTATGCGACTGTGGTGTGCCATGGGATACCAGCTATATATTTGTTCACAAAAGTTGTTAAAGATAATTAAATAGAAATAAAGTGTGAAACAATTGAAGATTTTGACATGAAACAAAATATAATATTAAAATAATGAGTTTTACTTACAAAGATAAGTAATCCATCATCTCGGAAGTCGGAAGCAGGGCCATAGCATATGCCTCCACATGATGTGCAAGTGTGTGGAGTAACACGACGCTCTAAAGAATTTGCATCTCCTCTGTGATCTGTAGATGGGCCCGCCGTAGAAGTGCTAGGCCCTTGGTCTACATTTCCTTGGACATCAGTTCCATGCTCAAGCAATGTCTCTGCCATGTCAAGTAATGCCTCCTGTGTACACTCAATGATAGGACCTGCAGGAGGATATACCCGAGGGGGTTTTGGTGTGCGTGGCACACGGTTGGGATCTGTCCTGGCTCCTTCCCTATC